>VXAB01010954.1:0-80417 GCA_013399175.1 Odontophorus gujanensis | reverse complement strand
CCCCTCCCCTCCCCTTTTTTCTTTGCTGACAGAGCCATCTATACTTTCACCGAAATCTACACTCAGCTACAGATTGAGAAGAAGGGATGGGATTCTGCCGAGGAAACACACTGGAGCCAACAAGAGGATTTCCCTTTAGTCATCTCATTCAGCGATTGTCCCATGTTTTCAAGAGCAGGATATCCATTTCTGCCTCTATTCCTGTCCTTCCACTTTTCCTTTTACATCTCCTCACTGTGGCATAAGCAACATCCACGTTCTTTTTTGAAATGGTGAAATTCTATTTTTTCCACACTGTTGAGAATCCTTGAGATAATTTGTTTTCATAAATTGCTATGTTATTGTTTCGTGTATCTGCTACTGCTGCTGAAGTTGTAATGTAGTAATCACTTGAGTTTTAATTATCTTCCATTTAAATATTCTTTTAAATGCCTTCACCGGTTTTTTACTTCATAATTTACACTTTTTTCTAACCAAATACTGTTGATGTATAAATTCATCTTTAGCCTTACAAACAACAGAAAACCTGAAACTTAATTTGTAGCTGAAAACTGGTAATCAAGTGACAAATATCCTTTGACAGATGCATATGCACACATCAGAGCAGATTATAAATTAGTCTCCAAAAGGGATTTTTTGTGGTTAATTCTGAGCTGCTCAGGCTGTACTAGGAGACCTGACAGAAACAGTTTATATTAGCTATTAAGAATAAAGCTTATGATACAATTGGAATTTATTTTCACTGAGAATCATTTGTTAAAAGAGACAGTCTAAAATATTCTAGAAGATTTGGCTTTTGATTGCAAAAACTGAAAGGACTGTCTATGTATGCTTCTCAAAAGTTCTATTTTACTGCTTAGGGTACTTCATAATGTTCTCTCACATGGCAACTGGTGACTGGAAACAGAAGACTATGTCCCATGTACAGTATGGAAGCTCTTTTTTTGCCAAGACACAAACCCAACAACTTTTCCTAGGCCAAGCAATTGTGTCCTACTGGTAGCACTGCACTCCTTGAGCCATGTCTCTGGATGTCACCATAAGCAGGCCTTAAACAGAGGAATGGCATTTAATTATGAACATTAGGAAGAATATAGAAGTAGATTAATTTTACTTTAAAATACATTTTAAAGTTTAAGTCTGATTTTCTTTATATACAAATAGAAATATCTAAAGATTAAAGAGTAAGATATCACTTGAAAGATGTTATCTGTGTATCTTCCAAATGGGTTTTGCAGACTATGATTTTTATATTACTCATTCTCAAATGTATACATCACTAAAATCTCAAGCGATCACATATGTTCAGTCTTCCTACATGACTGTAAAAGATAAATGCTTCAAAAGTGCACGGAAGAACAAATGAGAGAGCTTAAACTGTGGTCTCTCAGAAGAATGTTGAACACCATGTGAATATCCATGATATTTTTTTGGTAGATATACTGTCTGAGAATGATTAACGCAGTGTGTTGTAGGGGAAATGAAAGAAAAAGATATGAGGAGAGACGTGTATGACAGGCATATCCAGCTCATAATACTCAGAAGAGGAAAAACATTTTGTGTTCCTCTTATGACCCTAAGTGACGGAAAGAGGTAGCGTTGAGTTGCTGCTGTCCTGAAAAAAAGAGAGTTACTGAGTCACTGTAAATATATTTTGTAGCACATTAGGACATATCATACAGCATATCATGTAAATACATGTTCAGTTTCAGCATGTTATTCAAAGATTCAGACGCTTCTGTGTGTAATCTTTAAAATACATTACTAATGCTTAAAAAAAAAGGAATCTTCTAAATGACACTGTATATTTACTGAATCAAAATTGTAGACAGAAGAGATTGAACCACCATGGGAAGATGTCTCTGAAATAAATTCTCAGTAGTTTCTACTGGGAGTACAGACTTAAAGACGTTTTAAAATTGCAAAAACTGGGGTTTGTGAGAATGAGTATTAGCCAGGATCTGAATCCTGCTGTTGTGAGGTGCCCTGTTTCTCTTAGCTCTTATACTGAAAAGCCAAACATGATCTTTTTCTCAGTCCTTACGATGTGAGGAAGCATCAGTGCCAGATGAGACAGATTTTACATGACTGGAATATCAAATGTGGTAATTTTCATCTGACCTTGAATAAAATGGCAGAGATGACCTCCTTGATTGTGTCCTATCTCATGCTGCAACTAGCTAGCTGAGGCCATCATAGCCCTGCTATAGCTGAACTCAGAATGTGCTAGGTGTTGATTATGCTATTCAGGAGATTCTCAGTACATGCTATAACTTTATTCAGTTAGTTCAGCAGTGACTGAACAACTTTTAATCAAATTAGAGGTATCTTCTCATTGCACAGGTGATAACTGAAAGAGCTGGGAATTAGGACTGGAATTCAAAACTGAGGAACTTGCTGTTGTTGCTCACTTTGAGGGCATGAACTGCCAATCCCCAGCAGTAAAATGCTTCAAGTTCAGGACTGCCCTGGAGTGTCTGTACTGACAGTGCCTCATTGTCTAGTGTCTGGAACAATCATCTGCGAGGTGGAGGATGTCCTTTAACTCACATTCAAGTTGAGTAGAACCTACAAGCTAGATCTCTCACTCCTCAAGTAAATGTTTTAAATTCTTGCCTACTGAGCTCCAAGATGGATGTAGTTACCATATGCCTTTTACCATGCTTCACTCCTTATTACAGGTCTAGGCATAGAAAATTCCAAATGGTTAAGGGTTCATATCCCTAACAGTGGTCTATTCAGGGTAAAAAAGAAGTTTAGTAAGATTTCTGCATCCAACATACTTCACAAAGTTTATATTTCCTCATCTAGGGCATATAAATTAGAAATTGTTGAGGATATGAGTTCAGCATGAGGTTGGACCTCAGAATAGTGCTTAACTGAAGAAATCTATTAGTAAGAGCTCTCTAGGCATGTTCTTACATTTATCACTCTATATTTGCATAAAGCATCAGAACACAGTGATTTATGAATCTGAGGTTAAAGTTGTCCTGCATACATGTTACAGAAAAAAACATCAAACTTTTGCTGCCTTCTGTTTTTTTAAACATTTCCCCAAATGTAATAGCCAGTGTCACTGAGAATCTGCTTTAAGCCATGGCTATTAATGGAACCACTTTAACATTTTTGCAACTGTACTAGAACCCACTTCCTCCCACCTATCTTCTACCGACTGAAAAAAAAATGTTATTAACAAGTAACGTTTTCTTTCACGTCACAGATAATGTCATAAACACAGTTTGAGATAATACAAACTATTCATATCATGTTTCTGAGCAGAGGAAGAAAAAGAATAACGGAATGAGTATTTGTTGATGGACAGTGGAGAAATCTTCCGTCCTTGGAAGATCTTATCAAACTGAACAAAATTAGGATTATTTGGATGTTGGCAATTAGAGTTTCCTCTGGCATTTACTTTTTTTTTTTTTTTTTGCACTTGTATGAATTTAATTTAATTTATTTGAGAGAAAATATGATGAGAGCACTATATCTGAAAGAGTTTTTAAGGTATCCATAATTTTTAAAATGAAAGAAGCCCAACTTCTTGACACCTTGATCTCAGTGAATCAAAGAATGAAATGAAATAACCACAGTAATGTTGAGCAAGTTTTAAAGTTCTGTATTTTCTACATTGTAACTATAAACATAGCTACAACTTGTCAAGAGCTGTAGACAAGATACTGGTAATTATATTCAATTGGGAATGCATGACAGTAGATGCATTTAAATATTTTATCAGACAAGTTTTCCTGAGCAAGTAGCTTCATGTAATGGTGATGTATTGTAATTAATCCTTATATTCTTTTGTACCTTTAATCTACGCAGTAGACCAGAGATATGTGTGAATGATCTATAGAAGTCACTTACTAAACTTTTGCTATATAAAGTGAATGACAAGTGAGTATTGCATGGTATTTACAGTAATTCATTAAATAAAAGACTCAGAAAATGCTGCCACCATGATGTATATTGGCACTGCGTATAATACAGTGCCTGTATACAATGAACATCTGTAAAGTCAGTAATTAAGCAATGAAAAAGTTATAAATGATGAGGAAAAATTCAGGCAGGTTAAATTAAATTTTGAAATTGCTGAACTACATGTTATAGCCTACCTCTATCATGCCATGTTCTGTGTTTCTCTTCCCTACTAACCTGGAAAGTGTTTTTTTTTCAGAGTATTGCTTTGTGTCTTTTTTTTTTTTTTTTTCTCTGCAGCTTCGAACGTTTGTTTTCCATACATGAGTGAGCAAGAATAATCATTACTTCTGATTTTNAAAGAAAAGA
This sequence comes from Odontophorus gujanensis, assembly GCA_013399175.1. Taxonomy (NCBI): domain Eukaryota; kingdom Metazoa; phylum Chordata; class Aves; order Galliformes; family Odontophoridae; genus Odontophorus; species Odontophorus gujanensis. The sequence continues at coordinate 76,130 of VXAB01010954.1, read as the reverse complement.
AAAGAAAAAAGAAAAATGCAAACTGAAACACAATAGATATTCATCTTGAAGTAAAACAGGTACCTCTTCTGTACAACTTAGCCAGATGTGCCTGCATATATAATTGACTTGTAGATATGGTTTGCTTTCAGATATGCTTCATGATAGAAGTAGCAACACTGAAAAGGACTACAAACCAGGAATAGAAATTAAAACAAAAACCTGAAACATGAAAACAACATCTGTCAGCATGTTTTTTCCAAACTTAAATTAAAAGTTTATGCAATGTCTTTAGATTTTCCGTGGTGTTCTATGCAATGTATGGTTTACTGACTACACTAATGTGTGTCGAAAGCTCATTACAAATCTTGTCCACCTGCAATAAAAGTTTACTGATGTTTCTAAGAACTCCTGCAAGAGAAATCTGGATGATGTCCCACTAATCTTTGTTCAAATGATCTCTTGTAAAACTAATCAGATTTTTCTGGATTATTCAATGCGAACCAAACTAAAGTACATCTGAATTCATTCCAACTTACTTTATAGAGAAAAAAGACATGTGATCCTTCAAAATGAAGAGGAAAATCAGAACAGTCTGGTATTTAAAATAGTAAGTACTTACTGACATACATACACAAATGAATGAAACTCCTGAAACACAAGAAATTCTATTAGAAGAGCTAAGGAAGAGGTAAATCTGCCCTGTTTATTGACAAGCCATTCCACTGCATAGCTTTAAAATTACATTCATTTTGGTACAAGTTGTAATAAAATGAGAACTGTAGATATTTCAAAATATTTTATTTATCTTCAGATTGTTTTTTTTTCTTACAAGTTGCCAGAGGGACTGCAACAGGATTCACTGAAGGGTTATATAGAATTCAGCATGAGTCATGGAGACGTAACAAAGGAATAAACATTTCATGGGTGAGTGATGACAGTATTTATTCTGTACTAATTCAAAATACTCATACACACTTTTATGCAAGATGATGTTTCAAATTGCATCTACATATGAATACTGAAAATAGTTAGTCTGCATTTAAGAGTGTAAGGTAATTAAAATCTTATGAGTAGAACTGTTTGGTATTGATATTTCATGAGTCCTAGTCAGGCTAAGATACTCTTAAATTAGAAACAAATGTTGTCTTGGTACATGAGCACCTCTGTGTCTAAAGAACTGCAGCAAATGTTTGATATATATCCCACAAGCAAACCAATTGCATGAACTTACAGACTAGTAAAATCTGCAAGTAGGGGACCGGGATGAGGAATAGACAAGCAGTTGTTTTTTTTTAAACAGACAAAGAAGAAGTTAAAAGTCCCAAGGATAGTTCTGGAACAGTCAAAATGATCAGGAAAAGATCCTAGACATATTTTGATTTAGCCTATGTACAGTAACCGTTGTTTAATTCATTCACTGAAAATGTATTTTATGGTCACATTTTTTAAAAACAAATTACAGCTGTTATTTTTTATTTTTTTCCTGAATATACAAATTTCATCTTTTCAGTTACTTCTTTTTCTTGCTATTTTCAATATAATGTTTTAGGTATTACCTAGCAAGTGTGGGAATCATCTCACCTGATGTACACAATACATCTTGAGTCGCACATACTGCCCTTAGAATCAATGGAGAGAAACTGAGGCATTTCAGAATGAGTTCACCTTCTCCTGAGGACAAGGGATTTGCGCTGTAAAATTGATTGTTCTCTCCACGATGACCAAGGAATAAATAAACTGTCAGTGTCCATGCTACAGCCAACTAGATTCAGCTGTAAAGGATCCCATCAGTAGTGTATTCCTTTTGGTTTTATAGCTGTCCCCAAGCTCCATTGTTATCTGTTTTCTGGCATAAAAACTCTATTTTGAGTTCATATCTTGCTGTATCAGAAGGATTCACAAAAAGAGTAGTTTTATTATGGAGGAACACTATCCTGAAATCTATGCTAGTGTCTGTTTTATTTTTTAAGTCAGAAATCTGGTGGAAACAAGTCACTTCTTGAAATGTGCTCATGTGGAAACTAAAACAAATTTCAAATTAATACATAAATGTTTGAAAATAATGAACAAATACCCAACAAAATAAGTTAATGAATTTTGAAGTATATCTTTCATTTTTAGTTAATTACATAAATTTTCTATAAATCATAGACTTTTGTGTGTAAAAAAGGTAGGAAAAACTGTATTTTGTTTACATTTTATCTAATCAAAATACATGTTACTTATGCCTGAAACTATTCCCATGGCTATGTCCTTTCTTTATTTTGACAGAGACTAGTTAAAGAGATCTTGTACTTCAGCTATGATTGTTAAGTATGTTTATAATGCAAACACAAACTTATGCTATTTTGAAAACCTAAAATCTAATCATAAATCCTGAAAAATATGCAAAGAAAATATTCACTGATTTACCCAGTGAATTACATGTTTGTGCATGCATCATTGCTATTGGACAAAAATAAAATGTTCAGAACATTTCCTTAGAAAAAATGGCACCATGACAATATAAAAACTTGAATTATAATATAAAAATTTACACACTGATGACATTTTTCTACAGATGAGAACCACTTTTGAATCAATAAAAATGTTTGTTTCTTTTTTAAAAGGATAGCTTTAAGACACCTTAGTTTCAGTAGTTATTATAAGTCAAATTATTACTCCAAAATGAAATTTTATGTCTACCAGACACTGTCTATGTCTAAAATGTTACGGTTATTTATTTATTTATTTATTTAGTACACTGGACAACTGGTATAAATCTATAAACAATTTACTTTTCATTTAGTTCAGGTTAAGAGCGAAGTCACATGCACTTGGTATCTTATGTAGACTATCAAAAGACATACTGTCTTCTGAATGCTTAAGGGCTGATCAAAACAAAATAAGAAATAATATTCTTTAAAAGGATGTATCCAGCTATCTGCAACATAGTGATCTTTATAGTTATTCTGGGAATAAATGCGGAAAAAAAAGGCACATGTAGCAGGTAGGAAGTGTATAAATTATGCATTCCCAAGCTTCTCTTTGCCAAAAGGATGGTTACTTCACATAGTGCTTGCTAGGGAATGCTTAATTTTCCCATGACTTCTTCAGATACTATGCCAATAAAAGAAAATAATACAGAATGTTTAAATGTTCAAGGGGGATCTGATTTTCCCAGGATAATTGATCAGCCCTTTTTAATAATTGCAATCCTTTAAATTCAACTCATATAAATTCTAGGTCTAAAAGGACTGGTCACTTTCAGAAAGTAGGGCAGTAACAAGAATCGTTAAAAACAACAAACAAACAAACGAAAAAAACCAGCAAAACATTACCTGAATATTAAGGGTATTTCATTATTAAGAATGAAGCTAAAGATTTTTCAAAGATTCAGTTGCATTTCAGTATATTTGCAGAGAGCACTGTGTGCAGTATCTGTGGGGTTCACTGAACAGAATCCTGTGCAGGTTACAGGTTTGAGTAAAGAGAAAGGATACACTAAAATGATGTCTCCATTCAATAACTAATTCAGTTAATGAGTGTATGAAAACCTCAGGCACAGCCTGAGTTATCATATAGAAATGACAACATGTGGAGAAACTGATCTGAGTTGTTTGTGTTAACTTGGACTTTCAGTATGAGGCATCATCCAGATGCTAGCCACATTGTTCCATTCCTCTGACGAAAATATTTTGGATATTCCTGAACTGTGGTTGCTGGTGATGTTTGAAAGCATGTAACAATCTTAATAAGAGCAATACAGATCAAAGAACTATCGAATTCAGTATCCTTCCTCCAACAGCAGCCACAAGCTGATATCTAATGAAGAGTGAAAGGAACCAGCAAACATATACTTCCCCAGAGCACTACTGTGGTACCAAACTCTCTCCCAGCCTTCAGTTTTTTCTCCTACAGGAAAGGTTTTTAACTTGGCTTCTGCGCAGTCCATGCTATCTGACTCTTCCTGCTCTCCCTGCTCTGTCTTTCCCAGCCAGCTGTTGGCGTTTCTCAGATACTTTTGAAATAATGAACCAAAGCAGTTCCCAGCGTATCATTTCAGTTTTCTTTAGGAAGTTAGACTGTCTTCTGTAGCAGCTCAAAAGATGATGCCTGAGAAGCTTAGTGAAACCTGCCCCATTGACACCTGGACTCATGGTTTGGGTTTAACTGCCAACATGCTGTGGGTTACACATGTCCTAGTGTGGAATTTCTTGGCATCATAAAGAGAACCAAATTTGCTGCTATCAGAGGGCAGTACTGACATGTAGATGCATGATGATTAAACAACAACTCAAAATGCAACAATATATAATCACACTGATTTGCTACATCATTTTTTTAATGAAATACTTAGGATGTGATAATGTCTAGTGAGTATGGTAGCTCAGCAACTGCAATTCTGTGTGATAGACAAAAGAATTAACATTTTATCAGCTATAAACCAGACAGAGTTTGAGATATTGCTGCTGGTTGCAGCTATTGACTTTACAATAAGGTATCGTTGATATTGACTGTTGTATACACTGCGGTGAGGGGAACATTATTTATTGTATGCAATTATGCTATATCATTTAAAAAAGATTGTGATTGCTAGCAGGAATAAAGACACCATTAAAATATTTTAAAGAAATTAATATCCATTAAAGTATTATAGATATACATATATATCTTAACCAGAAGAAAATGTAAAATATTTTAAGCATACTTTTTGACTTGCTGTTACTTACAGTTGGGATAAATTCTGCAACCTCCTCTTCTCCAGTAAGTGCAGTATGTTTAGGAGAGATAAATGACACCTGAACTAGAATAGTAAACAAGTTTCATATCAGCATATACAACAAAAAGATACAATGGAATTACAAATGCAAATTTTGTGCATTATTCTTCATTAAAAAGCACATCTTTAAAACAAATTTATGGGTACTTACAAATACTTATTTTTCATTTCACCAATGAAATAAAAATATATTTAATACTACAATGAAATCTAAGAAAAAAATAAGGACATAATAGAAACTTATTTGAATAAAAACTGAGAAAATTACTGAATTCTATCCTTAAATATCAAACTCTAAGATGTTTTAACCTGTTTTTTGTACTCCTACTACCTAAATTTATTACCAAGTTAACAAGCATACATTATTTTCATCCTAATTAAAATGACTTTGAATTAAAAACTGCTGTTGATCATAATGTAAGGTGGAGGAGCTCAAATCAAGCTAAGGGAAGTGAAAAAGTTCAGCTACAGAAATATGGTCGCAGTCGACCTGGCCATGGGCAGCACTGTCTCTCTTTGAAAACAGCAGTTGCCTCAGATATTACTCTCTCTTCCAGTAGTTCTCATGTCCATATCCCAGAGTGGAGTATTTGCTCTCAGATTAATATTTCTGAAAAGCCAACTGGTCAAATTAAGCAGCTGACAAAGCACTTTTAGCAGAACAAATACATCAATAAACAGAAGCAAAAAGTTTTCGAAGAATCAGTTTAAATGCTGTATCTGAAGTTAAACAATACAAAAGTCACAGGTGTTAGAAGAGATCTTAAGAGATCACTGAGTCTAACGCCCTGCTAAAGCAGGTACCCTACACTAGGTCACACAAGTAGGCATCCAGATGAGTTTTGAATATCTCCATAGAGGAAATGAATCTTGACAAATATAAAACACAGAAGGGTATGCTTTGTCCACACGTTGAACCAAAGTGAAGTACATTCAAAAAACATATTTTAGAACAAAAATTCTCTGTACATTAGAAAATTCTGTTTTAATTTATGGCAATAAAGATTTATAAGTGAATATCTTAAGAGAAGTATTTGAACTTATGAGAGTGATGACAAAGTTCTTCAAGGTTAAAAAAGTTATTATGAATGATATAGTGGAAATAAATAATTGACTTCAACAGAGGAAATTATTATGGAATTGTATTAAAAAGTTAGTAAAATGGTTTATATATATTTCACAAAATATATTAGCAAAATTATTTATATTTAACTTTGTTAGGTCTTATCTTTTTAATATAAGATTTTTTTTTCTCCCTTTGAAAACCTAAACAAAAAACCTACATTCCTATAATTTGGTGTATTCACATACATTTCCTGAAATGAAACTTTAATATATGGCATCTTACAGAGGAATCCAATCCTGTACGTCTCTTGTATTTAGTGTGATTAGGTGCTGAAAGGATGAAGGACTGAGATGCACTTGGTTTCTTTTGGTTGCCTTTTTCTAGAACTACCAGTTCCATTGACAAGGTAGGACAGCAAATAATGACTTTGATGCTTTCTGCATTTTTATTATTTTGGAAGTAATTGGAATGCCAAAACTCATCAAGAGTTGTATTCACTCATACTCATTTCCACTAATGCCTCGTAGAACTGCAATTTTTTTTTCTTTGACATAACATTTTACTAAATAAAGCAGTAACAGAATTTAGTACCTCTCAGGTTGAGCTGTTATCAGCCAGAAACATACGGAAAGTTGTAACTGTAATGCGAAATGCATTAAAATATGGTTTCTTTTTCTGAACATCTTTTCCCCCAAATTTCTCCAGTTTACTTGACTGTTTTATGTGGTGTTTATGCATTCTCCTATGGACTAAAACCTTTGAGGGACACAGACTTATCAAATACGTTCATGTAGTGTCTAGCTCAATGAGACTTTGTCTTCCTTTTTACATGTTAACAAAATAAATTAAAAAAAAAAAAAAGAGTGGTAAATAGATATAATAACGTAGCAGTAGTGACTAGAGACTGTCCTAATATGCATACAAAGTTCAATTTGAGTGAGCTCAAAATTAGCCAAGTTCATCTTTTCATATGTCTGCGGACATACCCAGTGTTTATTATTTAGTGTATCTTTATTATCTTTTGCAAATGGACATGAATGAGCATCACTTGACTAAGATAGTCAGATGTAAGCTTGCCCTGACATGGAAGTGCAATAGCTGGGGATCTGGATCACAGTCTACCTGTCTGGAGTGCAGACAGAGATCACTGATATCTGCCAGCAAAAGAAGTAAAGGGAGATTCTTGACCCAGTTTGAGGCAAAGTATTGGATGTGCTTCCTTGGCTTTGACAGGGCTTTGTTGTACTTAACAAGTTGAGATCAGGTAAGCATCCTGCAGTGAAATGCTCCCTCTGGAAGCTACATAGGGGAAAAGACAACAGTGAGAGATGCTTTGTCTCATACCCAGACTAAAGACACTGCAGAGAGAAGTGAGGAGCAGGCAGATCTATCTCACCAGAAAGGGCTTCCTAGGACCAGAGCAGAGGTTGCGTTCCTCAGGAAGTGACAGAATTCAGTGACCAACCTTCAGGAACCGATCAACATGAGGTGCCAGACTTCAGGAAGATGGCTGGAAGAAGGAGAGTATATAAAAACCTTATAGTCTTCATTTTCTTCTCTAAGTTCAGTTTCCTCTCTTTTAAAGTTGTACATCTATTTTAAAAATGGATTTTCTAATCTTGTTTTAGCCAAAAGAAATTTTGATTTTGAAAGCATTTAGGCCCTCCTGAAGAAATCTAAGTTTCCCAGGATCAACCTGTATCAGCCTACTAAAAAATACATAAATGAATATGAATCTGTTACTGGGATTATGTGAAATGTTGTATGAAGTATATCTTATAGAGAAAGTCAAAACTTTAAGAAATGCATAGAACTGGTGTGCACTCTTGCATAAATATTGTAAAGGTTGCTGCTTGCATTTACTTTGATGAAGGAACATAATCTTGCTTATGTGTACTTTGTTAGCGCAAAATGGTCTAAGAATGAACAGAGAAACCACTGTTTCCCCCTTGTCTTAATAATTAATAATAATGAAAATATTATGACAGGACAAATATCTGCATGAGATTGTCAGTAAAATAACCCATCTTCTCTCTTGGTTTCACTGTTCATTTAAAAGAAAATGTTTTTTCTCCATTTCCGTGAAAGATGTCCTATTAATTTGAATTATTTGATGTCACATACTGACAATATTAATTTAGTATGGCTAAGGGGAAAATGTGATATCTGTACAGTCAAAATAAACACCTGCTGTTATTTTATAAGAAGTCCAACAGTCTGTGCCCTTGTGTTATTTTGTGTAACAGTATACTTCTTTAGCACTGTGCTTTCATCACCATGATTCTCAGGATTTCCATTCTCATACACATGACCTTTGCAACCCGCTCAAGAGGAAGCTGTGAATGAAAAGGTAATTTAATAAAAGGATAGCAGGATTACTCAGTAAATGTGTGGTTGGCGTCATTTACCCTTTGGAGCAATGGCTATGAACTTAGAAGCAGAAATGAAGACTGACCTTTCTCAGATGATTTTTTTTAATTATGAACCTATAAGATTCATTGCTTTATCTCAGGAGCTCAACAGATGAAAACAGACCGAGCTGTTGTAAGGGTGGGTAAATGAATTGTACAAATGGAATAAACATAACTACTCTGCTTTCTTGTAAGTATCTTTAGCAGAACAAGTATCACTTTGTGCTTTGTCTTTCTCAGGTGAAAAAGTGTGTAAACAGTGAGAATTTGAGCTGTTGTCAGTATTTTAGCATGCAAGTGGTAAAGTTATCTGATGCTGGCATAATGTATAGTTTTCCTGCAGATGGGAAAGTGGAAAAGTACTTGAGTTGAAGTATTTCACCAGACTGTCTATGTGAATAATATTTGCAAATTACTGATAAAAACAGAGGGAGTGTTCCAAAAATCAGGAAATGCTGGGTTCCGAGTTGAAGCTCAACTCTTTTGTGCTGGAAAACTGATTTGCAGTAGTAAAAAAAAATACCAATTTTTCTGGGGCCTTTTAAAAATTAGGTATTGCAAGATTATTTATATTAAAAAGGAGTCATAGACAGCTTTAAACTGTTGAGAGATAAAATTCTATTTCTACCTTCACACATTTGCCTCTAATATTTTCATTTTTAAAGATGCCAACCAGCAAAGGAATCTATTATGCATCAGGCAAATTTCAGATAGATGACTATGTGGCTATTTATTCCCTAGATTCCATCAGTGTTAAAGTTTTAATTATTACTATAATAGTCATTAAAATGTCATTATAATTACATTATTTATGATATTTATGTACATTTCAGTGAAATCTTAAAATTATGCTAAATCCAACATGAGAGAAATGACAGACTTTATAAATTTGTTCCCCAATAGGGCTTTCCAGATCTCCAGATTAGAATCTATTTTTGTAGCCACAACTGAATGGATGAATTGATTAGTCAGAATCAGGTTCTAATAACTAGTCTTGCGAGTGACTGTTTTTTCTGGTCCACACTTTAAGCCTCTCAAGTGTCAAGCTCAAGAGTCACACAGATGTTCTCTCATCTAAAGTGTAACCTTTCTCCTGCTCTACATACAAATGGTTTTGGCATTCCTGTGATCTACTAACCTGATCTGCCTGATCAGTAGCATCCTGAGGCAAGGGCATGTTTGGAACTATGTTGGTGGCTTCCCTACTATGCAGGGTCTCCACACCGACTGAAACAGTGCATAATAAAGTGTATGATTGACCAAAGAGGACAGTCAAATGCTGCAGGCTATGATGAAGTCTGCATTACAAATAATTGGTTGCTTAAATCCTAATATTTGCTTGGGATTTTCCTTGTCAAAATAATGTGGCCAGTGATGTTGTTAGCTCTTTTTATTTGTAATGGAAATTGCCTGGTAAAAAGGGAAGTGCTAAACAGGGTTTTTTTGATGTTAACAGAAATGGACAGTGGATTATTTTTCTCTCTATCTAATGTGCCTGCAGATATTAATTAGAAGGCAAATATCATCAAAAGAAGTCTGAAAACTGTGAAAAAAAACAACAACAATGCAACAACTCAAGTAGTGAAATAAAAACTGAGGAGAATAAATAAATGTCTTGTGTTGAACTAAGAAAAACAATACTCTTCCCTTACTCAAAATATCCTTTATTCTAAGCCTATTCTAATGTTCAGATTAGAGCAGGTTTTGACAGTCATAGAAAGAAGTTGAATGAGATGGGAAGAGTAAATGAAGAAAAAGATGACTTTAACTGTTAAATAGAGATACAAATGACTTAATTATTGAACATCACAGGGGAAATATATTAAATAGTGATAACTGAATATTCAGTTGATTTCAACTATAAAATAGTTTTAACTGTTAAAAAAATTAAATTGTCTTTGTGTATATAAAAAAAGACCTCCTGAAGCTGTCAGCAAGATTCTGAATTCTCTATCTAGTTGATAAGATAAAATATTGTCAAATTACTGACAGTATTTTTCTCTGCCTTTCGTACTGCAGTTACTTGGACGTACAGTATAAATCTTAGCTATAGAAAGGAAAAATAGATTCCTTGGAATGTGTCAGACTGTTCTCCGAAAATAGCACTGACTTACACACTTCTGTACCCCCTTCCTTAATCATTTTTTACAGTTTGGCTTTCTATTTTTTATCACAATCAGTATCCACTTGTGTTTCTTTGTTTTAGTAACAGGATGCTACTGGAACATCAGATGTTCCAGAAATTATATAGCAAAACCACCTGCAGTAAAGAATTTTGATACAAAAACTATAAAACAAGTTTGAGTTTCTGATCACATACAGAAAAATATTCCTTTATATAAATTTTCAGCAGAGGTATATATAATGGTATAAATTATGGTTTGGACACTGAATCCTTTGGTTACCATTCTCATATAGAGACTACAACAACTTATGGTTGTTGGTAACTCATGCTTTCTTTGTATGAGCAATGAAATCAGTATTTCCAAATGTGGTTATGACTCAGAAATATAAAACCCTGTAGATTTGCTTAACAATATATTTCATTATGATGTGTATTTTCTTTAAAGAGTTTGACAGGCATGTATATAACAGAAAAGAGAGCTTTTTTTTACGTTTAATATATCAGAAAGTGCCCTGTATTACTTACTTTGCCTACTCTTTGATTTGTCAGAGCCATAACTGCTTCTACATTTCACTGTCTGATTACAGTTTTTCCTGTTAGATCTCCCACACAGAAGTGTATAATGAGCAATAGACTAGACTTTCTAATTCTACATTGAAAAAGAAAACAGCTAGGAATTATAGTACTGATATCAGAGATGTATAAATGAATTACATACATTGTAATTCAATATTTTTTTGTGGAATGTTATTTATCTTAAATACAATCAGATATATGTTAACCCGCACCCAAACCTATTGCTTGCATTATTTTCAACTATTGAATCTGGTAAGGTTTTCTGGGCCTTAGTCACTTTGCAAGACCTTACTAACTTGAAGAACTTTTAAAATGAGTTAAATGGGTTCACTTAAGACTACTCTAATGCTATTCATAGATAGAATAAGTCTTTATTAATTTGATACTTCACATGTAAGTGAAACTCATAAAAGGATAACAAATTCAAATATTTCTAGCCAGTATAAAAGTGTCGTAATCCTTTCATTCTGTGATCTTCTGATTACTTGTATTATGAGAAAAAGAAAAAAAAATCCAGTGTTCCAGGCTCAGAAGATCAAGGTAAAACTTAATTAAAGTTGAATGGAGACTTATAAAGAAAATACATGAAGGAAATAGAGAGAAAAAAAAATCATATGTTGTTTCTTAATTATTCTTTGAGCAGTGTTTCCCCTCAAGACTAAGTAAATCTACTCCATCTGGATGACTACTGGTATGTTGTAAATGGGTTAGAAGTAGCACACACTGGGCTGTATAGCATTGTTTGATTTTAAATTATTGTTGGCTGTATGGAAATCCCTCAGAATAAGAAAAGGAGTGTATAATTGTATGCATATAAATGTGTGTGTAAACAGAGGAAGAGACCACAACAGGAGAGTCATTGCTTGAGGTAGGTGAATCATAGCAATTGTTCCATTTGTTCATGGTATAATTACCTGCAGGTTTCATGCAGTGGACAACTGTGGGCATGCTGATGTTCATGCAGACCACTGTGCTGCCATGAGTCATGCTGCAACATGCAAAAGCATATAAGGTCATAAGGAAGAAAAGCATGCTTCTTGCCTGATCCAAGGATACATGCTTTGCATAAGTAAAAGGTAAGTATTTAGGTTATAAGTTCTCTACCATAAGATTTACTTTATCTGCAGTTTCACATGCTATGTCCTCCTCCATCTGATAAACATTTAACAAATCATAAAATTCTAATAGTTACCAGAAATACCAGCAATAAGAACAGCACATTCATCATTTGCTTCTTACTGGTCTGCAGTGCTTGAAATATTTTGAAGCAGATCTCTAAAGAAAAATTTATTGATCCTAAATTTCTGTTACTAATGGAAAACTTTTTAGTAAACTATATTTATGTGCATGCAATAACTGTACAATTACTTTAGCATCTTTAGTGTCCTGATTTGATTCTCAGATGAGAAAGTTAAAAGGCAGAATTTCTGCACTGTTAAACCACAGTGAAAAACTGCCAAATGACGTGGTATTTTTTTTCTAGTTCTCCGATCTCTCTCTCCCTCTTTAAGCCCCTTGAAAACTGCAAACTCAATTCTAGTGACATTTTGGGCACTGTTTCTTAGCACATATTTAAGTTAGCAGAAAATGCCGTTAGCAACCATTTTGAATTGAACCTTTATTAGATTTCACAGATCAAGTCAGAGAAGAGGTTGTATATTACGCCTACCAAAAACCACATTGTGTAATAAGCAGAGAAAAAAAAAAAGAATGAGAGTGAAATAGAAGAAGCAAGCATCCGTGTGGCTTTCTGTCAGTATTAATGGAACTGTGTCAGAAACCAGTTCACTCTTGCTAGCAAAATGCACAGCATCAGCCAAGAATAAACAAACTTTCAGTTATGGCAAGAAGAAGCAAATGGCTGAACTAAGTCAGGTGGGAGGGGGAAAAAGTAAAGACAAAAATCTCTTTCAGCCAGGCTAAAACATGCAGAGTAGCATGTGATTTTGCCCTGAACTTTGAACATAATGAAGTACTCCTAAGGAGCTGTTAAAGCAGGGAAAAAAAAACAAAAAAAAACTACCCAAAGCTCAGTAAGATATTAATTTTGATGCACTTTGAGATATTTCACAGAAGGTTAAAACTGTTGAATGTGATGTGAAGTATTTTAATAAACTATGGTTTTAATGAAATACATTTTTCAACTGAAAGTTCAGATAAAAAAGTAACTGGTTCACATTAATCCTTTTTTCCTTCTTACTGCCTTCTTTCTTTAAGAGACACTCCTTTTATTCATCTTTATTAATATATGAAAATATCTTGGATTTTGCCTCTTCTATTCTAGCAACAATTTTCTGGTAATAGATTCAATTCTCTTCATTTCTTCTGTTTACCTGCATGTATAGCCATGAGATAGGAGCTCTTCCCTTCCTCTGCATGTATTTAGATGTCGGTGTGTTTCTGAGGGAAATATACATACTCTGACTTAAATGTTACTGTATTTTAGCTAAGAAAGTTTTTTTGTCTTTTTTTTTTTTAATTTATGTTTCTTATTTTCAGGCTCAATTTGATGTGATACAAAGCAATTTGTATTTTTTTGTGAAGTGTACTTTTCCACAGTCTTAAAATACACTTTGAAATTGATGGGTTAGATTTTTCTTTTTGAGTATTGATATCATTTGCAGAAACACTGGTTTTTTTCTGAAAAAAAAAAAAAAGAGCAATTTTTTTTAAGTGTATTTCTTCTGCTAGCAGGTATTCTTGCCATTAGGAAATAGATCTGTATGTTTGAAGTTAATATAACACTTGCACATAATATCTTGTCTTCTGATTTTCAGCAATAAAAGGAATTGCAAAATTCAAAGGCTACTTAAGTGGAATTTAAAGACTAATTTTCTTCTACATCTTATCTCCTGATATTGAGTGGACTTACAGACGTATCTAGCAGAAGTACCTGACTGCTTTTGGAAGAGGAGGCTAAGGAGAGGAACATCCTGAATTGTCATCAGTCTGGTAGTGACTTTTGAGTGCTGAAGATGTGAACTCTAAGGAAACGCAGGAATTGCTTACTTAGCTGTGCTACAGTGAAACCACTTCTGAATATGCCCACCCTTTACTGATCATCTAACAATTGTTACAAGTCAGTGGCAAGCAGACTTAGATGAGGCTGACTTACTACTTTAGTACTAGGAAGGGGACCATATACTTTTTGGCACTACAGAGTGAGGGTACACTTCCAGAGCTCAGGCTCGGGATCTATAACCAGATATCTGAAAATAAAGTTCTGGGCCTCCTGATTATCTAAATTCTGAAGGATGATATATTCAATATCATATCTACTCCCCCCAAAAAGAAGACAACTGGGCTCTGATCCATTGGAGAATAAATGTGGAATAGGCAGGGGCACAACCTTCTTTACTATGTCCATTCTTCCAGGATTGCCTTGAAATTTGTAAAATTTCAAATTGATCTTCATAATAATTAAAAATAAATACATAAATAAATAAATAAGCATAGAACTTTCTGTGATCAAAAAGTATGTGCTCTTCTAAAGTCTTGAATGCTCTGTTTTTGGATTATTGGGCATTCAGTCATTTAAACATGTGGTTCAGATATATTTATATTTTACTGTCATCACAAGTCTTATTTCAGATGTCACAAAACATATACCTTCCTCTATGGGATACTTTCTATAATATCACCCTAAATCGATGTGCCATCCAAGAATTCTTTCTTCCTCAAATAATAAAGCAAGGTTATATGTAGTATCCAAAAAGCACACTTTCTTATACACAGAAATGGTACAAATATAAAAAGTACTCTGTGTTCATATATTGGAGAATCTGAGTGTACTTCTACTGAAGTGAAAGGAAAGCAGTTTTAAAGTATCTCCATAATTTAGAGGCACTGCTCCATTTGCAGCTGATAAAAATCATGCTTTGAAGTAACATCTTTGCTTCATAACCAGAAGCAAAATGCTATTGTCAGGAGAATAGCACTATATCCTAAGGGAAAAGATTCTAATCTGTATACCACAACATGCCAGAGTTATGTACAACTTTGTAGCTTGTTTCAGGCAATTTTATTTCAGATTTCATTTTGCATAGATCTTCATCTCCTACAGCTTTCTTCTAATACATAAGAAAAGGAATAAATTAATATTAAAATAATAAATGGTGAAGAGCATACTTAGCCTAAAAAATGTACAAAGTGAATCACTTCTGCATTCTTTTAAGTTATTACAATATTTTAAATTTGAGTTTTCTGTAGCCAGAGGACAACATTCATGGCTCACAACTGTGAAGCTGGCAGGATATCATTCTTTCTGGTTACATACAACAGACATAATGCGTTCTAATACATACCCTAGAAACTAGCATTGGCTGCTTAATTAATCCAGATTAAAAAAAAAGCAAGCAAATCTATCAGTTGAGTAGATTTTCCTCATTCTGTTTTACCATCACACTACAATGACCCATTTTTAAGTCATGCAAGTCATATATAAACACTAGCAGCGAACAGTATTTCTACCGTGCAAAATGAACAAAAGAGCACTTTATTCTGCTATCTTCTTTAGGAGACACTGTAGTCATGAACATAAAAATACCCCTCCAGATGAAAATGCTGAGCTCCAGATTGGACACCATCCTTTCTAATGATTGTTAGTTCTGACCATTCTCCTGTTCATGCAGTATCATCAAGAGCTTCTTGCAGTAAATCCATATTGTGCTTTGCTGGGTGTTGTTAAATAAGACAACCAGCATTTGTAGGATGCTCATCTGATCAATACCAGACTTGCAATTAAGAATAAGAAGAATAGTATGATGATGAGCAATATAATGAGTACCCATTTAAATGTTGCAGATGTGCTGTCAAACACCTTTTTTCACTCATGATAAAACAAAGCCCATTTGTTAAATTAAAACACAACATGCTGGATTACTAGCTCATTTGTGTTCAACAAACTTGAATTTAAGCCGCAGGTGTTTTATTTAATACAACAGCATTTCATAACAATACTTTTTTTATTCGAAGACTTAATTTAATTGCATATAGCTTATAATTTTCCAGTATATTACACTTCTACAATGATAAAAGTATCGTGCATAGACTCTCAGAATTGATCCAGATCTCATATTATGAATTCACATCCACTATGTCTCTTTTAATTTTTTGTCTTTATTTGCTAATCTGTGTCAAAAAACTACAGCTAGTTTTTTCATGTTAGGCACTCTGCACATAATAGGTATAGTTCTTTGGCTGGTATCTGGAAGTAAGAGCTATCCCTTTTTTTCTTAGATTACAAACTGTGTTTTATAACAGTGCATCCAAATTCATTTAGGTCATAGTAGTAAGCCTCTAATAGATTCTGCTTGCAGCAATTCAGTGGTTTGCAGTTCTTCTGTTTCTCACATCAAAGGAGATGACACAGAAAAATTACAGCATTCTAGCTCAGATATGAGAGAAAATTCTCAAGAAACTAAACACAGAACATTCTCAAGTGCTGTAAAGAGAAAATAATTTATATTTTTTACATTAGCTTTCTAAATAAACTAAATCTAAAATGGTTGAAACCACTTGTTTTTTCTCTGTCCGCATTTTAGTTTTAAAATGAAAAGGTCTATCTAACTGTATGAAGTAAGGAACTCACCTTGTGAACTAATATGACAAATAATATGCACTTTTAAATACAAGGCTGAAATCTACTGGTACTGAAAGTAATTAGGTTAAAATGATGGGAGAAGTTCAAATTATCAGAGACTTTTAAAGATTTGTCTTGAAAATGAAACTGAAACACAAGACATTACACTTTTGTATAAGTGTGAGCATGTGAGTGCACCTATATTTGAAGAACTACACTTTCTAAACCAACTTTCCTCCTTCAACGTAGTACACTCTTGTCTCTCCTGTTAAGTGCTGAGCCCTGCACGATGCTGCTTCTCTGTACCTATCATCTGTGCTATTCCAGCCAGTACTCTACTTGTTGTGCATGTACATCAGCCAAAATGGCACAATAAACAAGTTGTTACCAACATTCAACAGAAACCTTACCTCCTGGTATTTTAGCTTATTTTTACAGCAAGAAGCTCTGTTCTCTCTTCACCTTTATTCCAGCTTTTGATAAATCTGTAAAAATCTTTCAGAAATACATAATCCTCTGTAAAACAGTTAGAAAAATATTCAGATTAATTTAGTAGCAGTTCAACTCTATTTGATAAACATGGCTGTAATCATCTGACCCCAATGTCAATACACATTTCCCTTAATTAAAAACTAATATTTGATTGTGTGTAATTTATTTCCTTTTACAGGTAAAAGAGTGGTAATATTATTTGCATATTTTCTCATTGTAATCCCTTAGGAAATCAATTATACATTTTCATTTCTTTATAACAACATCCATCTTTTTTACACTATAGTATCAGTACTACCAAGTAGACAAGTCTTGCTTTGCAAAGTCTTATGATCCCTATTTATCATGTCCAGGTAAGACCAGTGCATTTTAAAGATAAGACACCAGGAAATCAGCTTTGTCACTGGTGCTTTCATGTGAATCCCAGCATTAATTATCCCTTTGTAGGTATTCATAATAAATTAATTACTTTGAACATGCTATTTTTGTGAACAAAACATATATTTGTAAATAAGCTTTCCATTTGTTAGTTTGTATACCTCATCTGAACAAACATATCATGCTTTACAAACTCTCCCAGCCTGAAACAGATGCTCAGTCCTGCAGCTAGTAATGTGGTTATGCTTGCATTAGTTCCTTGGTATCTGAAGGTACTCATTGCTCAAAGCAAGTCACTTCTAAGTACCTCAACTGTCTGCCCTAAGGCACACATTCCTGCCTAAATCTACTCTGAGGAGCTAGCTCCTGCTAGTTTATACCTGCAGTAATTTTGTTCACATGTGCTTACAGACTCATGCCAAGGGTGGAGAGATTCTAATTGTTATTTACCATGGATATGTTGCCACTGACTTCACTAAGCACGTGATCAATCTCTACTCTCCATAGTCTAGGACCCTGTAAGATAGGCAAGATCTTAAGGAAAGGATATTTACAGAAAACTAAACTCACAGTCTACTCATCACTTAGTAATTTCATTTCTACAATCCATACTACTCTCAGTCTTATTGTAGCATTCAGGATAAATCAACAGCTCTAGGAAAACAAAGAACTCAAAATTTGTATATCACCACTTATAAACTTCATTACAACTTTTGAGTCCAAAGCCCTGCATAGATGAATATCTCTTATTTTGAAACTTTGCTCTTAAACTGTGCTTTGTGCTTAAACTTTACACAAAGTACACAAAGAAGGTTTTAATTGTATCTTCAAGAAGATACTAATTGCTGATTTCTCATATTTATAAACATTCTCAAAAAAGTAATATGAGTAACATGACTACACTGAATCATTGTAATCATTATGTAATATTCATAAATATAAGAAATAGAAAGCAAAATAATTTATAGAATCCAGAACAGTTTACAAAATCGATCCTTCTATGGCCTGTTACTTTTAGATCTGCATTTTTACATAGTCTAGCACTAAAAAAGATGCTATTCTTATTTCATCATTTTTTAATCCATGCTCTTCATAAATTCTGTTAAGATGAATTTAATAAATGTATACAAGTCATTTTCGAATAAATGTATTGATGTTGACATTATTTATCTCATAATTCTGATTTCCTATAAAATAAATCAGTATTTTATTAGTGGGAGCTTCAGCACAGACAGAGCTGAAGTTCAAAATGTTTGTTCAAAAGTTAGTTAGAAAACAGATAAAGACAATTATAATATAAAAGGGGTGAACATATATTTATGCATATTTTAAATAGCACTATTTGGATGGCTAAAGGTATTGTGAATTTTCCATAGACTTCTAAGCAGCTTTGCAGATCAAAGTAGTAGGAATATATCCTTGTGCAGTATCCTTACCTTACCCCCACCTTCCCCCTCCCTACCCAAGAAAAAAAGGAAAAAAAAAGGAAACTCATCTCAGTAGTAAAATCTAAGGAAGAGGACAGACCATCAGGAAGCAAAGACAAGACAGGATGGTATGTTAAGAAACATGAGACTATCTACAAGACAGAATGATCAGTCGACAGGAGTAGGCCAGATGGGAAAGAATCTATACATCAAAAGAGTCAGGTCTTTGTGGTTAGAAATTCCAGATGAAGATGTGTAAGGAGGCCTGCCCATCAAGTCAGTTCAGATACAATAAAGATTTAAGACTGTAGACTGAAAAGGATTCAAACAGGGAAATATCACTGTCTCTTCCTCATGTCTGGCCAAACAACTTCCTGAAGAACATGGATAAATAGAAGATATGGGAAATATTTATGGAAATGAAAAGTCAATGAACTCAAGAGTTCTGTAATTTCAGCAGTTCTTAGAGCAGAAATGTGATCACAAGTGAAGATCAGATAGCAGATTTGAGTTAGCCTTGCTTTTAGTATTTAAACTGGTATTTGGAGTCATTAACCCTGCAGATGCAGATTTTTGGAAATTAAGAATAGTATTATAGGAGAAAGAAAATACGAATAATGATGACAGTAGAACAGTAGCAAGAGCTGAAGTCAGGAACTTAAGTCAGTTAGAGGTAGATTACCTAATTCAGCTAGGAAACTGGATGAACAAGAGAGAAAATAACATCTTTAATGCAAAGATCCTTGAAAGTAAAATGAGAGATTTAGAACTGCTGGTGTAGATATGGAGACAAAGTTAAAGAAGATATGCAGTATTCTGGAAGATGCTGCCGAAATCCTTAACTAAATGAAAGTGGAACATAAATAAAAACGTATTTTTTGTTAAAATCACATCTAGGAAAAAATTCAGATACTTTTAAGAGGCAGTGAAGAGATTTTTCTTTTATAATAATGTCTAATAACCCTGAAAATGGGAACACTGATATGTAGAAATTATTTTGTTGACAAAATAGATATTACAGAAGCCTATGTCATAGAGATAGAAACATTAGCTAGTTTGGGGAGGAAATATTACTAGCAATACCAATATTTCCTGAGCAGGACATTTCTTTAATTACAAATAATTAAAGAAGCAAAAATAATTGATGATATATGACCTTGTACTGAGGAACAGTGAAGTCATAAAGGAAAAAAAAATAAGGAAGAATTTTCTTAGCAATTAAAATAAACAAATATATTTAACTCAGGGATTGCAAATATGTCTGCAAACAATAGGATAAATAATAGAATAAACAGAAGCCACTCATTTGACTTCAATCATATGCAGGTTAATCTTCAAACTTTGAAGATAGTTAAAAGAAAGAAATGAAAAGCAGGAAGTTTCATATGAGTTCACTAAGGATAATTTCCACAAATTATTTTCACATCCTTCTTTGTTAAACAAATATTTTCCCTTAACTACAGGAAATTTTGTCTGAAATATATGTTACATATCTCTTATAATATGGAAATCATATATGCATTGCATTTACACCTTAAGCCCATTTTTTAACCTCTTTGATTTACCTCTAGCGGATGCAGACCCTAGGTTCATGTGGACCTTTGTCCCAGTCCCATGTATAACTAGGAACAAGACAGACTACATCTGTGTTGTGTTATGCATTAGATACTTAGCAGCTTTTAACAGAGATGGAATAAATTTGCTCAAGTAGAACACTTTAATATTATGACACTGTAGTAAGCCATCGTATGCCTGCTGCTTTTAAGACCCAAGATATTATCTCTTCACTCTGTGCATGACTAATGTGTGCACATACTGACTGCATGAGTACTGCTTCATATCTTTCATTCCTTTAAAAGACCTCAGTTTCATACACTTTGCCAGAGAGGGAGAAAGGGACAGCACAGCTTTCCATATATACATTATTTTACATATAATGCAGAGACAGAAAACTGAAATTTTGGCAAAAGAACAAATGACAGTGAATAGGCTGTAACTGGATGTTCAAAGAAGGCCTCTAGTCATCACAGGAGAGAAGTTCCGGATCAACTTTCAGCAAGATGCGGCATTGAAATCTAAGTAGTTTTAAGACTGAATGAGATAAACTTAGGGATGAGTAATTTCCATTCTTGGCCATAAATAAATAAATATATATGGCATGAGTAAGACATGAAGAAAATCTAACATGGGTTTCCTATTCACTTCCCAGTCATTATGTTGCTAGCAGAGAATGACAGACTCTGTGGGCAGTGATGACTGATAGGATTGCAGAGATGAGCAAAGCCTTATGTTTTGCCCTGCCAATCCTAAGATTAAGAAATATACTGGAATTTCTCAGCACAGCAGCTTGTAACCTGAGGTCATGTGTTAAAATTTATTTTCAGACTGATGAAATGGGCTGCCCAGGGAGGTGGTAGAGTCACTGACCCTAGAGGTGTTCAAGGAATGTTTCAACATTTTGTCGAGGAACAGAGTTTAGTGAGAACTATTGGTGATTTGTGGATGGTTAAACTGGATGATCTTGTAGGTCTTTTCCAACCTTGGTCATTGTATGATTTTATGATTTATCCTGAAGTCTCACTCAAACACCCAACACACAATCACAGACATTTCATAGATCGTTTTTAATCACAATTTTCTTCAAGTAGTGTCCAAATTAATATGGGTTTTGCCCATGCTGTCCTAGATTTTAGAAAACATTTTTGTGAGGCTAGAATTTAATTCTGGCTCACCTAGTATTAAAATTAAAAAACAAACAAACAAACACAGTAAAGCACAGTGAAAGTATATGCTTAACGCAGTCTACCTAGTCCAAATATAAGGAACAATCCTGAGTATTATGTATTCTTTCACTGTGTTGAGCAAAAACAACATTCAGAACTCAGTCTACAATTTAATATTCAAAATATGGAATATAGTATCGTTTTACAAGCAAAAATAACTTTCTTTAAAGGGTTATTATTTAAAGAAGAAAAAAAAACAGAAAACATTTTGCCATTTTATCACTTCATTTAAGACTTACCATATATTCATGAACAGAAAATAATTATACTTTTCTATATATATTATGGGATGCTTATATATCTGTGGCTTAAAAGATAATAATAACACTTCCTATTAAGTTCGTTTTAAATATCTAAAAACTGAGGATATGATAAGGTGAAAGCATTAGATTTTTATTATTTAAACATTTAATTTCCTGAATGCAGTGTTGCAACACAAACCTAAACAGATTGCAGGTGCTGAGAAAACAATTCAACAAAATGCTGACATCTTTTCCGAAGTGATTTCTGTCTTCAGCCAGCCCTCACAATGTCATCTGTGGCTGTTAAATATTCTTCAGCCTTCTCAAGCAGAGGACTTATTTTTGTTCTCATTCTGGGTGGCCATGTTAGGATACTGCACAAGTTTGCATATACTTGCCTAAAAACATTTCAAAACCTCTTGGAAATGGCTTGCAAGGGAGTATATTATGGTATTTATTCCCTACTGTCATCAAATCATTTTATCATAAGTTCAATCTGTAAAAAAATCTTCTAGGGATTTCTGAGAATAAATTCTCCTCTTTTCTCAGAATATTATGTTCAGTTATTTGCACACTATTCTGAATTACAGAAACTGAAATAGTAGTTCTTACCTGCTTATCCACAAAGTATCAGCTTTGCAAATAAATACTCAACATTTTTCTGGAAAACGTTTCACCTTGAATACAACATCTCATGAGAGGAAATGTCTTTGAACTCATAAAATTTTGATCAATTTCACAGTTAGCTTCTTGAAAACTGTAGTTAAGTCTTCTAATCATAAGGGCAGCTCCAAAAGTAATGCCCCCTATTTTATTCTGTTGGCCCACAGCATCAGAGGCAGATACTGGTGGAAGGTCAATAGTGTTTGAACCTTCCCACCAATATCACATTGAATTTTGTTACCATGTGACAGATCGCAGCAGAGTACCAGTCTGACAAAATGGTGTCTGACATGGAAGTGTGTATGAAGCAAAGGTGTGTCACAGAATTCCTCCATGCAGTAAAATGGCACCCACTGACATGAATGTGTGACTGAATGTGAGCACTGTGAGGCAGTGAGTGGTGCATTTCAGCAGTGATGGCAGTGACAGTAGGTCATCTCTGCTGTTACAGATTTCTACGAACATGGCATGCAAGCTCTTCAGCTCTGGTGAAAATGCATAGCTAATGGTGGTGACTATGCTGTACAACAGTGTTCTGTAGCAGAGAATTTTATTTATCAAATAGCATTATTGCACTCTTTGTTATAGTTTCCATGGAAATAAATAGGAGGTATTACTTCCAGAAAGACCCACATACATGTTAAAAAGTTTGCATTTTATTTTTGTTCAGGGTCTATTTCAGGGTTTTGCTACCGTGTGTAATGTTTAGCATAGCCTATTATATTTTTCTACTTGCTGTGCATTTGCTGGGTAATTTATTAACTACTTAACACTAACTTTCATCCCACTCAACTCCATTGCTTTTAAGTTTGTTGTCTGGAAATTTCATTTGTATATTATGACATAAATTCTTGTAGCTATTATGTTTGTTGTTATATCTTCAAGAAAAAAAAGGGTTAAGTGGTTGCTAGCTTTTTACACTGCTACCATCAACTTAGATACAATGATATCTTTTTACATTGTAAGAGGTACAGAGAATGGCCCAATTACTGGAATTACATCTTCATTTTCCAAGTTTTCACAAGTACCATAATCGATTTTGTTATATATATCTGTTAAAATATGATTTTATAATAGCCTTCTTAGTTTGGATTGTGTATTTTTTACCTGTAATGAATCTCGTGGTGTTATGAGCATATGTGATTTACATATCTTTCCAATGTTTTGTTTCATTGTTTAACATGATGATATTTTTTCATGTTGGGAAGTATCTGTGATGGTTAATTTCTCCAATAGGAGTCAGAAGGGCACATTTAATCCAGACAGATCGGTATGAGAACTCACAACTTTTGGAACTTCATTTTGAATGCTATTCCTCACTAAAATGTGAAGATGGGCTGGGTTGCTTGGACACTGAAGTCACCATCAAATCCAGCTGCCTGAGTTGCATAAGTTTATGTGTGACACAGACTTCAAATCAGTTTTAAATTTTAGGATGTTCCTCTATCACGTTCTCTCATTTTTAGAAAGAGAAGTCACGTACAACTATGAGGTTTGCTATTGACAGCATACCTGACTTTCTGTTCATAGCATCTACGTACCTACTCTACATCAGATCATAGTTTAAAATTTGTAAATATAAAGTATTGGTGTAAAGTAATCTCCCAGAGACTTAAGCCATCATGCAATAGCTGGAGCAGACTGGCATAGTGGATAATTACTTATTTATAACAGCTTACAGCATGCAATATTCTGAGTGGAATAGCTGAAGCTAAATTTCAAAGATGGAGAAAACATTAAGAATATTGACAGCTTCAAAGCATGTGAGATGCTGTGTTATCTGATTTCATATTTAGTCCCCACATGAAAACGTGTCATTTACATGCACTTATAACTATATCTATATAGAAAAAACTCATTTAACAAGTGTCATTTTTTAATTGAATCACCATGCAACAGCTCTAAACCATTCTGCTCTGGAAGTTCATGCCCTGGACAATGAATGAACTTTAGGGATGATTTTAACCAGTAATAATGACAGTCATCTATTACTGTTTCAATTCAAATTTACTGAAAAACACGTTTATCCCTATTTTGGTATGTGCAAATCTACTTCATCTTACCTAAAATAATGTTATTTTTAACTTTCACCTCTTACAGAATGACATACTATCACTCTAATGAGTACAAATACTTCAGGGCAGAAGAGATTTTTTAAAAACTCAGTATGTTATTAATTAAGACTGCAATTATTCAATAGTTAGATGTATAAAAATCTGACTTTTTAAACAGGTAAGGTTTCTTTTTTAGACATGCATACATCCAAAAGAAAAAAAAAAAAAGCAGCTTTACTTTAGGACATTTCTCATACTGGCCTTTGTTGCTTCCCCCTCAGATTGTTTCTGTTTTCAGATCTCCAGAATCACCAGCACAGGTAGAGCAGAGGCATCAGGTCTGACCAGCAAATGAGGCATTCTCTCTACAATGTAGTTCAATACTGTAAGGGTTAATCACAATATTTTTATCCATCAATGGCTTCTAGTGCTTAAAAATACGTCAAAAAAAAAATCAGCAAGCTACTTTGGTATCATATTTTTGTCACTTACACACATTCACTTCTACACTCTTTAATTTTAAATGTGTGAGATTTAAAGATGGTTGATTTAAGTTTCAGTAAACTTAATAAAAAGATGACAAAAGTAATGGCAAGATCTGCAGCAAGAATATCCTACTTACAAGAGCTGCAGTAAAAGTGCCCTAACTCATCTATTCAGAATGGAAGTTGTTGGATTGCAGGAAGTCTGAAGAAGAAGAAAATATTGCTGCTGAACAACTATGCATGTGTTACTTTATATTCACTTATTAAAATGTTATTAGCAGAACTGCAATTGCTGAAAAAAAAAGTAAGTAACTGCTGATCTGCTTGATGGACACTAAAAATTAAATGACGTCTTTTCTCACAGTAAAATTAGTCATCGGATAATTGACAATATGATTACAGATCTGAGCTCATCATTAACTGTATGCAGAATTCAAAAGGATCCAGGAATGACCTTTTTCTGTGGCAATAAGCTATGTGGTCATATGACAACATTATCAGCTAATCTAACAACAAAAAAAAAAGCCTAATTCTTATTATGTGGCCATAGAAAATGTAAAATCTTCTGCTTGTTGGTGCTTAGTATAAAGAAGTTCCAAATGTGAACCAAACATTTTTAAGGTAAGTTCATGTTTACTGAGTTCCAAACAGTATCCAATCGTAGAATGGTTTGAGTTGGAAGGGACCCTTAAAGATCATCCAGTCCAACCCCCTGGGATGAACAGGGACACTTACAGCTAGATCAGGCTGCCAGCCTGTCCTTGAACTCTTTATGGATGGGGCATCCACCAACTCACTGGGCAACCTGTTCCAGTGCCTCATCACTCTTATGGTAAATATAACTTATTTCTTATATTCAGTCAGACATATTGTAAACATATCTGTAAAATGCAGAATATATTGTTTACAGGACTGTTTCTGCATGTAACTGAAACACTGCTCGTGGAAAATCTTATTAAAATGCACTAACAATGAGGAATATACCACACAACGACAAACTGCTTCCGATGATGAAGAAGAAAAACGAACCTGAGTTTGTACCACACTCTTCTCAACTAGGTATTCAAGTCAGCTAGGGAGACTGTGTAACACTGAAGAAAAATCTCTCCTTGATTCTGGCAGCACAAGGAAGCCGTATTGGGTTTCAGCATGTGTTAAATTGTCGCAACAGTTGTACTGAACACTAAGTAGGTTTGTTCTCCATTCCATGGCGCCCATCTACAGCAAAGGAAACCTGCCTTCCTAGGCCAGTCTTCCTTCTAACCAGAACTGATGAACGTTTCTAGAGATAAAGGCTTGCAAACCCAAGGAAACCCACATCCCGTGGGCTCCCCCCCGACCCGTGCCCCTCTACCCTTCCCCGAAAGTCCTTTGCAGCCCACGAGTAAGGCACATGGGCCTGGGGCTGCCATTAGGCCCCGGAGGCGCCGGCAAGCGCGCGGCTGGGGGGCGTACCCTTCCTCCTCCTCCTCCTCCTCCTTTCTCGCGGCCGCCTCTGCCCGCCTCCGGCGCAGGAGATGCTGCTGCAGACGGTGGGGGGCTCCTCCCTGCGTCAGGAGGTGCGGCTCTCCCGGCCCGCCGCCACCGCCCTCCCCCATCCTCTCCCCCCGCCGCTTTTATGTCTGTCTTTAAACGCCGCCGCCGCCGCAGCCAGGGCTGGGCACATGTGCGCGCCGTCGCCGTCTGCTTGCCTCTGAGCCCCGCGCCCTCGTAGCCCCGCTCGCCGCCCCGCACCCGCGGGGTCACCCGGCTCCTGTAGAGGTAAGGCGGCGGGAAGGGGCGCCGTGGAGCCGCGCCCGGGGTCGGTGGCGCGGAGGGCGGCGGGAGCGACCGTCGCGCCCGTCCCGGCTCCGTGCCACCGGGCGAGGTGCCCTGCGCTGGGTGCCCGCGTTCCCTGCGGCTCCGCGAGCGGAGAGCCGGACCCTCGGGAGACAATAGCGAGCGTCCGCGTGTGTTTGAAGTCAGCAGCGGGTAACAGGGATGTAGGGTGCGCTTTTTTATATTTTTTATTTATTTCACTCTGGCGGGAGATATATATTCTTTTCCTACCACGAGTAGGAAAAAAAAATAAATAAAAAAATCGTTCATTCATTCAGCTCCCGCGTGTGACGTACCAGCGCGAGTTTCAGTAGCAGAAGCGGGGCGAGGGCTGGCTGCGTGGCAGGGTCCGCTGCGTGCTGCGAGCGGCTGCCGCCGTGCTCCGCCAGATGCGGGGCAGGGATGTGCCAGTCGCACCCATCCCCTTGTCCCTTCTTCCGTAGCCTCTCACGCTGCGGGAGCCGGGCGGAGGAGGGCTCGGGCCTGGCTGCGCAGCGCTGTTGTCGCTGAGCATCGGGCGTCGCCCGCACAGAGCGGCGCGGAGCATCCCAGCGCTGCCCGCATCCCTCGGCCGCGGTGGCCGGAGCAGCCCGGCAGGAGAAGGACCGGAGCGCCCCGGTGTCAGCCATGTTTGGGTGGGTATGGTAATGAGGACCTTCTCTCAACCTCGTTGCGTCTGGGAGGTGTTTTCTGTCTGGGCTTCTAATGGCTGCAGCCCTCTGCGATATCCACGGGATGACAGATTGATGCCCATGCTTCTCTTCCAAGTTTTTATATCTCTTGAGTTTTCTTATTAAACCTTTCAATTTCCCATGCCCACATTTGCATTAGGGTAAGGTGAGATTTCCTTGCAACGCTTTGCTTTTGTTTCGGAAGTAAATGTGATGCCTGCACTGTCACACTTACTTGCCAGTTGAGAGGTTACAATAGAATTTACTCCATTTCAGTAGTTTATACTTAATTTTATTGGTAAGAGATGCTGTAGTCCAGACCTCATCCTTATCAGCCATTTTATTTTGTCTGTATGATACTGCTGCGTACCAAGCTTGCTGCTGTAGTATTGATTTGTAAGAGAAGCTTAATTATTTTTAAACGGTAAGGCACTGTGAACATGGCACTATGAGATGCTGTAGGATGGAGATCCACATATCTGCTCTCCACTCCAAAGAGTATAAATGAAGAAAATAAACATTACATTGAGTTATCTGATGTAATGTACATATGCACTGGACACGTTATCCCTCTATTATTCTGCTTTCTCTCTTTGATAAAAAATGATTACAATATTCTCTTTTTTTTTTCTTCCTGTTTAGTATGTTTTCCAGGTATACATCACCAATATCTTATTAAAAAGGAAATTTTACAGAATATGTGGGTAGATTATTTTTTTTCTTGGCCGGTATACAAGATTGATTTACACAGAGTCTTTTTTAAAACGACGTTAGAATTACAGCATGATTCTGCATTTGCTGCATATCAGAAATTTTATTTGGAGTCATTTGGGCACTTCAGATTCCAGAGGAAAGAATTCCACTGGTTTTGAATTAAAGGTGAAAAACCAAGCCTTGTAATTGTTGGGTGTTCCACCAAGATGGAAATTGAAGAAGTAAAAATACTAAAGTATGTTGAAACTGCTTGTGAGGGCTAAGCAGATTCCTGTTGACCTCTAGTGTATCGTCACAGTTTTCTTTTTTTCTTACAGGCAGCAAGCGGAAAAGTAGTGCAGATGAGGACCGTAGAGTCTGAACAACTCTGCCAGCTCTTTTCCCTGATGTATATTTCAAAAGCCTGTATGCACAAAATTTTTAAGATGTTGAATTTATCAGAAAAGAAAAAAAATCACAGGTTACTCAGAAATATTTTTGGGAAATAGTAGCAAGAAACATGCAAGATACTAATAAAAGCTAATCCTTTTGGTATTTATTGCATTGGTAATGTGCATTGGGGTAGTTGCAGGAATTAAATCTCCAGGGAAGGATATGTGATGGAAATCTTCTCAGGAAGACAGAATTTCTTCTGTAAAACACTAGTGCACAAACAAGAGCATCCACAGATGTAGGTGCGCACACTAATGTCCCCGGCCATATTACATTGCACTTTTCCATTCATTTCAAGGAGTAGTGTTCTGGTTCCAAAATTCAGGATATCAAGTTTTTTGAAAGAACAGCTTACTCATAAATTGTATATATCAGCATTCAAAGAGCTATAAAAGAAAACGATTCTAATATTAGGAGCAGCTTTTCTATGTAGCAGAGGACCTCTAAATTTTCCATTCATTGCAGTAGAACTTTGACATAGCAGCAGGTGGCATCCCGAAACTTTAGCAGCTCTCTCTCTTGGAGTAGCCTTGCTGGTATTACTCAGGAAATGTTCTAGGAAAGAAAAAATTCAGTGAGTAATTATAACTGAACATTGATTTTTCAAACTGCTGTACATTCAAAACCTGACAAATCCATAGAAAATAGGTTGAAATAACAGTGATAATTGTTAGAAGAGTTTTTAGGGAATGAGAATAATTGTGCTGAGCTTCCCAGAAGCCTGCCCTGAAACAGAGCTCCTTGTTCTTACTCTTCACTCTGAGACCAATAGTTCCTTATTCGCTGTATGGGAAAGGGAAAAGAACAGGACTTGTAATGCTGTGTACAACAAGGCCTTGAATCTAGTTCGTGGTGCCAGTGGTCTGTTTCCCACTTTGGGAAAATTGACTTTTGCTGCTGGCAAATGATATTACTATTTCAAGTGCCAGAAACGTGTACCGCAGCAATAATGATTCAGCATATTCTTATGCTAAAATGGAGAAGAAAATGGAGAAGGGAAGAGAAATAGGGATAGGGACTTCGTAGTTCTGGGTTTTCTATAATGGCATTTAGATTAAGTACTATTTTAAAAGTCAGGGATTTACTCTAATTTGAAAGTGTGATATATATCATTAAATAAAACACTGTTTTGAGAAGCAAGTTTTCTGCAACTTCAGCTGAAGGAGTGGTAGCTACTATATCTGATCCTTCAGTAAACCTGTAAGGATGAGTGATAGTTCTTTCCATCTGAATATGAAATTACAGAGAGCATGCCCTGCAGTTCTGTCAAGTATTTCAGCAAATTTGCTTTGTGTAAGGAAATACTGTGAAACCTATGAAAGCTGTTGATAAACTACTGTAGGACCAATAAAATTCAGAGATGGCATGCCATGAAAAGAAAAGAAAAAAACTGACATTCAAGAGGTCTAGGTTGTAACCTTCTCTCAGATATTTCTCTTCTCCCAGGGATGCTGAAGAAATTGAGTAATTCTGAGAAACAAATCTACTTTTCTTGTTAAATCACTGTATTTTTCTTCTCACTGTAGAGAGCATTTTCCAGTAACTGGAGAAGACTAGTCTTGGAAAGAAAGTATTGGCAAATTCTTGATGCACAACAGGGAGAACATTTTGTAAGAACTGAAATTTCCCAGTGATATTAAGCAGACCCAGTGTCACTGAAGTCTAACTACCCATACTTACATCAGGTCTGAATTTAATCTTGTGTATTTAAATACTTTTGCTCTTTTTCTATGGTCTAAATGATTTAGATTTACGGACACCAGAGGGGGGGGGGGGAAGTGTTATGTACATTAGCATGTGACAACATCAATAATGAATGCAGATAAATGTAAGTTTCATTCTACAGAATATAATTATCTTTCATTGTGATTGAGTTAGATACTCTTTGAACCTGTATCTACTTCTAATGAACTGCATTAAACCAGCTAGAGGAAAGAGCTGGATCATGTAATTCATGCTGAGGAGCAGAATAATGACTGCTGGAGTGTATAGATAAAATGGGCTTGACTAGGCAAAAAGACTGTGGTGCATATTCTTGTTTCCACCAAAAGGCATAATGCTGCATTGCAACACTACTTCAGTTTGCTAAGTGCATACTGTAATCCAGTGTAACTCCTGCTGAAATAATTGTCTGTTCGCAGATTCCTCCAGCAATAACCATTCTTCACGAGTTCATTAATCACACAAAACCTGCTTTGTTCCTGCGGTACTCTTTTTCTCTCAGTCAAGTATTATAATCAGCTCTTCCCCCCATCCTGTTGGCACAAGTTATCTGATTCCTTATTGTGGACTAGCAGTAGTTTTTTGATTCTAAAACTTAGTCTTTCAACTTTCTGTATTGCTTACATACGTCCTATTTAAGATGCATTTTATATGTTTCATCTTCATCACTTTTGCATGTAATTCTCATCCATTTGGTGTGTGTTCCAGTACAGATCTTTTCTGAATGTCTGCCATAGTGAGAATCCTGACTTTTTGTTCGGTGTCCTCTGCTGAGTCATGCTGGTCAGGGTAGAGACTGAGTCAACAGGCGATTTTGCCAAGCTTTTGGGACTGAGCTGGTGCACTGTGTTCTGATAATCTACGCTCAAATCAGAGATCGAAGTATCATGAACTTGCTGCAGCTCTGTATTGTTTTTTGCTGTCCCCAGGGTACCATGTTAGTATGGTGGCTGCTTCATCAGAGAAGATCAACGAACTCTGAAGTAATATACATTAATATTTTATCCCTGCCTTTAATAGCAAACACTGAACTTAAAAAGGTATCCAGTTATCCTTTATGAAGTTACAGTACCATATTACAACTTCTAAAAGTTAGTTTGACTGAACTTTCTTAATATACTTCTATGTAGTACAGACAGTTATTTTCCCTTTTTCTATCTTAGGCAAAGATAAAAACCATTTTTTACCAAAGAATATTTGAGGATTCTAAAATCTGATTGTAGATAATTCTGTTGAGTTGCTGTATTTTGATTACAGCTAACCCTACTACAGCTCCTTTACTAGAGAATGCATATTAGAAAGATTTGGAGAGAATGTTTTGAAGCAAAATGTTTCTGAATGGGTCTTTCTGTGCTTTAGCTGACAAAGTTGTCTCAAGTCCTACTGCAAATGACTGCAGTTTGGTCAGCTGAGACTGCCTTTCTTATCTCCCTGTGCCAGCGTAACAAAATTTGGATTTGAACCTGAATTAAAAGTTCTGTAGAGAGCCCAGATCTGCTAAGGAGCTAATTCAAGTCTGAATTTTGTATTGCAAGGGATTATTATTGCTTAATCTGCTAATAATGTGGAATTCTAATCAAGTTGCTTTCCCTCTGCTTGCTGGTGTGCTAGGGCTTGATTTTTCTCCCATGAAGGAAGATAACAAAATTTCCACTGTCTTCGGAGGAAAGCTTGGTTCTGCAGTTTTCTTCATGTATCTGAAAAGACTTCTTATCTTTCAGTACCAGAAAGAAACGTAAATTTTAACATATCAAGGACAATACTAGTAAGGCATGTTAAATATCTTGTTAGATTGATTTAGCAACTTATTTCCAAAAACTTTGTTTATGCCAACTCAGATTTTGAACCCTGATAATGTTCAGCAATTTCTGTTCTGTTAAATTCCCTCAAACAGTACAGACAATTGTCAGGTCAGTTTAAGATTAACTAGGATTTAAAAAAGGTATTTTGCATAAGAAAAGGTGGTGTCTTTCTTTGCTGCTTTAAGTTGTGGAGATGTGCAGAGAAAAATGATGTTCTGCAGTAACTACGATAAAAATTTTCCTTCAGCATTTTCATTTGACACATGACATCAGTTAGGTTATGAAAAGGATGAGTAAAACTGCTCAGAAACAAGAATGACATCAGTTATCTAATTCCATGAGGTAGATCTAAAATAGAGTAAACAACAACAACAAAAAAACCCAACAGCAACAAAATGAAAAACAACAAAAGCAGCAACAAACAAAACAGCTCTAATAAAGCTAAGTTGTATTTTTGACATTTTACTTCTAAATCCAGTGTGCTGGTAATAGTATTGTATACTAGTATTTTACCATACATGACAAGATTTAAGACATAGAGCTTAACATGAGGGCAGTAATCTCTGAGTCTGTTACCAGAATCTGTAGTTTGTTGGTAAATGTGGTGGTTTTATTTACTTTAGGAGCATACTTTGGAGATACTTAGGAGATAAAGAAGATAGCTAGAATTGGAATTGAAAGGGAAGTTTAATGGAATTTGGCATTATATTTCTTATTATTTCTTGATTATAATGGAGAACTTCAGCTCTGTACTTGACAAGAGACAAATTATGTGAGAACCTAAAATAGTATTTTATAGGTAAGAAGTGCTAATGTTCAATTACATTATACAAAACAAACAAACAAATAAATCTTGTTCAGTGATTCCTGGTTGTCCAGCTCTGCCAGTGAGTAATTTTTATCACATATCTCCTCATTCACTCTGGGGACATTCATATCTGTACTCAGCTCAGGCTGAGTAGTGTGGAGTTTACCTTCTGTGCAGGTTGATCAGAGAAAAAGGTTTTTTGTGCAAGTCTCTTGGAGCATGCTCTGGGAAGGCACAACACATCATCAAAGCCCTTGAACAAATCAACTGGGAGCACATTTTAATAAAGTGCACCTGATGGTCATGTCTGCTGAGGTAGGACTGTATTTGGTTTAATGTACACACTTTTGGTACAGAAAATAAGTTGTAAAGTCCAAATCTACCTGTGGATTTGTGATGTATCCTGAGGGACTCTAGCTATATACTCTTTGATACAGTCTAACCAATGATACATGTTCAATTAGCAAACCAGTACTGTTGAAAATGAGCATTGTCCCATCAGCCTGTTGAGTATGCCTTCAGGATTTTCTCAGATATTGCATACCTATACTATGATGTTTCTACTGATAACAGGCTGTTTAATGGAAGGTTAATGAAAAGGAACTCAATATGATATTGTATTAGGAATAACAATATCAGGTCCAGTGTATTTTGAAGTGTAGCGCTGCAGTGTTTAATGCATGAGAGGACAGGCAGAATGATGCAATTTCTGTTGGCATTGACTCATATGGGAGAGCAGCAGATAAATCATATTGCTGCCCTGCAAGTTAGTATGCCAGAAATACCTGTAAAGATGTGACCTTTTAAAACATTTTAATAAATACTGATAAATAGCTTTCTGTTTCTTACAGTTCAAGAAGGATTTCAGACATAAAGACAAATTTTGATGTACATTCACTTCTGAAACTTTTATATCAAGAACGGATAAAATTGTTTCATTTTAACTTTTTACTCCCCAATGTTACTAATTAATGGAACTGAGAAGCAGCAATAATTTACATCAGTGAAACAAAAGTAGAAGTTTAGAAAGTGAATGGAAGTAGCAATTGAAGTAACAGATGCTGTGGTTTGTAATCCCAAAGCTCCACTGGGATTGCATAAACACTTCAAGGGATGTACCACTGGTGTTTGCATCCTGTGTCTACCTAAGTATCAGTCACAGCTACAGCTGCTGAAGATTGACTGGAATAGGATACAGTTTCTTGAAGAGTCTACAGTCTAAAAGGTGAAATCAAGTTGCTTTCCTGTTACACTGTTCTGTGTCCTACTCATCTATCTATCTGTCTGTCTGTCTATCTATCTATCTATCTGTCTATCTATTTATCTGTCTGTCTACCTGTCTACCTATCTATCTACCTATCTACCTGTCTATTTTTAGAAGAGCCAGTTTCCATCAAAACAAAGCCTGCTACTAGCTCCACCACACTTTAGAAGTAACATTTATAGGACCTTGAACCTTTCCAGCATCAGTGGTGATCTGTAAAGCAGATTACAAAACAACTTGACTGTGTTTGAAAAATGTGGGATGCATGCCCATAGGTGAAGTTGGTGAGAAGAGGTAGTGACACAGGGAGAGAGAGGGTGAGAAGGTAGTGACAAGAATCTAGGGAATGAATGGAAGGAGATTGCAATGGGGTTCAGTAGGCAACTGGAGTGAAGTTCAGCTTCAAAATACTAGGAAATTATCAGAAAGTTAATTATCCTCTCAGACCCAAGGCTGATAATAGCACTCATGCTCTCAGAGATTTTAGTGATTTTTTGTGAGTGTCTCCTGGATAAGCCGTGGGCTGCATTCCAGTGGCTTAACTTCTCTCTTTGTGACCAGTCACTAGGCACTGAATCGCTCTTGAGGTCTCAATTATTGTGCTGTCAGTCTAGTAAAACTATGAACTGTTCTTACCTCTATGTGGGTTCCTCACAGTATAGTACAATCTTCATCTTGTGGGCCAGATACTGTAGCAAGTTCATAAGCAAAACTGGAAAGTTTACATGTATCCTCTAGGTATTTCTGATTCTCATCAGTCAGGAGTTTTGATTAGATTCTGTGTGGAAATCTAGTCCTGCTTTAGGGTTTTCAAGAAGCTTAACACATAATCTAAATCCTTCTTAAGACTCTTAATTGTGCAGATGGTTTTGCACATATCAGTTTTGTCCCATGTGAATAGAAGAGAATTTGTGAATTTCTTGAAAAAAAAATTCCTACCTTAGTATGTCGGCTGCAAAGAATTCCATCAGTCCTTATAAACGATTCATTGTGTTAAATAAAAGCATATATTTAAACAAAAGTTGCTTTTATTTTTTTATTAATCTGTACATGCACATTTGAAACATCAGGGTTTTCGATACATTTGGTAACAGCTTCTCAAATGTTTTAAATATGTTATTTCCTTTTTCCAAGAAAGTGTCTGAAGCAGTAAAGCTTTGAAGAGATTAGACTCTCTCCTTTGAAAACATGATTGTGGTTATGTATTCCCAGATGAAGAATAAATAAGTCTCCTTTGCTTTTGAAGTGCTGAGTTTGTTCTATACATCAACATCTTAATTGCTGTATGACTTTCAGTAATGGCCCCAAACATTAATCCACTTTGTTTAAAGTATATTTTAATAAACTCAACAGGTCAAGCTTCTAAGTCAGGAAAGAATGGAGCTGGTCTCTTAAATGTCTTGTAAAGTGTGTGCCCTGTTATGTCTATTAAGAAGTATCTGATTATGCTTCCAAATTGAAATATAAGCAATTATCATATCAGTCTTTAGGAAACAGATGAAAAAACAATAAAAAAAAAAGCTCTCAGCGAGTGGATGAAATGCATTTTACATGAATATTTAAGACCAAAATGTGAATTTACATCTGACAACTGAAAGCAGTTTAATATCTCTTCTGTTTTCTTTTATTTCTCTTCTCAGATCTTCAAGAAAAAATGGGTAAGCCAAAGCATGTGATTACTGAATTAAGTTCTGCATTGTATAATAATATTCCTTTTTTTTTTGGTTTTTTTTTTTACCCACAGGTACTTTCAATAGGATAAACATTCAGAAACAGAAGTCCTTATTTTTATTTTCCTGCTATCAAGGACTCAGGCAGCATCTTTATTTTATTTCTTCAATTTTTTTTTGCCAAGCAAAGGGAGAGCTTTCTTCAGCAATCTTCCATCTGTCCCAACTGAACTTGACTTCTGTATTTTTTTCATATTACAAATGCCTAAAAACAGCAAGGTAGTGAAAAGAGACCTAGATGATGAGGTCATTGAGTCAGTTAAGGATCTTCTCTCTAATGAAGACTCTTCTGATGATGCCTTTAAGAAGAGTGAGCTGATGGTTGATGATCAGGAAGAAAAAGATGTGGATGTTGAAGAAGGCTCAGATGTGGAAGATGAAAGACCTGCTTGGAATAGCAAACTCCAATATATTCTGGCACAAGTTGGATTTTCTGTAGGATTAGGGAATGTGTGGCGATTCCCATATCTGTGTCAGAAAAATGGTGGAGGTAAGTCTTTTGATAGTGGTAGCTAAGTGATGAAGCTAACCTTTAAGATTAAGGTTAGCACAGATACAGTAAAACCTGCTGCAGCATGTTAGACTTTTCTTTTAATTTCTACCAGGTCTTTTGAGGAAAAATGCATATCCTCTTTACTTTGTGAGACAAATCTGCTAAAGTAAGTAGCAGATAATTATAAGATTCCATTTTCGTATTTCAAGGCAGAAAGTGTCTTACAGCTCTTGGGACTTTACTAGTGGCTATCCAGAACACTGTCAGGTCTTTCTGGAGGTGTTGCATTATTTAGGACCTGGTTACCATTATGCTAAAGTGCTCTTTATAGTACTTGAAAAATAAATTAAAGTATTAAATCTACTTCCACTTTAAAGACCAAAGCAGTATTTGGTCCTTACTATTTAGCAGCACTAAGCTTCAGAGCTTTGCTTTTTGATTGCCTTTAGCTCCTAGATCTTTATTTGCTTGCTGCAAATTGGTGAGTGAAAAGGAGAGCATAGAAGCTAGAATACAGCTGTAGTGGACTTCAGCATAACAAGGAATGTAGCTGTAGCGCAGCAAGTACTAAGAGAATTTGAGGCCTCAGTGGTGCACCTTTGCTTGGCTTAGGATGAGGGAGCACCCGAAGGAATTTTAGGATAGCAGTTTATCTATTCATGTTTAATTCATGTTTCACTTTGAGCAAAAGACAGTGTAACGAAACAAATCCTGTATTAATTCTGGTAGAAAATTAACTACTCAGGGTGGACCATATCATGGGGTGGTGAAAACTAGCAAAGTTTCAAGGAATTCACAGTGTTTTAAATCATCTGGGGATATAGCCAACGCAAATAGAAGAAAAATAATTAACACCATGTTTACAAATTGTTCTTTAAACACTGGCATGGGTCTTTGTCTTTCAGTATTTAATTATAGGCATGGTGAAGTTACATAAGATAGGAGAGATGATGCAACAGCTGTTACGACCATGCAGGAGGATTCTCCTTCATACTCTCTGCTCAGTTTGCCCTTGTACCTGGCCTCAGTCCTGTTGCCTTGCCTTTTTTTCTTGTTTTTGGTATCTATCAGATTCTGTGGATTCTGTTGAGACCTGAAGCTATTCAATCCATTTCTCTGAGAATAAATCCTAATCACAACATCTGGACTGTCTGAGTGAGGGAGGAGTTTCTGAAGTTCAGGATATCCAGAGAAGAGCAAATTGTTTAGGATAAACTGGAAGAGAGGATCTAGAAGACCTTAACTTAGTGATTAGCACACTCACTTTTTTTTTTTATTTATTCTGCTCACTTCATTCCTTAGTTGATGATGTTTTAATACTTTGACTTATCTCAAACCTGGGATGTCTCTTTCCTGCCTGTCTGTGAAGTCATGCTTTCTTCTATGCCCTGTTGTGAACAAGTGCCCCTGGTCATCATATTTATTCAAACTTAATGCCTCCTATATATTTTCATGGGAGCTGCAACAGAGAAAAAGAACACAGTAAATCTACTTGATAGAGTAAATTTGCGGCTACTAAACACTGTTTTTCAACGTAGTAACCACCATTAGAGATGCATTTTCACCAGGGATGAAAAAGAGTCTGCATGCTGTGCTCTTAAAAATCTATATGGCCATCCAGCACATGGTTTGTCATTCACATCACTGTCATCACAGCTGAAACACACCATCCACCCGCCACTGAGCTCTCTTTGACTGTTTGGACTCCATAAACTCTCAGGAAGCATCAAACAGCGTTGGTTTGTGCAGTTTTTTCCATATGGCAGAATTCAGTAACACACCTTTGCTTCATGTACACTTTCACGTCAGATATCAATTTGTCAGGCTGCCCCTCTGCTGCCATCTGACACATGGCAACAAAATGTAACAGAATACCGGGAGGAAAGTTCAACCTTTACTGCCACACCACCGCAATCTGCCTCTGACACTGTGAGACAACTTAATAAAATTGGAGGTTTTACTTTCAGAGCAGCCCTCCTGCGTTAGCATGCAGTAGGTTCAAAGCTCTCTCTGCTCCCTGTGGTTTGTAGTGAGTCTTAAAAATAGGGTCTATTCTGTGAGTTCAGGTCTATATTTTCCTGCTGTTCTTTGCAATCACCTGGTGAGTAACTACTACACCTTTCACATTGTTCAAACAGACACATATTTAAAGTTGGTTGAAGGTTGAAACAAAGTGGTAGATTCACTGATTAGAAGTAATCAAAATGAAGTAATTTGTCTGTTCTGCATGGGTAAGTGATATTTAAGTGAGCTTGACTATGAAGGCAAGTGAACACAGTTGTCTTAAGAGGTTCTACTGTTGTGTTATTGGGTGCCTTTCACACCCCAGAATTTTGTGTTGTACTTTCGTGAGTACTGACTCAATTTTCCGGATTTTTTTTTTTTTAAGGTCAGTCTTTTTAATATTCCTTTAATGTTAGATGTAATAACAACAACAACAAGACTAGATAAGCAGATAAAAGGTGTGACTATCGTGAGAAAATGTATAGCAGATGACTTTGCCAATACATTTTGAAAATATAGAAATGAATGAAATTGTATCAGGAAGTTTCATAGTTACGGAGTCTGATTTTGTACTGAAATACCAGCAGATTGAACAGTTTTATTCTGTAAGCTTATGGAAAACAAAGCAGCTATTCCTGAGAACTACTGAGGAAATAAAATGTAAACTCTTAAAGACTCAGCAACGACTGGTTATTTTGTCCCATTGTCAAATTTTAAAGGAATGGGAACAAAGGAAGTACTCTCTTGTATTTCCAACACTGATGATATTTTCAGCAGCTATGTTAATTAGCTCTTTATCAGTAATGTGTAATCGATCGTTTGAGTTCATTAATATTTTCAGTATTATTTTGTGGATTCTTAATTTGCACTATAGCATGAGGTTAATGAAATTTATCTTATTCAGTGCACTGAAAAAGTCTGATTTTTATTTTGCAAACTTAATTGTTCATTAGACCTGTCTGGATAAGGGGATTTAAACAGTTTTGTAAATGTTCACACGTATTAAATCTGTGTAAGACTGCTGACAGGAGCGCTGTCCAATCAGTAAGATAGGCTGTAAACTGACTGATAAAACATAAAATCTTTATTAGAGTTTTCTTGATAAGAAGTTAGTATTTTGTAATTGTGAATAAATTCACTTAAGGTAGTTCAGTGGACTATAAACCTTTGACGTTTTGTTGTTAACTTCTCATAAGTTTGAAAATTTTAACATTTGATGTTAAAAATAAGTTAATCTCCATCTGGATAAGATCTTGTAAGTTTTCTATTAGTAAATATGCTGTAAGTTACAGGAATCCTGATGTCTTGTCCACAGTGGTGGAGCTCACCTTCACTGAATAAGAATTGAATCATGGAATCATAGAATCCTTAGAGTTGGAAGGGACCTTTAAAGGTCATCTAGTTCAACTCCCTTGCAAAGAACAGGAATGAAACAGTAAGTGAAAAACTATGACAGCAGCAATTGAAACAAATCTGTGAAGATTTTAGATTTTTCAGGTTATATCAAGAATGGTAAAGAGAAGAAAAGTTTTGTACTACCAGTATAGTAATAGTTATATTGCTTCCGAAACTGTTTTCTAACACTCCACTCGCTAAAAGCCATGCCCTTTTTCTTTCCTTCTTTCTTTTCTTTCTTTCTTTTCTTTCTTTCTTTCTTTCTTTCTTTCTTTCTTTCTTTCTTTCTTTCTTTCTTTCTTTCTTTCTTTCTTTCTTTCTTTCTTTCTTTCTTTCTTTCTTTTCTGGGCATTTATGAAAACTTAAGAACAACTGTAACATTCCACCTCTATCAATATTATGTTCCTAAACTGAGTACATATAAAGAGAAATTACTTATTAGATATCTGATCATGATGTTTGGCTAAATAACAAAATAAGACAAAATCTGTATTGTGTACAGTATTAATATTCACTCAATCAAGAAATCAGTTCAAATGAAAAAAATATGTAATATATTCTGAATATATTTATTTTTTGTTATGAAGTTGAGATGAAAAATATACAGTAGTGGTTTTTTTATTATTATTTTTTTTTCATAGAAAAGCCAATGTTTAAGACCACAATGTGCAAATAAAGTAATTTTTGAGTTGAAAGTTTTTTAAACTATAGAAAGGAGACTTGGGGATACTGAACCAGAAAATTGTAACCACCAAAAAATTGTTCAGTTGGCAGATATGGCAGACAATATGAATGTAACTAATTTTAGGATGCTGTTCAATGCTGGCATGTACAGTTTATTGTTCTAATTCAAATAAATATGATCCTTATTCAATACTGCTACTCCAAGGACACGTTTTCATGGACTGGCAAATAAAATACATGCTGAACTGTTTCCATAGTGATTCTGTTTTATGATGAAGTGAAGATGTCTTACAAAGTATGTCTTGCTTCAAGGGAAGGATGAAAACAAAACAGCTGTGCAGAGATACTGTGAAGTATGTGAACTATTGGACACAGAAGCATTTTGCAGCTTTGATTCAGCTAGATTTATACAACTGTGTACCTAAACCACATTGTATTTAAACCCAGATATGCACTGTTGTCCATTATGTCCTTACGGGGACGATGATAAGGGAGCACAGCAGGTTTGATTGATAAGAATACCAGTGTTTCAGGTCCTCTGCACAAACCCTTAAATAAGGAGATGATATCCTCTGGCCATCCATAATGGATTACAGGGTTATGTAACATGATGTAATGTGGATTTAACACCACATTTACTTAACTCATTTAGTTGAATCTGCCTGATAAATCTTGCTACTTACATTGATACTGCACCGTAAAGCACCCACATCAGCCCAGTCTTTAAATATGTGCTTAACTTTGCAGCCTTGTGATTAAGGTTGTGGACTGGGACACAGAAGAGCTGGGTTCAGTTGCTGCTCTAGTGCAGTCATCCAGAGGGATACAGGGTAAGTCACTTAGGCCCCAATTTTTTTGAGATGTTTAGGCTTTTCTCTGCCTAACCATGCAATGCCTATCTAATTAAGGCATAATTTGCAGAAGTGTTACAGTATTTTAAAAAAAACAAACAACTACGTACTGTTGGTTTTCAATGAATTGTACAACCACATTTTTAAAGCTAGTGATACATAAGCTTCCATGTCTCATTTACGATGTGAATTAACAGTGTAGTCCTATCTCACAGAAATTTTGGGGGAATAATGGTGATAAAAAAAGAGTACTTAATGGTATTGTATGTTTTGTACATTCTTTGATAGGCCCCCTCATTTTGGAATGTTGTTACTCTGTTTCTCAGTTTTCACCACATTTCTTTCCTTCTGTCTCTTCTGTTTTTGTTTTCGTTTGGTTTGTTTTTGTTAAGTATTATTATTCCCACAGTTGGAATAAGTTCTTTGTAATTGTAGTTTTACAAGGTGAACTAGAAGAGATGTCAGAGTACAAATTGGGAACGTGGCTACTTCTGCAGTACAAAGAATATTTCTATCACATACTTAAGCAGACAGTATATGAAATAGCTAGATAGACCATGATATTTGTCTCTATAAAGTAGCATTGTATTTTCTAAACCAGCACTTTATTCGGAGCCTGGTGTAGATTTTATACAAATGCTGCTCTAGTACTTTCAATGCATATTGTCATGAAAATAAAACTCAAGAAGTGTGTTTCATTGCTAACAGTAGCCTACAGACTGTAGTACAAATAATATCAATAGGTTATTTGCTTGGTCCATCAGTAGCTGTTTTTCCTTTTATTTTTTTTTTCCCTCTGTATTTTTTCTTACTTTTCTTAGACTCAGGGCTTCAGTTACTCCATTCTTAGGATCTTCATAAATTCTTTATAACCAAAAGTGATGATGATGTTCTCTTTGTGCATGTTTAATGAAGAGTGAAACAAGAAATGGACCTAAATAGAAGCAGATGGCACCATAAAATCTGATGCCTCCTGCACAGCTTATGAAAGTTTAACTTTTCTAAAATAAAGCTTATTCCTGAAATAAGCCACCTACTAAGGATATGTAAATTACAGTATAGTTTGATAGACTCTTGAAAAAACCCTAGAAAGTTGTCACTGGGTAAGGAGTAGTAAAGTAGTGCTTAAGTAGTAGGTAAAGTAGTGCTTAGCTAGAGTTGAGGATAAATCCCAAATTGGCTTTTGAACTGTGCTTAGGTTCTCTCTCATCACAGATGTAAGTAGTCTGATTAGACACCTTACTAGCCCCATCTCTGTTGCTTTGCAGCCTGCTTTGTTGCTTGCTTTGACATGCCACAACTCTCAGGTGATTTTCTTTAGCCATACAGTGGTTGTAATTAAAAGACATAGGCTGGATGTCCTGCACAATACCCTGTGTTGCAGTGTATTACATTTGAAAATAAGGTACTGCATTTCTAATTGCTGGTACCTAGATATTGTTTTAGCTGTAGCCCTATGTATTCCTCAGTAGCAAATATGAGATTCGGCTCTATAGTGTCAGTGTGCTTAGCATATGAATAAATTTTGCTTGCAAGTAGTTTTGCCAAAGTAGATGGAGATACACCCTGAAATTAGTGTGCTGTGTGAACACTTCCTAGGAGTACAGGCTTTAAAAGAGGAATTGATTCACATACATGTAGAAGGTGAAGTTACAGTTGCATTCTCAGAAGTCTTTAGCTTGTGAGTAGGGCCATCAGTTCTCTGATAACTCCATCTCACTTCTGTCTGGTATCTGCCTAGAGCCTGGTAGAAACAGGGCAAGACTGTTGTTTGCTTAGCTGAATAGGATCACTGTTCTGCCCTTCCCAAGCATCTGAAGTGCATGTGGAGAAAAAAAAACCAACACTATATTCTTTGAAACTGCACTGAAGATTGGATTAAATTCAATGTAGTAACAGTGCAGCATGAACTACTGTATTTCCTTTATAAATTCTGTCTTACTGCTCTGTTACAAATCCAGATTCAGAGCTTTTTTTAGGAAATGATGATTCAGCTCCTGAAACAAAAAAGTTTGTTCATGTGCCCAAACTTTCACACAAGCAAAAGTAATGACTCAAACAACCAACTAGATTGGACAATGATTCACTTTTAGTAAAGTTTTCCTTAAAATATTACAGTGCTTTAGAAATAAGCTATCTCAGGGCTCTTCTAATCTTAGAAGATTTGTGACCAAC
Organism: Odontophorus gujanensis; assembly: GCA_013399175.1. Taxonomy (NCBI): domain Eukaryota; kingdom Metazoa; phylum Chordata; class Aves; order Galliformes; family Odontophoridae; genus Odontophorus; species Odontophorus gujanensis. The sequence continues at coordinate 32,540 of VXAB01010954.1, read as the reverse complement.
ATCCAAGTAAGATCACTCTTTGTATGCAATAGAAAAAGCTTTGCCACGAACAACACAAACTTGAAGGTATTAGGTGGTCTCATATGAATTATGTCAGATTGTGATTCTTTCTTCACTCACTCTGATTTTTACTTTGTTCCTTTTGTAGGTGCCTATCTTGTACCATACTTAATCTTGCTACTGATCATAGGGATTCCGCTCTTTTTCTTGGAACTTTCTGTGGGGCAGAGAATCCGACGAGGGAGTATCGGTGTATGGAATTATATCAGCCCTAAACTTGGAGGAATTGGGTTTGCAAGCTGTGTAGTAAGTTCTTTTACCTTCACTTCCAAGTTATATGATTTAGAATTTCTATTTCCCTCCAAGGAAAAGGCACTGACCTATAGCTGAGTTATAAGGTCAGGTTACACTGTTTAGGAAGATCTTAAATTAGTACAGTAAAAATGTTTATATGAGTGTATTTTTAAAACCATTTAACTTTGGAGATTGGGAACTTGGGAAAAGGTAAGACTTCTGGTTGGAAAAACAGGCCTGTGAAAATATAGCTGTCATGATAGATACAATGAAAAGCAAAAGTGTAAAAAGCCGTCATTAAATAGTGTTTAATAGAACAACCCATTCAATTCTTATTCTGACTTATTTTTGTGAAAATTAAGTTGCTTGTCTGACTTTCAGAAATCTGCAAAGGTTTTTTATTTTTGAAATTACAAATGTAGTTCATAAGTCTAACTTTCTTGGTATGTCTTTTTCTTTTTTTTTTTTGTCTTTTTAATAGGTATGTTTCTTTGTGGCCCTGTACTACAATGTCATTATTGGATGGAGTCTGTTTTACTTTTCCCAGTCTTTTCAGCATCCATTACCATGGGACCAGTGTCCTCTAGTTAAAAATGCATCCCATACATGTAAGTCTGTTAATGTTCATTTTTATCATATAAATACAGGTTCACTCCGTATGTAAAACCAAGTCTTTCTGCTGAATTTCACTGGATCAAGGCTTATTGGGAAAAAATGTGGATTAAAAGTCTGCTTTTAAAACTATGTCTTTTTTATTGCTGGTCATTGTTAACATAACTGAAGAGAACTAAAAAATTCTTTATTGTCCCAGTTAATATATTTTTTTTGCCATAACACTGAGCAGAGTTTATAGTGAGTTACTCTCTTAATTTTCTATTGTCATTTTGTCAGTGAAATTAAGTTTGAGATTTTCAAACTAAATGGAGAAAAAAATATGATTTGAACAGATATTTGTGGAAACAAGTGTTGTACGCAAAGCTGGTATTGCATCTTAATAAGATGTCACATGATCCTGGGAAAAATAAATAAACTAAACTAAAACAAATAACAAAAGTTTTGAAAGAGAACATTGCAGTCAACAGCATTTGTAATAAGTAATAAAATTAGGTGTTACTTAGTATGTTGCAGACAAAATAATACAAATTTTCATAACTTTTTTTCTGATTTTGATACTTCTTTTCATGATTACTTGGTGAAAAAGATAGAAGAGTTGTTTCTCCATTTCCTTTAGTATTAACATACATCTAGGCGACAAAGTATGAGTGGTTGCACTACTAACAAAGCAGAAAATAGAAAACTGTAAACAACAATAAAATGCATTTGATTAAAGCACTACTTGCTTTCTAAACCAATAACAATTAGATAACTGGTCTTTTTTTTGTTGTTGTTTTAATAAGTCTTATATGGAAATATGCAATAGCATGAAAAGTTTCTAATACCTTGATTTCAGTTATAATTGCTCACATGACATTTGTCTTGCTCTTGAAACTCGAAATATTCATTTTCATTTATTTTTAATTCACGTCTTAAATTTCNAAGAGAAGAGGCCGACCCCCAGCTCACTACAACTTCCCATCAGGTAGCTACAGAGAGTAGTAAGGTCTCCCCTGAGCCTTCTCTTATCCAGACTGAACAGTCCCAGCTCACAGCTCAAGGCTGAACAGACCCAGGTCTCTCAGCCTTTTCTCAAAAGGGAGGCGTTCCACATCCTTTATCAACTTTGTGGCCCTCCACTGGACTCTTTAAGGAGATCCCTGTCTTTTTTTGTACCAAGGAGCCCAGAACTGGACACAGTACTCCAGGTGAGACCTCACCAGGGCAGAGTAGAGGGGGAGAATCACCTCCCTTGACCTGCTGCCCATGCTCTTTTTAATGCACTCCAGGATATCATTGGCCTTCTTGGCCACCAGGGCACACTGCTGGCTCATAGCCAGCCTGTCATCCACCAGGAAAATACACGAATGATTGTCAAATAAAAATGATTTATCAAAAAGTCAAGTAAATTTTTTTTTGAAGAATTATTTCTATTTCTTTCTATTATATATCTCAATGCACGAAGTTTCTTAAACTGTTTAATAACATGAATAAGGCAGAATTATAGTATAAGTAAAAAAATAACTGCTGGAATGTGTAGCACCTTTTCTAAGAACATAGGTGTGTAGGAGACAATTTTTCTTTTTCTCATTACTTTAATGTCGCTGTTTTATTAACATTTGTAATTAAGTGTCTGTTGATTTGAGTTCCATGACAAAGCAGACACTATTGGTAATGTTCTTCATATTCTTTTTAAAATTATTAGACACCAGCTTTCAAATTCAGAGAGAGAATTTTTACAGAGAGTAACTCACAGTTTTATATATAGGAAATCTAATGTGTTAAAAATGAAATTCAAGTCTTTATCTACTTATCTGAATAATAGTTTCTGTCTAGGACTTCTACTGACCACATACAGAGGAATATGTAATACCAAAAGAGTGCTTTAAAAGTTATATCCAGAACTTTCAATTGCTAGCAGTTCCATTGTCTTTTACTCTTTGTGAATTCAGTTTCTCTGTAAGCAGTATTGGCAGGCACAATTGCAAGTATTGGAAATTGATATAACCTTACAGCAAAGTGTTGGGAAAATAGTTCTTTCCTGAACCAGTCTTTACTTGCTAACATGTCTTGACAGTTGTGGAGCCAGAGTGTGAAAAAAGTTCTGCGACAACCTATTACTGGTACAGAGAAGCCCTGAATATTTCCAGCTCTCTGTCAGAGAGTGGGGGTTTAAACTGGAAGATGACTATCTGCCTGCTGGCTGCCTGGGTCATGGTATGCCTAGCCATGATCAAAGGCATTCAGTCTTCTGGCAAAGTGAGTATGCTGTTTACCTAAATGACAGTGCTTTACTTTGAAACATTTAAGAACTATTTTACTACATTTTAGTTCACCGCGCCCTCTGTTCTGTCATGAAATCTTTAGGAGTAAGCTGGAAGCTATGACTCACCCCACTATTTGTATAATCTCTACTCTCTTAGTAGTTAAGCATTAAAACTGTAGTAATTTTCATGGGAACTGTAATTTAGTGGGGATTGAGATCTGAAGAAAAATCAGTTCTCATCAACATAACTGTCACAAGTAACTGCACCTTAGCCTTGTTGAACTGTTAATGCAGCGTGAGCTTGTGTGCTTCTGAATGTCTAGGGAATTAAGTTTCTGAGTATATCTGTAATTTTCAGCATGATTACAGTGCACCTAGGGCCTCAAAATTCTTTTCATTTGCCATTTATTGCTACTGTCATCAGCATCCATGCTTCTGACATTATCACAGCCAGGATTCTGGGTTGTTTCTTTGGTTAATGACTGACCATCCCTTTGGATCTGAGTAGATGACTTTTAGTTCTTTCCTGTCTAGCCTTCTAGACTGGCTAGCGAATGATTTGCTGAGATCTGTTCCTCTCAGTGGGATTTTCAGATCTATTGTTAATTCCTGTCACCTACTAATTATTTCCGTTGTTAATTCTTGTCCCCTGCTAATTATTTCCTATTAGGAATTTTTGTGTTGTGGTGGAACTGTGTTTGATTTCTTTAGTATACTTCAGTTAAAGAAATGACTTGCAACTTTAGTGATAAATTGTTTTTACTAAATTTTAAAGCATTTGCTTTTCAATGATGGATAGTGAAAAATCCTATTTGATAATGAATTTTTTATTTCCTCTGTCTATTAGATATATGGGTCAATCACTGTGTCACAAATATGTTCTATTTGATGATAAAGAAGCCCAGAAGCCCTGTGTCATTTTGTTGTCCTGCAGTCAAAGCAACATTGGTTTCTTGCTTTTATGGGTCAAACTTAGGAGATTTTGAATGATTTCTGTAGATCAGAGATTGTCCCCAGTTTTCTTTTTGACTATAAGCATTCCTTAGTGGTTTGAATCCATCTGTTGAATGCTTTCCCCCACAGACTGCTTTTTCTCTCTTTTTGACCTCAGAATGACTTTCTGTTTATGCTCCATCTTTATCATATCATGTTCTTGAATTAAAGTACATTTGTAAAGGGAACATTCTGAAACTGTAGTTCTGTTCTCCTCATCTTCTGTTTGACTTCACACACAGTTTCCCTAGAAGACTTACAGTTTATTATCAGTTAATTAACATATTGGAAACTAGTCTTTTAATACAGTATGGATATTATTTGAGTGCAATCTTGTGATTTTGCTCTGTTCTGCAGGGACAAAGGGAAAGGAACATGTTTTGTATATTTCTTTGTGAACAAGTAGTTTTTAGTTCAGCCACATGTAGAAAAGATACTGAGTGTGAGACTATTGAAAATAATGTCAAATGACATGTTATATTTCTTTTTAATGCTTTTCAGATCATGTACTTTAGTTCTCTTTTTCCTTATGTGGTACTCTTGTGCTTTCTGGTCAGAGGACTGCTCCTTAATGGATCTCTGGATGGAATTCGTCACATGTTCACACCTAAGGTACGTTCATTACTATTATTATTATTATTATTTTTTTTTTTTTTCAGTGTATCAAAGTTTCAGGGGCAATTAGACCATTTATGAGTCCTCTAAGCATATTGCCTTCGTAGAATATGGACCATTTTCCTGTTTGCTTCAGTAGAAAAATTGTTGTTGACCTCGGTGCCAAAGTACTAAGCCCTGAGGTATATAAGCTCCGAGTGTTCTAAATGTGTGTATGGAGTTACCTCTGTTACATGACAGGTTCCCAGAGTTAGCTACTTTTACAAAGCTAAGCAACTGGAAGTGCTGTTTGTAGGAACAAGTATGTTTAGAAAACAGGAGGAAAAGATCGGTGCATTTTTGATTGTGTGATTCTCTAGGATTTAAATGCTTCATTCTGGGGCATCATAGTGAAATGAATTACCTTGACTACAGACATAGATTTAAATAATTTGTTATTTTTGAAAGGATTTCTTTCTTTTAGAAATAAACTTCACTTGCTTTACAGTGTTATGGTTCTGCAGGAAATTGCGGGCTGCTTAGACAAATTTGGGGAAATCTGAGGAACAGAGAAATGTAATGCTTATTGACAAAGAAGAAATCTATAGCAGAGATGAAATACAGACCTCCTGAAGTTATAATCTCGTTTCTCAGTGACAGTATTCTTTCTTTAACTAGAAAAGTACCACTGCATACTGAGAGGGAATCATTACTGAAACTTCTCTTTAATATCCACCCTGCACCATTATTTCATTTTTCATACAACAAAGAAGCTTAGTTGATCTTCACTTTACAGTTAACTTCATCGTTTAATTGTGTAATTGTTTCAAATGTTCAGATAAACCATCTTGACAGACTTAGTCTGTCAATTTACAATTATTATTATTGTAAGTTATGGTTTAAATCTGAGGTTAGGTATCATGTAAGTCAGGCGGGGAATATGTGTATATAAACCTTCAGAAGTATTTTTATAGAAATATCTGAATGTTTCGGTACTTAATCACTAACTTGGGTTGCAGTTTCCCAGGAAACTACTTGGGAATTCAGACTCCCCTGCATTTTGTTGTTTCCATGTAGCCTGTGAAAACGGAGAAGCATTTCATTTAAATAAGCCAGTTACAGATTTGGTAAAATGAGAACTATTCCTGTAGTACCCTCTAGTGGAAATTCTGTAACACGACTCTGTGATACAAGCAGTTTGAAGTAGATATAATAGCTACTTAAGCACTGGAAATATTAAACATATATATAATGTCAGGAGCAAGTTTAGTGTAATTAAACCCCTTTTTTCATATGTATTTTATTTTTGTCTGTGTACTTAGGTGACCAAAGAAGTTGTTCGTTATCTATATATAGCAACAGCAGACTTTTTTTCTCAGTCTGTTGCTGGCATCTGTTTGTGCTTTTCAATGTTAATGTTTTTAATAAGATTTGAGTTTTAGAAAAAAAAGCCATATTTGAAGAAGTAAGGTCTGTCATTGTTAAATGAACTGGCGCACTGGATCAACTTAAGAAGATGAAATATTGAAGTTTTGTATGCACTTCTTTTTATGATTCAGAATCGAGAAGGGTCTTATGTACACAATGACTAATAACTTTAGACAAAGACATTAATGAAGTTAAAGTTGAAATTGAAATACAAAGATTAGTTGTTCCTAAAATACATCACTCACTTAACTTCAGCTAGATGCCTTGAACTTCTCATAAGGGAGATTCTACTTATGCACTGTACAAATTCTGTTGGCCGAATGTTTGTTTTATATGTTACATTTTTGCTTTACCTATTTGCATGTAATAGAACTCCATAGAAGATTGTTTATTTTATATTCAATCTGTTGCTTTTAAGTGAAAAACAAGCAAAACAACAAAACAGATTTCACTGTACTTACTGCACTTATAAGTGGGTTTTTCATCCCGACAGAAGTCCTCATTTTAATGCCTGTCAGTACAAGCACTGTAAAAAAAAAAGAGAGTGAGTACTACAAATTTAAAACGAAAAATGTTTTCTCCGATTTCACAGTGCTATCAGCTACTAGTTCAGTTATCTCATAGCTTCAGTAGTATCTCATTGTTAAGAACCTACTGTAAAGAATATTTCTCTTTAAGATTTGTATTGTATAAATTAAACGGAAATTCTGGTTTGTAAGTGCACCCAACTTTAGCTGTTGCATTCAGCTTTATCATGATGAAAACATGTCTGTAGTGGGGTGTGGTGGGATATTAGTATTTTACGATGTAGGTTGTCTTCATGTGAGTTTTTTTTTCTGTGTTCTTTTCGTGAAATAGAAATGCATTTTATAGCTGACATATATTGTATCTAATTTCAAACAGCTTGAAATAATGCTGGAGCCCAAGGTCTGGAGAGAAGCTGCTACTCAGGTGTTCTTTGCCTTAGGGCTTGGATTTGGTGGAGTCATTGCCTTTTCAAGCTACAACAAGAGAGACAACAACTGCCATTTTGATGCTGTACTGGTGTCCTTCATCAATTTTTTCACTTCTGTGCTGGCAACCTTGGTGGTGTTTGCAGTTCTGGGCTTCAAAGCCAATATCATAAATGAGAAATGTGTTATCCAGTATGAATATCAATTTTTTAATTATTATCTTTATGGTAAATTTCATTTATGAATGCCCATAGATCATCATGTTTGATTTCTCTGTTTTATTGTGTTTTACAGAAATTCAGAGAAGATTTTAAAACTTTTGAAAACAGGAAATCTGAGCCAAGATATGATCCCACATCATATCAATTTCTCAAGCATTACAGCAGAAGACTACAATTTAGTTTATGACATTATTCAGAAAGTTAAAGAAGAAGAGTTTGATTCTCTTGGTCTGAAATCTTGTCAAATTGAGGATGAACTTGACAAGGTGAGAGAAGTATTTTGAAGGGGGGATATTTATAAGCCTGAAATAAACTGAAGTATGCCTATACAGGTATTAGTACTGTGTACCTATAGCAGTCCATATGAAAATATGATTCTGTGCAAGATCTCAACTCAGCTCAGGTAAGTGCTTCTAGGTTTGATGTCTTCACTGATTTCTAGCATATTGTGACCATAACATTAAGAGGTTATAAATTTTTCAAGTTTTGTTTGACCACAGGCATTTTTCTATATTCTAAATAGAGATTCAGAATCTCGATTATGTCTTTTAATGTCAAGATTATTTAATAATCAAGATTATTTAATAATATATATATATTACTGTTACCACCCAACGGACCTCGGTCTGCAAAAACCGGTCCCGCTTAGGTCTGAGCTCCACGACCTGCCCGACCAGGGCCATCAGCTGAGATACGGCACCGATGCGATGAGCAGCAAATGGCGTTTATTGTTTCTACTTCACAGCTTTTATGGCCTACTGATAAGCATGCGCACTAATAAGCTATAATGATTCAGCAATTTGCAGCAAGGTGACAATGGCTTCTAATTGCTACATGGCTCACAGGGGGGTTTCTATCTCGGGAGAACCCTAAAAGCTCGCAGCTCTGCAACAATTACTTTATATAAGCATTGCTTCAATGGAAAGGAAAGGAGTTATTTACTTCTTAGACATTTGTTTAATTAGCATCATCCTGTTTTGAACAAATCGTATTAAATCGTATTAAATCTGAAACATAGATATAGGAATGATAGAAATTATATATTACTATATATTAGATATTACTATATATTAGATATTGCTAGGAGATATTAGAGTGCATTTTGTAGCCATTTGACCTAATAACTCTATGCAAAATTATCTGTAAAAAATCAAAAAATTATGTTGTTAATGGAGCATGAAGTCAAACTGTCACCCTACTATTGCTACTAAGACTACTACTGCTGTCCATGATTTATAATATTGATTTTTTTCTTACAGGCTGTTCAAGGAACTGGTTTAGCTTTTATTGCCTTTACAGAAGCAATGACCCACTTTCCTGCTTCTCCCTTCTGGTCGGTCATGTTCTTCCTTATGTTGGTAAATCTGGGACTTGGAAGTATGTTTGGAACCATTGAAGGCATCATCACACCCATTGTTGATACTTTCAAAATTAGGAAAGAAATTCTTACTGGTGAGTTTCACAACCTTTCTTTTCTCATCAGAACAGTAAACCAAAAGTAATGAATCTTGCTTTTATGACATTCAAGTTTTCAGTACTTCCATTTAAGAGATGAATAAATCACTGTTCCATACATCTACACACATGCATGTTAATATCTAAAAGTAAATACTTCTGGATGCTACAAGAGCAGAAACAGGGAACTTAAATTTAATAGAGAACTTCTGTTTAAAATTTCTTTACACTAAGTTCTTCTGAGCTCTTCTAGAATATTTTTCCTTACACATCAAGGAAGCAAAGCAAAAGGAAAGGGTGAAAATATGTTGCAGACTACAATAAATCATTACAATAAAAGAAATGAAATTTTGGTTTATTATGAAATACTTGTTATATTAAAAATCCTCTCTAGAAGAACATATTTTTCTCTGTTGAATATGTAAAGGATCTTAAACAAGTTCTATTTTTTTCTCTTTTTAATGTCTAAAGTTATGTGAGTTATAACCAGTTCATGAAGTTTTGATTATCTTGTACAGTTTCTTGTTTTGCTTTAAATAGAAAATCAGCATAAAATATGAAAAATTGGTTCTGAAAATCTTCAGGAGAGTTGCAAGGCACTTGGTGTATTATGTACAAATTCGGATTTGGTATCAGTAGCTATGACAGGAGGAACAAAAAATAATAGCAATAAAAAAACAAACTGGCTGCTTTAGCATTTTGTGACTACATGAAGGAAAGAGTTAACCACTGCCTGGTGTAGCAGAACACTGTTCTTTCCTGTCTGCTGAGTACAAAGGTGGTACATAATATTTAATAACATAAAACGTGCATTTGTTTTCTTTGCTTGATTTAAAAATAAAATTCTTCACAAAGGTTAATCAGATTATTTTTCAGGAATAACTAATAACTAATGTGGCATTTATAAATCAGCTGTTTGCCCTAAGTATATATGCAAATATCATGTTATATATAGTCAGTACTCCAGTGTAATGGTGCATTTTACAATAACTCCTTGTTAGGCCATTTGAAAAAAAAATAAAGAACTGCTTTTCTTTGGTAGCACTTAAAAGTGTTACATGTGTATTAAGTATTTAATCAGTTGTACTCAAAGGATTACAATGTAGTGTAGTGTTTTTATAATTAACTTATAAAACTGGAATACCTGGGTTAAGCTTTATTTAGTATCATTGAGATTTGATAAGGACTATACTTGCCGTAGAGTTTGTGCTGAGAAACCACAAATCATCAGATTTTATGGAATGATGAATACATTTGCAACTTTTTTTTACTGTAGTTCTGCTTTTCAGAGAAACCAGCTGATCTGCTTAAAGTTATTTTACGGAGTCAGTATGTGTATATGCTGAGTTATGAATTGGGTACTTACCAGAGTGTAATTTACAACTGAGGGTGCATCTTTATTGTACATGTGGCGGTAAGACGTAATGGGAGAACATAAAAATAACAAGGTTTTCTAAATTCACATACATACAGTTTTACTCAAGTTCTTTTCTCAGGGTTGGTAATAAAAGTCAGTGTGATTAATGAGAGTGACACTGGGGAGGTTCTACCTGTGTTGAGGAATAGTCATCTCACATCACAGTATTTAAGAAAAGCATCACTGTCCTCCTTTCTCTACTATATTCAATAGCAAGTAGCTGTAACTTGTACAATTACTATATTCTGTATGGATAGTTTTTACTTAGGCTTAGATTCACCTCGCCTAATTTTAGACTATGCAGGTGTATCATTAGCTTAAGTTCTCAGTGAAGGGAATAAAAGGTACTTCAAGAAAGAGAATTAGTCCTGCTGGTGCCCAGCATACAACAGATTTCACAGTTTATTGAAATTAGACTTATTTTGTAGCTGCTTAAGCATTCAATCCTATTCTTGATGATGTTAGTTGAAAAAAAGTTATATAGGGTATTTAGTAACCAGATTATATGATGCTTAGCTCACCAGTTTTCTTTATTTTAGCCTTGTAGTTACATTAAGTGAAATGTTTAATGGGAATTGGTTAATCTCTGCTGCTTAACAAGGGCTGCTCTAGTATGGCAATCCCAATACTTAACAATTTTGTGACTTCTCTGTTTCACAGGGAGTAGGTAGAATTCCTACTATTCTCAAAATTGAGATCAAAATAAGGAAAAAGATATCAACTTTGATTAAATGAAATAATGTATTAAATTACATCTTTGCTGTTTCAGACTCTCTCTTCACTTCCTCTTTTTCTATGGAAAGTTATTACAACTCTCATTTCTGTCCTTCATTTCAGTCATCTGCTGCTTGGTAGCATTTTTTATTGGCCTGATCTTTGTGCAGCGCTCTGGAAATTATTTTGTCACAATGTTTGATGACTATTCAGCTACTCTGCCCCTGCTTATTGTGGTCATTTTGGAGAACATTGCAGTTACCCGAATTTATGGAATAGAAAAGTAAGTGAAGAAAATATTTCCCTGTCCGTATCAACAGTATTCATTAAAATACTTATTACTATTGTGATTCTATAGCACCAACTATTTGCTATGAACGCATAAATTAAGGTTAATAGAAAGATATCCCTATTCGTAAACCGAAAGACAAAGATAGGGAAATGCAAAATAAAATGAGAGCAGTAGCAGTTAAGGATGAAAATAGGAATTTGTTTTTGCAGTTTGTCGTGCTGGTCTGTGTGATTATAAAGGTGTTATTCTTGGTGTTGTAAAGGAGTCAAATTAGGTCATTCTGGACTTGAATCAAGTCTTCAAAGAACAGGTTTGGAACAAAGCTCTGCAATATTTTGGGTAGCCTGAGAGAAGCAAAGCAAAGTCTAGTGATGGTAACAGTAAGAAGGTTTTCATTTTTTATCTAGCTTTAGCTTGGGATGTTATAACTGTTGAATGTTAGTTGTGGGTGAAANTTAATGTGTTGATTTTTTGTTGTGGGGAAAAAAAAAAAAAAAAAAAAAAAAAAACAACAGAGGAAATTATAGCAAAGAATAGGATGAGAACTTATATGGAGGAAGCATATTTGATTAAATGGCTTAATCTTCTAGCAGTGATAACTGAAGAGGGGAGTGAAGACCATCGTATCTCTCATGTGTCTACATCGTTTGACAGGAATTGTTAGAACGTGAGATTGGTGGCTTATAAAAGAAGATAAGTAGAATGAAGAAGGTGATGAAAGACTTTGAAAATGAAGAGAATAGATTTATGTTTCATTGGGTGAAGAGCTGGGGAATCCAGAAAGAAAAACCAAGCTTCAGAGGGCACAAACCATTTGTAAATTCAGCTTCTTTTTAAGGGCATGTTTTACTGTAAACAAAGAATAGAGTATCCCAAACTATGTGGTTCAAAATTTCTTTGAGTGTTTATGTGACAGTAACTTCACACGTGTAACTGCTTTCAAAACATGTTCGTTGCTATAAGAACTTTTTTCATGCACACGTTTCAATAGGGAGTAGAACCACAAGGGAATTAAAAGAGAATCAGGGCTTGTGCACACTCCAAAAGAATTAGCTCTAAAAATATTCTGGTTTTCTACTGGCTCTGGAACAATGTGCTCCATCAGAAATACAAATATAGTTTTGTTCAGATCATAGCTTGCAATTTTGAGGCACAAGAAGGCAGATTTAAAACTTCACAAACTTTTATTTCAGCAGCTTATATGATGCAAACCATAACTTATGTATAATAAGTTATTTTTTACACTACAGTACACATATGAATTTAAAATTATTTTTGGAGAATCTGTGAGATGTGTTTCTTTTACATGTACTCAGAAGGAATGGCACATGCCTTAGCAAATTCCTGTAAATTCAAGGTGAGTTTAAATATCTTCCCAGCATGGCTCAACAAGCAACCCCCATACTAAATTTGGGCTACTGCATACTCTCATAAAGCCTCCTTCTGAGGAGAGGTGCTGTTACCTTCTCTGACCTGGCTCAGCAGAACAGTCCTGCTGCTTTCTGATGCTCATGTTGACAGTGGGGCTAAGGAAGTGTACGTGAGTAGTAGCTGTGACTGGGTTTGGCCTGCTTTGGAAGCAGACAGTGCCTGCTTTTTCTTCTAGTTTCACAAAAACTGGAAAGGGTCGTAAGCTATGTCCGTGACATCTGGCTTCATCTACAGCAGTAGGCAGTCTGGTCTGCTTCTGAAGTCTCATCCTTTCTGCTGCCTAGAGTACCGAAACTACTCAAGGAGTTTACTATTCATTGCAGTATATGGTCATCTGTATGAGTCAGAAACAGGATTTTAAGTTTATCAGCCTCCATAAAAGTGACAGAAGCAGAAAGGAAAGAAGCATTCTTGTGCAAGCTGTGAGGCGAGGAAGTGGGGCTGACATCTTTGTGTATGTGATGAATTTTCCAGCCCTAATTTATCATTAAATAAGTGACTTCAAATAGTATTGATATCAATACTGCATTAAAAAAAAGATCTGGATGCTGCAGCTATCTGCACTTAGTGGAGTCCTTAGGTAGTTACTTCATTGCAGAATTAATATTCCGTATTCAGAATTGAGGAGAAGGCTCAAGTGCTAAGAATCTTTTCAGTACAGGCTTTCATAAAATGCAAGTTATATTTATGTATTTCCTGTACTATTCAACCTTGTTAATAGGAGAAAATAGAAAGTAACTTTGTCTTCCAGTTCTACTTTGATGTTTACTTCTACATGAAAGGTTATTCAGAAAATATATGGTAATACACAGTATCATTTGAATTCACAAACTAAGTGAACCTGTGTTTCAAGGGAATAGTTGTAAATTTGATCCAATTGGTTAGTAAAATTACAGATATTTCACCATTTCTCTCTGCTCAACAAAAATTATTCATTTAATGCACTTTAAGATGCATCTGGTCTCTAATTTCTCTTCAGTAATCCAACATTATAACTTGGATGAGGCATTAAACTTGGAACCTAAACTTTAATTGACTGGAAGGGCAACTCTATTTTACTGCAGCTATGTTAGTTATATTGTATTATGTCTGAAACTTCGGACTTCAAAAGATAGTTTACTGAGTCACTGCACTGTGGAGTAATCTTTTGCTCATCTGTTCAGAACTGCTAATAAAGTTCTATTTCTCGGGCCATCCAGTCAGCTACAGCGCAGGCATTTCTATACATACATTTTTGTCATCGTGTCTGTTCTTTCAGATTAGGTGCTTTCAACTATAATATCTGAAATCTCGATGGACAGGGTAACGATGACCTTTTATTTCCTTCACAGGTTCATGGAGGATCTGAAAGATATGCTTGGATTTTCTCCAAGTCAGTATTATTACTACATGTGGAAGTATGTTTCACCTTTAGTCTTGTTATGTTTGCTGGTAGCTAGTATTGTCCAAATGTGTTTAAGTCCGCCTGGCTACAATGCATGGATTGAAGATACGGTATGTATATAATAGATGTCATCATAATCATAATAATCAGATAAAAAGTAGGTGAAAAAAAAATTTCAATTACAAATTCAATATCCATATAAATAATGATATAGTGATTAACAATCTTTTAAATTTTGAAATTCTTTTGTGTTAAAATATAAATGTTTGACGTGAATGTATGTGTGGTTTTTTTGGTGAGTATAGAGGGCTGCTTGTGGGGTAGATCACTGGCCCAGTAAGTGAGTTATAGTTTACATGAAATTCAGACGAAGCAGAACAATTCCACAAGATGATCTGAAAAAGTCCCTGTCTACTCCAGCTGTTAACCTACAGAACATAGACTTATTTTCCAGGCATAGTTACAGATACAGCTGCACACTGCTCTGCTGTTTTAAGGATCAGGAAACTACAGGCAAATGCAGCAGAAGGCTGATTATGAGAATCCTGATTTGGGCTCCATGTCAGCGCTCTGAGAATCTCAGAAACTTCAGGATGGCATTTTGGTCTTGCTCCCTGGCAGGAAGATACCAATCATCCATTCCATAATTGTTCAGCTTCAAAACCTGGAGTGATACCTATATTGTAGATGCAAGATGACAAGTAGAGCATAGATTTGAAAACTTCAATCCTTAGTGAGAGCTACAGATTTGCTCTTTTTAAAGTCAAGATGTGCTTTATCTTTCTCTCTTTGTATTCTCAGGCTACGGAAGAGTTTCACAGCTATCCAGCATGGGGAATGATTGTCTGTATATCTTTGATGGTATTCGCCATACTGCCAGTCCCAATAGTATTAGTAGTGCGTCGCTGCAACCTTATTGATGACAGCTCCGGTAGTTTGGCATCTGTATCCTACAAAAGAGGCCGGATAATAAAGGAACCTGTTAATCTGGAGGGAGATAATACAAGTCTAATTCATGGGAAGAGTCCAAGTGAAGTGCCATCTCCAAATTTTGGGAAAAACATATATCGAAAACAGACTGGATCACCGACTCTGGACACTGCTCCGAATGGACGTTATGGTATTGGATACTTAATGGCAGATATGCCTGATATGCCAGAATCTGACTTGTAATTGCAGAAAAAAAATGTTCTCTGTTTGTTTCTCCATTTGCTGATCATGGCTCCCCCAGGAGAGGTGGTCATATTCACATACTAGGGTGTGATCTCAGGTGCTCCATAGTGACAGTCGTCAACATGCTATGACTGTCTGTACAGGTTGAGAAAACTCCCTTTGGATTAGTTCTCTGAGTTTCTCTGAGTTGCACTGAAGAGAATAAATGAAAAATGAATGGCAGCTTACATCTGCCAGCATAGCTGAGAATTTGTTTTTTAAATTAATTTCTAAATTTAAAACTTTCGTATCACTGAAGCCCAGGACCCACTCAAATGATGTAATATTTCTTGAAGTAATATCACTGGAAATCTTTTTTTTTTCTGCTTCCAGATTAACTCCCCAGTATTAAAAGTGAGCTCTGAAGAAGTTCACCAAACCCATGTTTGTGCACACATTTGTATATACCTTATGTAGATAATGCTGTACTTATTTTGTTAGCACTGATAATTACCTAGGCTATTAACTGAGTAAAAAACCTGCAAACTATTTTCTTATGTAATATCTGTATAGAACAATAGTATTAGAAAATCAAGGAGTAGACTTATGGGAAGGCAAGAAAAGATTCCCTGTTCACTGGGGACTGCATAAACTGTCTGTATTTGTATACGAGGGCTGTCAAGAAAGTCATGCCTCCTATTTTATTATACTGGCCCATGACATTAAAAGTGGATGTTGGTGGTATGGCAGTAGACATTGAACCTTCCCACCAGTATTCCATTACATTTTGTTACTACGTGGCAGGTAGCTGTTGAGGGACAGTCTAACAAATGGCATGAAATGGAAGTGCATATGAAGCAAAGGTGTGTCACTGAAGTTCTCCATGGAAAAAAAGGTGGCAACGCACTGACCTTCATCAGAGCTTGCTGAACGTTTATGGGGACCGAACAATGGATATGAGCACACTGAGGCTGTGAGTGGTGTGTTTCAGGAATGGTGACAGCGATGTGAAAGGCAAGCCACATTCTAGATGGCCATGCACAGATGTCATACCACAAAGTATGTGCTATGAGTGTCATGATCAGTACATGTGTGCAGATCAGTGGATTATAACTAGGGAACTGTGTATGGAGCTGAATATCAGCTCCAGTACATTGGAAATAATGCTGGCAATATTGAGATATCACGAAGTTTGCACCAGATAAGTCCCACAAATGGCCACATTGGAAAAGAAAGAACACTGTACTCAAATTTATCAGGACCGAGGCTGAAGGTGACATGTCCTCCATCACATCACTACTGGTGATGAGATGTGGTATCACTAGTATGAGTTGGAGTTAAAGCAGCAGTCCACAGAACAGCGACATATAGATTCCCCATCAAAGAAAACTGTTTACAACACAGCCTTCAGCAGGTAGAGTGATGTGCACGGTTTTTTGGATGTAAAAAGGGTAATCCTTCTGGATTTCCCAAAACCCAGACAAACTAGCAACCCTGACCACTGCATAATTTCTCTGACTAAGCTGAAGCTCAAACTTTTAGGATTAGATCAGAGAAGAAGTTAACCTTTCTTTTGCAACATGATAATACCTAGCCCCATAACAGTTGGAAGTCTGTGGAGCACATTGCCTATCTGGAATGGACTGTCCTACCACACTCACTGTACAGTCCAGATTTGGTGCCTTCTGACTTCCATCTTTTCAGGCTGATGAAGGATGAGCACCATGGGCAACAGATTCCTAGAAATGATACCATCATAGCAGCTGTGAAACAGTGGACCATCTTTACTGGTACAGATTTTAATGAGCATGGCATACAGGTTTTTGTTCATCACTGGTGAAAGTGCATAGATAACAGTGGTGACTATGTTCAAAAACAGTGTTCTGTAGCTCAGAATTTGCTCTGTCTGGTAGCATTATTCTCTTTGTAGCTGTTGTTGTTTCCATGGAAATGAATAGGAGGCATTACTTTCAGAGCAGCCTGCGTATTTTGTGTAAAATATTTGTTTTTTCAGTGTGAAAACAATGTAAGAGTGAGTCACTCCAAGAATCTTAAGGATTGTGCAGATTCTGCATTTTTTTCTACGCTGTGTGCCTAAAAAAGACCTTCTTGATATTTATTGTGGTTATGAGATTACATATATACTATATTTATATAATATGCTTGTAAATATGTATATTACTCTGTATGTAATCAAAAGTTGAAGCAAGATGGCTTTTTTAATTATTTTCCTTCTGTTTTTGCTTGTTTTATGCCAATTTTTTTTTTTCAGTCAGTAATTGCCAAGAACTGTATCCCATTACATTTTAACCTATGAATAAAGAGATTGACAAGGTATTTGTCTGAAGTTTCCATTGCCACCTATTGGAACGTAGTACTGCTGAGGCAGTACTAGGCTATCTGAAAGAACAACACTAAAGGGATGTGTGTAAAGAACCTAAAAACAAAAATAGTAAATAAGGTTGCTTTCTTGTTATTAAACTACTGGACAAGGACTTTAACTATGAATACAGTAGTTAGATGCATCACTGTAAGCTGAATTGATACACTGAAAGATAGAAAATAGTTTATTACTTACCTCAGAGATCTTTGAAATTAGATGTAAATTCTGACTTCACCGCCTGTAACAAGTAGAGGGCTAAACTTAGCTGCATTTTTTCAGTGTCGGATCAGTAAGTAAACTACTTAATTTGAGATGAATGCACATCTCAGAATCATAACCAGACAATGATTTCTTGCTCTTTTAATTTTCATCGCTCCAGTCTGTTTCAGAGAGCAAAAACTGAAACAAATTTTTTACATAGCTCTGAGTTTTCTCTGTCATGTATTGCCTACCTCTTGGCCTTTGACTCAGGAAGAAAATTTGTGCAATCTGGTTCAGAGAACTGTCTCTACTGCTGGTGGCTGTGGAGGTGCTTTCTGCTTGACCACATGTAGAATAATTGCTTTGTAACACGTATTATAGCTGCTTATTTTATGCCAAGCTCTGAGCAAATTGAAATACCTTAGCAACTTGGTTAAATTCCTTAAGAGCAAAGATAACTTTAATTATTAGGCTTATTTTTTTAACACTTGTTAAAAACTGTGCACATAAAGTAGTTTTTAATCTAGTCCTCCGGAATGAATGTATTAGAGCGATTGAGAGCGCTGGCATAATTTAAACAGATTGCTTTTTCATAACTAATCGTTAATATTCATAATTGTATAATGGATCAGTGTTAGAGATACAAAGGAAGCATCAGCTGCCCAGGTTCCACTGCTGAAGTTCATTGTTATGGAGGTCTTGGCTGTAGGGATGTGTGCTTTTAGTTATACATACCTGAGTTTTAGATGTGAAATATCTGCTGCTACATATGAGCTGTCAAAAAGAGTATGATCTCACTATCAAAGTAAAATAAGCACTTTTGTTCAAAACATCACAAAGAGGACTAATACAAAGTAAGTAGTATTAGTGCTCAAGATAATTCTGCTGAGGAATATATTGTTTCTGCCCTTCTGCTTGTCTCCTTGAAAACTTCTAATGAGTATTTAGATTTCCACTCATTTAAACCACTGATTATCAATCACTTGTTTCCTTATATTTCCAATTAGCATATTTCACCTCAGCTTCATCAACATTTTCAGGCTTGAAGAATCCTTGCATATATATGTCCCATCTACTGGTAGGTGTTTGATTCATGATTTAATCTCAACCTTGATTGAATAACTTGAAGGTCCTACTTTGAACAGGTTGCTACTTGCTGACCTTATGGATGAGAAGAAAGGAGCAGTAGAGAGCAGAAAAAGAGAATTTCATATATTTATTAACTTAAAAGTCAGAATGTCTAAGTGTTATGTCAGTTATAGCTGTAATTAATTTGCCTTTTTTTTTTTTTTTTGAGGAGAAGATCATTGCAAAAGGTAGTCTTGCTTAAAAGTAGATGGAATTTGAATCTTACACAATCAGAAGTAGCCTAAGAACCAAATTGTGCATGTGGAAATTAATACATTACCAACACCATTTACTGGAGAAGGTCTAAGGCTTCTGAAACTAATGTATGTAGGTCTGATGCCCTCAGTGAAAGCTAATAGAAACTGCCAGCATGAGTATGACAAAATGGAGGCCACGCCATTCATTGTACCTCCGTAGTCTTCAAGAAACTCAGATTCAGTGAACTCCAGAACAGAGATAATAGTCTTATTGCCTGACTGTAGTTCTTCCTGATGTTTGGAACTTCATTAGTACCTTACAGAAAGTCATGCAGAGAAGAAAAAAGAGGAGAAGAAAATGAGTAAAACAGAGAGAAAAGTTGAATAATCATAATCTTGTTCTTAGAGAACAGCTTATACAGATCTGTTGATGATAGCTAACTGATATAAGCAGATGAGTTGTCACTCTGGTATAAGGTAAGGGCAATCTTGTTACGCTGGGGAGAAGTCACTTATATTTATGGTAGCAGTGGATGATTAAAAAAAAAACAACAAAAAAACTGCAAGCAGAAGGTTTCTAATACCTGTCTCTACTGGACACCAAAAAAGTCTAACATACGTTCTGCAGCTGAAATTCAGTGTTCTTAAAAGTGCTCTACTGCTACAACATCTTTGAGAGTTTCTCATAAATGTAGTCATGGTCGTTTTGAGAAATAGAGGAAACTTAACGAAACTTCTAAAAGTTTAGTTATATTTTGTGGTTTGAGGGGGGAGAAAAAAAAAAAAAAGAGGAAATGAAACATATCAGCTGTGATTTACTTCTATTGCCACTGGATGGCGCTCGCATTTCATACCCATTGGGAAAATGACATACTCCGGAGTTTTTAAAAGAAGAGAGTGTTATTCTTTTATTCTCTACCTTAGAGAACTACCACGGTCTCTTTCTGATAGTACTTCACAAATATTCTGTACATTCAAATGCTTTCACTGTTGTTTGTATTTATTTATTTATGTATTTATTTAATACCCAGGAACGAACAATTCAACTAATTTTTAATGCTAATGAAAACAGCAACATACTGTCAGTATCCCAGTACTTAGTCTGGGTCTTGGAAACTAGTAGAAGGATATGAGGAGGTGAAAGCAAAGGGGTAGCAAGGGACACTGAGAAGGTACAGCAGCTGTTGGAGTGACATGAGCCTGTAACTTCCTCAAGAAAGCTAGTATTGTGATATCTAGTAATGTTACAAAAGTAGTACTGCTAGTGAAACACATCTTGGGCAGCTGTTAAAACCTTTTGGCAATGAGGGTGTAAAGAATTGCTCACTCACTCTGACAGAAACACTGTGCTTTTCATTGCTACTGTATCTTCATAACTTACCACTAAGTAAACAAAAGTCGTAACTTAGACTTTTAGACTTTTGTCTAAAAATCAGCATCAGTAGATATCTTTGTTGTTTATTTTTCCAAATGATGTACATAGAATGTCAGTGTGAGCACCCATGCCATAGCGTTTGACTAACTTCTTTGTATTAACAATGTAATTCAGTGAAAAAAACAGGTGTCTTTTGATTTAGTTCCTTATAAGAATACAAAATTGTGTGTGCATGTGTGTGTGTGTGTGCGTGTGTGTGTGTGTATACAAATGAGAAGCCCTCTGTATGTCTCATACCCGGTTCAACTTCAACAGGTTGAAAATGTGACATTTTTTTAATTGCTAGGATAGATTAGCAACAAGACTTTATAGCAAGTCTTGTTGATTTTCAGATTTTTGATTCAAGTAAAAAGGAAATACATGCAAAGGGAGAGTCAGGTTTGCAGTTCAAAGAACAAGGAGGAGGAACTGTGATGGATTTTATTAAAAGGAAAAAGAGTAAATGACAAATGGAAAAGATACTACTGAAATAAGGATAATTCAATGACTAAACAAGAGTAAATTGAACAGGCAGTAAGAAATCAGAAAGATAAAGAGGTATGGGAGAAAAAAAACAACAAATCAGAATGCAAACAGGATATGATGGCTTCCTGAAATAGAATGTAGATCTTCGGTAGATACAGCCTATAATTAGATGAAGTTGTTGAAGAGATATATGAATCAAAGCTGTTTGAAATTGTGCTAGCATTTGAGAGGAGAGAGAAGTGAATCAGGACAGGAGAAGAAAGACTTAGGCTGTGTAAGAATCCATTTGCCTTTAAGTACAGAAATGTCTTTGACATACATGGTCACTTTTTTTGAGATGGTCTGGGGAAAGATGCTGAAGAAATGCAACTGTAAGGATAGGAGACAGCAGATGTAGCTGCTTTAAACCAGTTTCAAATCACTCAAGAAAGATAGCAGTCACGATGCAGTAATAAAGAAGGAATTGCTTACCCCTTTCCAAGGATCAGGGCTTGCTGAACACTCCAAAGGAGACAATCTCCAATTAGAAATACTTCCCTTGCAGCTGCCAGCCCTCAAATGATGTTAGGGAGGGGCAGACCGAGGGTCTACCCCTTCCAGTCATACAGGTGAATTGCTTCTACCTGTGCTCCCAGAGCTGGCTATGTGTTTTCCACAAGTGCTCAATCACTGGTTCAGGCCATGACCTAATGGTTCGCATATAGTAGAGTTCCAAAATTATTATTTCTTAGCTGTCTGAACTGAAGACAAAGCTATCAGGGTAAACTAGCAGGTAAACTGTGTGGTAAGGTTTACAGAGAAAAATAATTACTCAAAAACACAGAAAACTCATTATATAAGGATATGAGGATGTAAGCTGAAGAAAAATGAGTTTGTGACTAATATCCCCTATTTGGAGGCTGCAGTGTTACTGTGATTTAACATTGTAATAAATCTCCTGAGCATTTGCTTACTGTCAAGGATATGAATAGCCCCAGTCATTACTCATAGACTTGAAATTAGCCAAAACTTAAAACACCTAAATGATATGCATTTTACTGCATGGCCCCTGGAATGGAAACCAGATACCCAGTCTCCAGATGCAATGTGTCTGGTCAGTAAAGTGTTCCAGAATTACAGATCTATAAATGAGCAATGTTTCCTGTGGGGACTTAACTGTGACAGAACCCCTTGTTCTCAAAAAATGAGAAACTGCCATATCTGACAGGTGAGAGATATTTATGTCTGTGGGTCTTGGTGGAAACTGAGCATTCAGCTATAAAAATAATATTTTAAATTGGAAATATGTCTTAATGACATCTTAATCAAGATCTCATGAATGGTCTCCTCCTTAGATAGCAAAAGCATAATATCATGCCTACATGACTGGTATATACATATACATATACATATACATACATGTGAACATGTCCATATGCATACAAATTTAGCTACAATTCAGCTGGCTTCCTGGGAGAAAAACAAATGAGGAATGGAACATTAGGCACTTAGAAATCTTTACTAATGTCATGGTTTTATGATTGTTGTTATTGATATTCCACATCATAATGTCATGTAGTGCATTGGAACTTAAAGAGTTAATGCTTCAACTCCATGGATCATCGATAGCTCTGGGTACATCTGTCTCAGAAGAGAAGAACTATGTTCCCCAGAGGACTGTGCAATGCATAGCATTTTTCTATTTTCCACTCAGAGGGAAAGATAAAAACTGTTAGTTTGTCACGAGACACAGGCTCTTTCCTTTCAGATAGACACAGCAGCGGGTGCTCTCTAGCTGTCTCCCCTCCAGTGTTTAGCATTAGGCCTTTGTTTTTTTTGTTTTTGTTTTTGTTTTTGTTTTTGTTTTTGTTTTTGTTTTTGTTTTTGTTTTTTTTTTTTGTTTTTGTTTTGGACACTCTCTCGTTTTTTTTGATTTATTAGCCACAATTCCTATTATATTTTATTGTATTATTTTATTATGCATTCTGACATCTTATTTAGTAAATTAGCTTTCCTCCACAGATTGTTGCCGCTGTTTTGTTTTTAGGCCTATCTCCTTTTCCTTTTTCCTTTTCCCCTTCCTCTTTCCCAGGGCACAGATCTGTGGGTCCCCCACCCCAGTTGTCATGGAACTGGGCCAAACCAGCCCATAAAACATTGTAAACTCATCAAGAATATTTATCTTAAAGTAAGTTTAGGATTATTTTGTGAAGAGTCTTACAAATGGCTAACAGCTAAGAGGTAGTGGCACTAGATTAAGAATAGGCTTCTGAATTCCAGAAATAAGAGGATTCTTGAAACATATTTTGAAGCTTCATGAGAAAATGGAAAATCTTCCGCTTCAGATCCCCTAGGGTCAGTTTAACAATGCCTCCATATGCACTGTCGAAACCCCAGCACAAGGTTAGCCTCTCACACAACTTATTTCTCATGTTGTTATAAGCTACTTTCCGATTTTATTGATTCCTCTCTGCTGAACCAGGATTTATCAGACTGTTCCTGTATTCACCACAAGCTGCACAAAATGCTACGTTGGCACAATGGATTTGGTAGAATGGAGACAGAAAGGAGGGGCCGAGAGAAGAAATTGCTTACACCTACACTGCCACTGATGTGCAGAATCAAACTCTATAACCCCAATGAGGATATAAAGCGGTATGCGTTTATTCAGTGATGCATATGCACCAGCTGCAATGGGGAACGCTCCACCTAACTTGCACGCTGACAAGCAAAAGCTTATTACATGTATAAACCAAGGCCATACATATTCAATAGATTTCCAGGAATCTGTATACATACTCATTATAGTTCCAAGAACTCTTTTGCGTACTGTCTCCCTTCCCTCATGCTTGTGCTGTCCATCATGGGGGGCTCCTCCTGGTGGTCATTGGATGAAGGCTCGTCGTCCTTCTCACTGTCAACTTTTGACCTTCCTGGGAGGGGCTCCCCTGTTACCGGTTTCTGCTTGTCTCATAGAGCTCGTATCTTAGAGTACTCAGTCTGTCTTGTGTCTGTCTAAGCTCCTTGGTCTGTTTTGTACCCTTTCACCATATCATGATTTACATTTCTCCTGTTTAACTGACTCATGCATTTTCTGTCTCACCAATAAAGAAAGAAACGTGGAATTTCACTTTCAACGTTTAAAATACACCATTCTACTTAAAAAACTTCGATGTGAACAAGCAAAAAATAGCAAAAATGTCCACAGTTCTGTAAGAGTTTTATGTAATTTATTATTATCGGGCAGCTGAAATTTACAAAACACGGCATACAGGTACATATGGTTGTATATATCAAAGATATGATTACACTGACTTTTCATAGTCATTGAAAAACAACATGGTGGACAGCCTTTAGTTTCTAGTATTAGGTAGAATTTTTTCTGCTGTTCTGTCTTTTGCCTACTGCACAATCACCTAACTTCGGAAGAGACTAACAGTTTGGTGAAGTACCTGGAATTTGCAGAGCCACATTAAAGAATGCATCATACACATGTAAATTACTTTGTGACTATATGCATTGGATTTCTTACTTGTCTTTACAGTCTGAATGCAGGTAATCTGAGCCTATGTTGCTATGCTAGACAGGAAATGTTTATAATGATACTGCACAGATTAAAATGTATGTAGTCTGGATCATACATGACCTATGTACATGAACCAAAACTCTCTGGGATCTATTTCTCATTCTCTGAAATGCATCAATTTCAATCATTTTGTCTGGGGGTGATGTGATATCAAAGAGCAAAATGATGTGATACTGAATAAATCTAGCTCTTTGATAATGAGGAGGAGGAGGCAGTTTTCTCTTCTCACTCTCATTCTTCCTCGCTCTGACATTCATCAGACCTTCACAGAAGAGATCCAATTCATTATTACAACAGAACTGTTCTATTTTTATTTCACTTCATTTTCTTTTGGTAGTGAATTAAACTTATTCAGCACAGGATATAATGGGTGAAAGCAAGAGGGAGGAGTGGACAGCTGGAATGGAATACGAGATGGAGATCTTTTTTCCGTTAATAGCTAAATTACTGTAGTAGACCAGTCATATGACATTTGCCCAAAACAGGTGTATGAGTTGATAAAACTGGAATTTTAAATAGGAAAAAAAAAAAAAAAAAAAAACAAAAACCAACCCAGATCCATGGTTTCATTAAGAAACCCATATTATGTGTACATGAAATTTCAATGCATGTATTACTAAATGAGTTGAAAAGTACATTCTTTTTGAAGAAGGTTAATAATCTTCTAGAATAAATGGTGAAGAAAATGTTAGTGCAGTATTGTACTTTGCATTTAATGAGAAAAGTATCATGTCAGTCATTTACATTTTAACCTTGCCTGCTTACTGTTGCTGAACTGGCTCAGTATATTTCCTTGTTTCAATGTGTACTTGATAGTGCTGCTGACTTCTCATTGTCATGGTTGTAATACTGAATGGTGAATTCAATTTTACAGAATGTCAGTGTCTAACTGTTAGAACTCATTCTTTCAGAGACTATGCAAATATGTCTAAATCCTAAATCAGATCTTAAGTTTGACTCCTAACACAATTGCAAATTTTCATAACGTTTTGACTGTAATCCAGGGAAAATACTTCAGAAACTCAGCATGTGGTGCAACAGATTTTCAGACTGTATGCCTAAAAATGAATGAAGTATAATAAAAATATAACAGTTCAGTGTCCATACTGGATCTTTGCATATTTGTTTATATACTATAAAATGTGGAAAAGATATTATTTGTAGAAATAATATCAGGAATAAAGACAGAAGGATTTTTGGCTACGGTTGACTCTTCTGTTTCTTCAGACATAAGATTTTAAGAAAAATGGCAAGTAATCACGTTCTTATAGGCAAAAGTATACCCTGTCTTAGCAACTTCAGGAGTATTTAAGGGGCAGGAGATTTCTCTGTTATCATTATTGATTGAATCAGCTCCTCAGGAATATGTTTTTGGTGGAAAGTCCATAAATGGCCAGAAACTCACTGGGACTGAGATATAGTGATCATTTTAGGCAATGAGACATCCTACAGTAGTGATGTTAAAAACACTAATGTAAACATTCAGCAGAAACATTGTGAGCCCACTGTATTTATATTACGTAAAATAATGTGATATCTTTGAACTCCCTGGTAAAACATATAAACAGATAAAAGGTAAAGGTATGGGGTAAAAATATGGAAATCGAAATGCAGAGAAGAAATGGGGATCAAATATGAATATCTCAATAACATAAACATAAAAATAATCTGTTTTTTTTTCAGTTGCTAAAGTTGAAAGCATCCAAAGTTTTTAACCTGTGCATATGAGGAATGCTGGTCATTTTGTAAGGACAGCTTCCTTGGAACAAAAAACAAAACAAAACAAAACAAAACAAAACAAAAAAACACAAAACAGATGACAATACAAAGGGTAAAAGTTTTCTTTTTGCTCTGCATTTGTACAGGCTCTCATATCTTACATGAATGGCGCACACACTTTGGTTTTTCTTCATCAAATTCAGCCTTGCTGGGGACAAACAGACCTATACAGTTATTTATTCATGATGCTGGCATGTCCTAGGACCTGGCTAGAGCACAAAATCCATTGTGGAATGCAGTACAAAGCCAGAAATACTCCCCACTACACACATGTATCAAGTCCCTGATCTGCAACAGCCTGACCTAATACAGGATTGTAGTTTACCGTTCACTGACTTGTCTACCAGATAGTGCTCAAGGTAAGCAAACAGTGGGAGTTCCATATAGTTCTTTCAGGACAACAAAGAGAAATGCTCAGCTTTAGTGAGACTTCGATGCTGCTCTTAAATGCAAATGGAACAAAAGGCAAAGATACTTCATCATATCTCAAAAAATTTGTATGAGAGAAGTAACTATCATGGAGTTGCATCAATCTGACTCCCCAGCTTGAACTTCCCTAACTTCAGATGATTTACAATCTGAAAGAGATTTTTTTGTAGAAAGAGGGAGATAAATGTGAAAGCAGTGAAATGAAAATTCAGTCCTATTCCTCTAGGCTTTTCTTTTTATTTTTTATTTTTTAATTGACAAAACACATCAGGAAACCCCTCCAAGACTGAGAAAATAACTAATTAGTAATTCAGTTCTTGTTCATCTGATGTTAAGAAGGTGAGTCAGGTGGCATTTAATAAAACAAGAGAATGAATATTTTGTTAATGGCAAGTCTCATAGGAAAAGTATAATGTCCTTACGTATATATATACCATGAAGAAAGTACCAAAAGTGGGACAGGAGAGTTAAGCTTTAAACCTCTCTTTACTGAGTGGGTGTCATACAATTTAACCCTGGAAAACATGTCCCTGTGCAACCATTAAGGATGAAGATTTTCATTTTTGAATCTTTTATGTACTATTCATCCTGGCTTGCAAATCACATATTTGAGCCAAACTGTACAGCATTTGCCAGTATCTTTTTCATTTTCAGTGCTCTGGTCCCTAATTTAGGTTGACAGTCTAGTCTTGAACTAATGCAGCTGTATCATCAACAGTCTTACAAAGAATTCATCTGTGTAGGCAAGTGCTTCCTTTCTGTTTGGAGGAGTCTATTCAACTCACTGGTAGGTGCAATTAAGACAAAATTATTCTATTTACAAAAACAAAGAAACAAACAAAAAAATATTGTCCAAGACTCTATGTTTTATGGGAGGGAAAAAGACTATGATTTGTAGATGTTTGCATCAAACTTTTCATTTCTGTCTTTTATAACAAGGTAGGAATAGAAACAGGCATGGGAATTGAGTCTGAAAAGCTAAGATTTTTAACAAAGCTGTGATATTTTCATTTTTTAATACATCCTTCATGCTTTTCATTGATGCAAAAACCTCCAAATCAACATGGACAAGGATTCTTCTAGTGCAGATAATACTGCCCAATTTCCATGAGATGCCCTTTCTTCCCAACAAATACACTAGCCCAAGAAAGAGCAAGATAGTTGCTTACAGGAGGATGCATGCCACTGTCAGCCATGTAATGCCATAACATCAGTGTCATAAACACGGATGGAAACTACAGGGCAGTGCAAAGAGATTTGCACAACCTACACAAAGTTTAATGTATTCTGGCTTTGTGGCCAGACAATTTAAGACTAGAATTATGCAAAAATAGTCCCTAAATGTCCAACCTGCTAGTTTTATGTTTTCATTCTCCTCTATTTTTATATGTTTTAATAAAAATATATAAAAATAAAAGTTCTGTTACTAGTACACATTAATCATATTATATATTCCATATGATACCCAAGACAATTCTTCTTGATTCAGTGAAGCCCAGGCAAGCCAGAAAGTTGGACAACCATGGTAGGTAACTTTAGAATCCAAGAGTGGTTTAGATTATGAGTCAGATCACACTCATTTGAAAGTAGTGGAATGAGTTGACATTTTCCCTCTGAAGCAAAGGTAATAAATGTGTCCTTAATTTAAAACATGGTTGGCAGTGTTTAGAAGGCACTGAATATACTGGTACAGTTTCACATGGCTAATGTGAAGCTGGCTAATGCTACAGCCCTTGGTCTGTGTGCTTCCCCTAGGTTTTATTCTGTACTTTCTCTCATAAGTTTTCTGAACTAACAGTAAGAGCAGTAAAATACCATGTTTCACTGAGGACCTTAACTGTCTTAATGGAGGTGATTGCTGAACCACTCTTTACCATCTCTGGATGGTCTTAGTGAACAGGAGATGTGCCTGAGGACTGGAAGATACTCAGTGTCACTCTGGTCTTCAAAAAGGCAGTAAGTAGGATCCAGGAAGTTACAGACCAGTCAGCCTGACTTCTTTCCCTGGAATGGTGATGGAAAACTTACTCTGGATAACCAAGTAAATAGAAGAAGATTATTATGAGTAGTCAACACTGGTTCACCAAGGAGAAATCATGCTTGACCAACCTGATAACCTTCTATGATATCACTGTCTGGGTAGATGGGACGGCAGATGTTGTGTATTCTGACTACAGCAAGGCATTTGACACCATGTCCCACTACATTCTTGTTATGAAACTTAGAAAATGTAGGATAGATGAATGGACAGTGACGTGGATTGAGAACTGGCTGACTGACAGACCTCAGAGTGTTGCCATCAGTGGCACAGTCTGGTTGGAGGCTGGTAACTAGTGATGTTCCTCAGGGGTTGGTGCTGTGTCTGGTACTGTTTAACATCATCAGCAACCTGGATGAAGGGATTGAGTCCACCCTCAGAAAGTTGTCTGATGGTACATAGCTAGGAAGATTGTCTTGCACACCTGAAGACCATGCTACCATTCAGCAAGATTTGGGCAGACTGGAGAGTTGGGCAGGAAGGAACCTGATTAGTTGTAACAAGTGAAAATGTACAGTCTTGCACCTGAGGAGAAATAACTGCATGCACCAGTGCAGGTTAAGGGGATGACCTGAAAGAGAGGAGCTCTGCAGAGAAGAAGCTGTGGGATCTTATTGGACAACAGGTTAGCCATGAGCCAGTAGTGTGCCCTTGTAGTCAAGAAGGACAGTGATACCCTGAGGTACATTAAAAAGAGTGTGGCCAACAGGTTGAGGGAAGTGTTCTTTCCCATCTACTCTGCCCTAGTGAGGCCATATTTTGAATACTCTGCTCAGTTCTGGGCTCCCCAGTTCAAAAAAGACATGTTCTAGAATGAGTCCAGCGGAGGGCCACAAAGATGATTAAGGACCTGGAGCAACTCCTATATGAGGAAAGGCTGAGTAACTTGGGTCTGTTCAGCCTGAGGAAAAGATGACTGGTAGGAGATCTGATAAATGTTTAGAAATAACTAAAAGGAGGTGAGAGATGAATGGATAAGACCAGGCTCTTCTTGGTGGTGCATAGCGAAAGGACAAGGAGTAATGGACTAAAGCTTGAACATAGGAAGTTTCTTATTAACATGTGGAAGAATTTCTTAATAGTAAGAGTGGTAGAGCACTGAAACAGACTGCCCAGGGAGGTTGTAGATTCTTCTTCTATAGAGATATTCAAGACCAATCTGGATGCCTACCCATGTGACCTGTTGTAGGGTACCTGCTTTAGCAGGGAGATTGGATAATGTCTTCCAATCCCTGCAATTCTATTATTCTGTGATCTTAACTATCCTTCTTCCTAATTGCATTTGTTCTGATGGTGGAAAAAAATACCCGGGGCTTTTTGCTTTAAAAATAGAACATTCAAATACATGTTTATGTTTCCTGATGTCACATCATCATTACAACACTTGATTTCCTTTGGGAAAATGAGATACTGTATAGAGGATGTACATGTGAAACTGTGATGTAAGTTGAATGAAATTCCAAACAGCTGAGCACCAAAAATCCCATGATAGGCATAAAATGTAAACTTGAATACTCTTTCACTTATTTGGAAGGCATATACGTACAATTCCTAGAAATAACAGAGAGTAAATTTATCTTTGCAATATGAAGAATAGCTTCTTAAGATTCAAGAACTGAATTAGAGAATTCTAAATGTAACTTCAACACAGTTTTCACTTCTGAAATGTTTTGAATAATCTCTTTTCATATCTGTTTTCTCAATACAATATGAATAGTAATGTACATTTTAAGATATCATGAAATTTTTCACTGACATGTTGAAAATAGTTGAAATAGGATACTGAGTATTCTTATTTAATTTTTTTTTCTATTTTTTGCATTAAAAGTTTCCTCTCAGGAAGGGATAAGGAATTCCAACTACATTTGAGTGGAGGAAAGTAATCTTATTATCAACACTGATAAAGTGCTACATCTCTTAACAGCCACTGCTAGCCTTGGGGGGGCTTCACAGGAAACAAGGATTCTTTTGACTTTTCCTTTCCCCTGGCAACATTCATCATTGTCTAATTTAGCCTAAACACAGCCTGGGTCCTCAGGTAATGCTCAGGTTACTTACATATTAAGTCATATGTTCAGGGACCAGCTTGGAAAGTTGAATATATGATCTCTCTAAAGAAACTAGATTTGTTTTTCTGTCTCTATTTCATTTCATTTTATTTTCTAATTCGGCTGTAGCTAGTTTGGCTGGAAATCCTCTTTGTGAGAGCAGGAGTCCTTTCTACCAGTATTGCCACATCTGTTGTCCCCGTTCTGGAGGATCCAGTCTGCTGGGGGCTAGCGATCTCCCCTTGCTAGGGCCATAGCTACAGACACCAACATGATGATGTAGAAAACAGAGTTTAATAAGGCACGACAGTTCTTTATATACGTATCCTGCTTTGTCTACACCCCTTAAGCACATGTCACACATCACTCTCAGAGCAGGGGAGGTCCTATCGTGTCACATCCCGATGACCCGGCCACGCCCAATACAATACACATCAAGAGTCTGGGTGGAGAATGGCTTCAGAGCAGTCCTGAGAAGAAGGATTTTACTATGGCAGTTGAGAGATGCTGGAGCAGGCTGCTCAGAGAGACTGTGGATGCCCCCCTGCTGGAGGCATTCAAGGTCAGTCTGGATGGGGCTTTGAGCAACCTGGTCTAGTGGGAGGTGTCTCTGTCTATAACAGGAGGGTTAAAACATAATCTTAAAAGTCCCTTTCAACCCAAACCGTTCTGTGATTCTGATTCTATGAGAGTGAACTAGGAAAACTATGAATCAAGTCACTGTAATAAAAATAATAATGATTTGATTTGCAGAATAATGATATGCTCCTTCATAGGCAGAGGAAAACTGAGGTAAATTTTAAGATTTCAATTAAAAACTTGTTCATATATTCAGAACTAAATAACAATGTAAAAATTGATATTAACATTTGTAAACAGAAGTATCCTCATTTCTTATAGGGTAATCTGTTCAAGAACATGATGTTTTAGTTTTCTTCCTTCACTGCATATTGCTGTAGCGATCACTGTCCCAAGTTTTCCTGCTAAGACCACCAGTTCCAATCTGTTCTACACATATAACAAAGCATCACACAGCTCTTGGCAAATAGGTAAGTGGAGACAGTGCTATAGGTATTGATACAGATATGTCAGTCAAATCCTACGAAAACCATCTCTCACAACAACAGAAATGCCTCAGATTTGCCTATGACACTGATCTGTTTTCTCCTTCATGGCCGTATGGAACACTATATTCTGGAATGTGTCTAATGACTACTTTCTCAAGTATAGTCATAAGTGTGCATCCATCCTATTCAACACAGTATGGTGCATAATACTGAAGTTTTATGGAAATAGGCTTACTAAAGTATAACATGGACTAGACGTAACAATGTATTATGGTACTGAGTACAGAACGAAAACCTGAAAAGAATCCATTGGGGCATTAGTTGGAGTTATCAAACAGTTTAGCAGCACATTATGGCACTGTTACTCCAGATCTGATTCAGTCAACATCACATAAGAGTTGGGTGAGGGGAAAATCAGAGAAAGTTATAATTTTTCAGAGG
Source organism: Odontophorus gujanensis (assembly GCA_013399175.1). NCBI lineage: Eukaryota > Metazoa > Chordata > Aves > Galliformes > Odontophoridae > Odontophorus > Odontophorus gujanensis. Next base: position 176 of record VXAB01010954.1, on the reverse strand, counting down.
ACTACAGAAAAAAAAAAAAGGAAAGATGTGAAGATTTCAAGAAGTATTGGGATTTTATAATCATTTTGCAAGAAAAGGATAAACCAAAAATAGTTGATGTTTGGAAATTCCTTGTGGATTAAAAATGCCCATTTGGTACTCAAGTTTTCATAAAAATATACTTTCTTTCTTTCTTT
>VXAB01010953.1:0-30302 GCA_013399175.1 Odontophorus gujanensis | reverse complement strand
TAATTTTTCCCCCCCCCCCCCAACTGTGTATGCTAGCCCTTTGAGATCTGGCTTAATGCACAGAGCAGTTGGACTGGTGCCCTCTACTGGTCGCGATTTGTTAAATCTTTATTTGCATTACATTTTATGATTACTTAAAAATCAATTTATTTTTTTTGAAGTGTCAGCATATGTAGCACTAATGTCGAATTATCAGTGTCTTGGAGAAGGAACAGCCCTCTTTCTTGGCTGTCAAAGGATTTTTCAATTGGATTAGCAAAATCCCTTGAGTGATTTAGGAGTACTGATGTTTAAGAGTGTGTGTTCTTAAATGACCTGTGTACCTGTGGAGCTTCACCAGTTTGTAGTAGCAGCTTCATAGTAACTATGATAGTTTAATATTAAATCATTGATATAGTGGATTCCTGAAAAAGAGTAGTTACTCTCATAGATGGGTTTTTTTTAGTCAGTGGATTTTTTTTCAGATAAATTCCATTTGTGGCACATAGCTGACATACCATCTTTTCTTACTGGTACTTCTTGTGAACAAATGGAATTGTTGCTCCTTTAGCATTGTTTGTCTGATTTATATACTTTTTTGGCTGAAACATCAGTAACAGTAGGCTGTGTGGTTAATTAAGTTAAAGCTCTTTGATGTAGGTAGTGTCTCTATACAGAGAGGTGACAAGCTCGTATTTGGAGTCACATAATGTGTTGAATTTCATTTCTAGTTTGCATTTTGTTTTGTGCAGGAGTCCTGTATAGGTGCTTCTCCATTGCCATATCTTCCAATGTGCTGTGAAGCTGCTGGATTTCAAAAGCACCATGAGAAGCAGTGTTTTTTTTATTGTTAAAGGGGAGTCTGACTGTGTTGGCTTCTGCTATTCCATTTTGAAGTAATGCTATGATGAGTATTATAGCAATAACAAGCTTTGAGTTTTTCAGTACATCCTGTGCTAATTTGTTCCTGACTTGGTAATTTCTTACAATATGGTGACATTTGAATTCCCCACAGTGCTGCTGGGGGTCTCAGCAACCTGAGCTGTTTATATGGTGGTTCAGTTCTATTTCTTATGGTGGCAAATAGGATTTTTTAGGCTTGACGTTTTGCAGGGGAGAGGGTGGAGGGGTGGCGGGGAAGCCAAATCTTTATTCTTTCAGTAACTTGGTAGGAAAACACGAACTTGAGTTTTCTGTCCAACATCCTTAGTCTTTTCCGACTCAGATCCTCTTTTCTAGTTTTCTTTCAGAACTGGGCAGACAACTATCACAAGGCATTCCTTGCTCATGTACCTGTGCTGTGCTTTGTGCTCATGCAGCTTTGCTGCTGCTAGTGTGGCATACTAAAACTAGCACTTCTTGCAGGAAGAATTGGAGAGGAAAAAAAAAAAACAGATTTCTTTGATGAAATATACTTAAAGCTTTTGTTTTGAGCTCAGCTGTGGGGAGTTGCTTTCCTTCAGAATTGATGAAGTGCACAGAAATTTGTATTTTTAAAGTAGCAGTCAAATTGTAAGGGAAGAAAATGAAATAGACATTTTATGACTGATGCAGTGCCAGAAGTTCTGTTAATACATTGCTGAACTGTGACAAAGTTGATAGGACGTGGGAGATCTCCAGCTGTGTTTGAGTGAATTGGGATAAAGATGGGCAGGCTCTTTTCCTTCTCATTTAAGGACTGAGATGGAACGTTAACCTAATTTTAAAACACACTGGAGCTTGTGTATTTCTCTCAGCTTTTTCATTTCTGTGACTACCTACTACTTACTTGAACACTGAATTTGCACTTCTGTGAAATAAATGCTTCCAGAATCATGTTTGAGCAGAACTTTTATCTTAAGAGTAAGCAGTCAGTATCATTTTAACCTGATAATTGTAGAGTGATATCCAGGCTTGAGATAAATAAGAGCCTTGCATTTGTTTACTTGAATGGACTGATCTATATGGCTGTCTTCTGCTTGTTTTTAGGATTAGCAACAAGAAGGAACAAACTTCTGCATTAGAAAAACAAACCAAACCACCACATTGATGAAGTGCACTGATATAGGTGTACAGTGCTTAAAATTGATGCAAAAGAAGGAAAGTCATGCTGAATTCATCTTCAAGTTAGCTAGCATTGCAGCTTTAGCTCCCCTTACAGTAGCTTAGGTTCATTTTTCTAGAGTATTAAAAAGATCCTGCTTACATAACTAGAACACGAGCAATATTATGTTAATCTCTAGCTAAAGGATCTGAAAGGTTATGCCACAATTTCCTCTGGATACCTTGCATTTGCTATGAGTATTGTTTACTGAGAATAATTTGTGATACTCTGTGACATTGTTAGAGTTAATTGACATGGTCTTCTTATAACAGTGCTTATAGAAAATAGAGGTTTGGGTGAAAAAATAACACTCACATGCTCTTGTTATTGCTAAAACTCTGTGCTTATGGAAACCTAGCACCCAAAGGCCTGTAAATATGCATTACTCCTAGCTGCTTGGGACCTTGTACAGGTTTTAGCTACTTGAGTCGGTGACCTGAAAAAGTTGATAGTGTTGAAATAATTTGTTCCAGCATCGCTCTGAACCCATCAGGGCTTTTATCCAACTTTGTGCTTTGCGTTGCTCTATCTTGTCTGAAAAGCTTGAACTTCAAATGTATTTACTAAATTTGAAAATTAAATAACAAATGTTGTTATATGCAGTTGCTTAGGGTTACAAAACAACTTTTTCTGTCTCAAACACTGAAGGCTTCTTATACTGTACTTCTGAAGCATAGATTGTTGGAGTTGTTGTCCTGCTTGTGAACTCTTCCTATTTTATCATTTTGTACATTGCTGTGGCATGATGGTTTTATGAACATCCATAGAATGAAGGTCATGTTTCACTTTTTTTTTTTGTAAATTGAGTAAGCTAAATCTTCTACAGTCAGGATTACAGCTTTCTTCAGTTCTCATACAAACAAAGGGAGGGGCTTTTGATCTGGATCCAATTTGTTCCTTTTGTCCCTTTGTACAAAATGAGAAATAAGAATGCTGCGTGCATGTGCACACGTGCATACACATGCAGTGTTACTTTTTGAAGATGCAGAATGCAGATGAGAACATGTCCTTCCAGTGGTATTTCCATTTCTGGATTAATGTGAGTGTGAATATGGACCACAAATGTTCTTATGCTGTCATTTGCCCATCTGTAAGATAAGATAAGTGTTTTCAGTTATGATTAACTATCAGTAAACAACTTTAATATCTTTTGAGCTATCTGTGCTTGAAAACTTTGTTCCTATTTAACCATATTGTTTTTTTTTCCCCTCTTCTTTAGGATTCCTACAGGAAGCAAGTAGTAATTGATGGGGAAACCTGTCTCTTGGATATTCTTGATACAGCAGGTCAAGAAGAATATAGTGCAATGAGGGACCAATATATGAGAACAGGAGAAGGCTTTCTGTGTGTATTTGCTATAAACAATACAAAATCTTTTGAAGATATTCACCATTATAGGTGTGTATGTTGAAAGATAAATGATTAACTCTTGTATTAGCTGCATAGGTTGCTTGCTTTTACACTGCATAATGAATTGACCTCTCATGAAATAGCACTTAAAGGGAAATTTGCAAATTAGCAGCATTGCAATTTACTTGTCCATTTCTAAGTGTGTAATTTTCAGTAATTGAAAATCTATTGTTTTGTCCTGGAGTTAAGCAGGCAATGTATCTGAAAGCACTTCTGTTATGGATGAGTGTGACTGCCTTAGTGGATATTATTTACATAGGGAAATAGTATCTGAAGGTAAACTCTGCTTATTCCATAAATAAAATTGTGGGTTAAAGATGGAAAATGTTCACAGTTTAAATTATACAGACAGTGTGTTGTTAGCTTTTCTTCTTTGGGGGAAGAGGAGGAAAATTACATGTGCAGTGTTACTAGAGTAATGTGTGAGCTCTGACACCTTGAAGAAAAAATAAGGATACCCATATGAGGTTTCGGATCCAGGATGATGGCTGGTTGAATTAGTTAAAGCAAGCATGAGTTTCAATTTTTATGTCAGCTACCCTGAAATCGGAAATGGAAGCAGTCTCTGGTGATTACTAGTACCAGAAGACTTACAGCTTTGTAGCTTCATATTAGATTGAATTCTGCTTGTCTGTTGTGCTAGGAAGCAATGCAGATCCCACCAAAGATCACTGATTTTAGCAGCATCAGTGTAAGGTTGGTCCCAAATACATAAGTTAGGCTATTCCAAGTTAGATATTTAAATGCTCTGAGTTTTATGTTGCTGTATAGCATAGGAGTGACTTGCTGTAAGTACTAACCGCAAACTCAACATCTACTTGTAAACTGAAGTTGCCCATTTTGTAACAAACCCAACTTACTGTTCTTCCCTTGAGTGGGATACCATGACAGTTCAAGGTAATCAAAGTGAGGAGCTGTTAACAGTTTGGATTGCATAACTTTATTTCTCCTGTATGCTGGCAGTTCAGCAGTTGATTTGAGTAGCTAAACAGGTAGATTTTTAGCTGCATTAAACAGTTTACTACTGGCTTATCTTCCTGTAGCAACTGTGGGATCAGGAGAGTTCTGTGCGCACTTTGTTTCAGGACTGTTCCTTTTCTGAACTTAAATTGATCTAGCCATGCTTTGTATACATTTAATTATATCCAAAATCTTCTAAGTGGAGAATGCGATGGTACCAGTGGCTTCTTAATAATAATTGGATAGCTTAGAGTTCTCAAGTAGAGATGACAAACTTAAACTTCTTGCTCTCAGAAGTCTTAACACCCTGCATCTCTCCTCACTTTTGAGTCAGATTATTAGAAAGGAGTTTCCTCTGTCTGTAGAGGAGGAAGGAAATAGTAAGGTGTTGATGTAAGGCAAAAAGGAGTGATAATTTTGCTTTTCAAGTTTCATAAAGAAATATTTGTAGACTTGCACAGGAAGGCCTTCTGTGTTTTAACTCAGCATTGTGAGTTGAGTGCAGGAGCTCCTTCAGTGCGTTCACACACCTGTGGATGACTTTGTGGAAGCTGAATGCTTCTCAGTAAATAACTGAAAACACTGTCTGTACTAATTGAGGAGAAGACTTGCAGATTATTTAAGAAAGCAAGGAAAGAAACAAAATAATGATTATTATTTGAGATTCTTTACAAGTACATCTAAATGGTATTGTATAAACATTTTCTTGCTAGTCTTTGAAAAGACTGTGTACCAGATTTCTCTTTCCAGAGAACCAGACCAGTGGTCTTCAAACTTTGAAATCCCTTTATCTAAAACCAGAGTTTATAATGCTGATTTAGCTGAAAAATGCAGTACATGCAGAGGTCTTTGACTATTTTATCTCAGCAAATGAACTGTGTATTATGAGTGCTAAGTATGAGAGATTGGTAGCAAGATTTATATCAGAACTGACATTAACTTTTGTTTTTGGGAAGGATTCTTGTGTGGAGACATGAGAAGCTATGGCAGTTTGGCTTTGAGCACTTGCTGCAACATGTCAGCGTTTTAAAAATAAGGGAATAAACTTGATCAATTCACTTATCTTTAGTAGCTTCTAGTAGTGAGTGTGTAGTGAGTTAACATAAGGAATACTGAAATGCTGTCATTTCATTTGTTTTAGTGTTTTATAATCTATCGTGTAAACTATTAATAATCTCTTGAATAAAATCTTTTCTTTTTTCTTTAGGGAACAAATAAAAAGAGTTAAAGACTCTGAAGATGTCCCAATGGTGCTAGTAGGAAACAAATGTGATTTGCCTTCCAGAACAGTAGATACAAAACAAGCTCAGGATTTAGCAAGAAGTTATGGAATTCCCTTTATTGAAACATCAGCAAAGACAAGACAGGTAAAGCTCACACCTTGCCATGTACAAATGTAGCGCTCTCAGCTCAGTTTTCATCAAGTTAATCATTCTGAGCTGTACTGATTGCTTGGTTACACCAATGGATATGTTTCTTCAGAGTAGAAATTCTTGTGGTGTCTTTTCTTTCTGCCAGCTCTCTGACTACCAATAATTGTTTATTAATTTGTGATTTGCTTCTGTAGTGCAAACTCTAAGAATGAGACCTGGGCTGCTGGCACTCTCCACTGTCAGTTGCAGAATTCTTACTGTGCTAGGCTTTAGTACTGTGAAAAGCACCTCTGTCTAGAGGTGAAATGTGGGGTTTTTGTCTGCAAGAGCAGACAAATGCATTAGTTTATTCTAAATCTTTTCCTTAATAACAAAAGAAAACATCTTTTAAGGTGTTGCTTAACGTAAGTGGAACATGCTTCATATACCTTTTTATAGTTAAGCAATTGACCATAATTCTTTTTTGAAGTTACAGATAGTTTGGATTAGATATCAGGAGGAAATTCTTTACTGTTCTTGAGTCAAAGGGTGGTGAGATGCTGGGGCACAGGCTGCCCAGGGAAGCTGTGGATGCCCCATCCCTTAGAGCACACATTTGTTTGTTGTACTCAGCTGCTGTTGGTGGAAGGGACAGTGTTAGGGTTCTTTCAGTATTTCTGGAACAGAAGTGCAGGAGGTGGTATATCTGTACTCAAGAGAAGATAAGGTATACAGTATGGATGAAGCTGATTCTGTACTTAAGAAGCTATTCCTTTAAAAAAAAAAAAGAATAAAATTGGTTTGTGTCAGGGTTTGATATTTTTCACGGGAGAGCAAGGACTTACACTCAGTATGGAATTACAGCAGGTCTGAGTGGCCAAGTAACTTGTACTCTCTGCATCTTCAGAAGTATTGTGTGTGAGCTATGAATCGGTACATAGGTGTAGCAGAAAAAAGCCAAATAAGGGCAGAGTGCCACAACTGGAGTAATGTCATGTATCTGCTGAATAGATGGAGCTGCATCACGTGACAGAACTTCTTTGTAAGCAGTGTGTAAATTATTTTTAGATTAAAAGGCATGAATATTTTATTAGCGCAGATATGCTGCACCCACCCAAGTGTTTGACAAGTTGAGACCTGGACTGATTACTGAAACTTTGCTGAGGATTCAATAGAATTTTAACTTTAGGCAATAAGGAAGAGCCTGTAAACCCTTGTCAGGTAGGGTAAGGAGCATAGACCTACAGATCTTCAGTGGCTGGTAAGTGAAGTGCAACAAGGAGTGTGGCATATGAGTGGTCTGAATAATTATGGTGGTTGGAAGCTCCTGCATCAGTGGCTGTCACTGAGATGTTGGGATAAGAAGGAAGAACTCTGAAATTGCATTTGAGGTTTGAAGTACAAATTCTGTACTAGTATCTAGATGTTACTTTGTTCAGCCTGCTATATGGTGTCAGGTGTTGTTTAGGAAATACTCTTCTCAAATCCTCTAATGGAAGTGGGTTGATTAAAATGATGTCATATTCAGAGACCTTAGTCTTCAGGTTACTCCTACAAGTCCACCTAGTACAAAATTTCACACTCACAGATTGCCTTTCCTGTTCAATTTTCTGGTCTTCAGTTATGTGAAGTTACATCAGCTTTGTTTTACTTTAACCCAGGTATGACTCTAAAGGGTCTGCTGGGACCTTGTACTTTTCACAGGACAATGGATGACTGATGTATGAACTATTAAACTTGTTTCTTGGTGGCGTTTTAATCTGTCTTCATATTTCTAGAGGCATCAACTGAAATATTATAGGAAGGGCCTGGCCTTTGTTTTTTCAAAGTTGATCTTTACACCCTCTGTAGATGAGTAGTCCCCAGAAGGTCTCTTATTTTAAACTGGAGATACCTACTGGTCTCTTCTGAGAATGTTACCTTCTGAAGGTTGGACTATATATCCCAGTTTGGCATTAAACCTCCTAATGGTGCTGTGTTATTAAAATGGTACTAAGAAGATGGTACGGAATTGAAAGAAGAGCTGATCTTTTAGTACAGGAAGCTCATCTAATTATTCATGTTCATATATATATGTCTATTATGACTTAAGTCACACCAACTGGTTGAAAATGCATAATGCACTTTTACCTTCTTCCAAAGTAACTCTCTGAAGTGGGGGGGCGGGGTGGAGGAGTCGAACCATTTTATGAGCTGGATGTGGCCCATAGAATATATTTCTAGTAGGCAGAATTCTGTCCTTGGTATAAAAAGAAATATATATATATATATATAGAGAGAGAGAGAGATCTCTCTATAGCCACAGAAATGATCAAATGTATTATGAAGACCTTGTGCCATGGGTGAGTGTAGCTGATGGCCTAATAGCTTCAAGAGTCTATAAAAGACCCAAGAAGAGTATTCAGCAGCAGGAACCTTCTTACTCTTCCATTCCTACAGCTGCTGGCACTAATGCCCTGCTGGAGGGCTCCCTGCTGCCAATTTACTTCTGCCATTCCCTGTGCCCCAACTTTGCAGGAGGTCAACAAGAAGCAGAAGGGCTTCAGGGTGAGGAAGTAAAGGAGGTGAAGCTGCCAAGGAGTTACCTGTCTATTCTGTTTTGATTTCTGAGTTGGCATTTTTAAAAAAGACAGTACAGTGTGTTTAGGCATAATCTCACATCCCTTCCAACTAATCTGAATATTAAGATTTTATGTAATTGATAGATGGGGCCAGAAGGAGGAAAGGGAATATCACTGAAATGGAAGTGTTTTAAAAGTTAGTGTTTTTGGTTTTATTTGATTCTGACTGGCAATAAAGATAAACTTAACTTTACAGCGTAAAAGTCATGTTGTAACCCAAATCCTTGTGGATTTGGTTTCCTAGGGTGTAGTTCCTGGCCATGAAAGTGAGAGAGGAGGGGCAGTTACCCTGACAAAGGACTGGATCTGGTATTTGGTACTGTGCCATTTATCTGAGTTAGGCAACTTGCAGCTGAATATCTGGCTACCTTCTAAGTCAGAAACGTGTTGAAAACATTGCCATTGAGGTTGTGGGTTCTTCAGGTTGTTCAAAATCTCAACTCTGCCAGAGGAGAGAAATGCTTCCATTTCTGTTGGCTGGTTGGTTATGTGCGTGAACCAGGATTATTTAAGCAAGAAATATTGAAAACTTTCAAAGGAAATTGGTATTAAAGTGACTTAGGTTTATAAGAGCATTGCACCTGGCTCTCTAAAATTGTCACCTCGTGCTAATGAAATTAGCAGATGAGTTTCTTTGTATGCATTTGCTTTCAGATTAATTTCCCTTAACGAGATTCATAAGGCTGTTCTTGATGGTGACAGTAGTAGCAATTTCTTTTTTCACTCTCTCTTTCCCTCTCACTGCATTGCTAAAGCAAATCACAGCTCCTTTTGGTGATGGGGAAATTGGTAGTAAACTTAGAATGAAGAACTGTTCATGTGAAAGCTCCATAATCAAATTATGCATTTCTACTGCAAAACAGTAGACTTGCAAAACGTTGATTCTTGTGCAGCCTGTGCTTTGGCCCATAGCAGCTGATCAATACTGAGTTTTTCCTACTGAGGAATAAGTTTCTATGCCTTCTAGGAAAAAAATGAAAGTATGAGCTTTACTTGAGTTTTGATGTTTGTAATAGCTCTTTCAAATTTTTCAAGACCTGGAATGTAAGAAGACTTGTCAGTACTTCACTACATGCTTACTGGACACGTTTTGTGTGACAGATACAACCTAAGAAATGAATTCATTTCATCTTTAAATTCAGATGGCTGTAGTTCAGAAGAACTCACAAATAAGCAGCATTCTTATTTAAGATAGCCCATGGTGTGAGTCATGCTAAGTGACCCAGTAACTGTAGCAGTGAACATCAGCTATTTTCACTATTAGGTGTGCAATAAGATGAGCTGGAGAGTAACTTAAAGAAAATATGCCATATAGAAGCCCAGATTGTGTCTTCGAGTAATAATAAAGTTCTGGGGTTTGAATTAATCCGTGTTCCTTGATTGTCACTCACCTCCACCTTTATTTCCAAATAACGAGCTTGTGTTACATTGATAAGACTGTTGATCTGACTGAAGAGATGAGTCATGAGATCGACTGAGGAGAGATTTATTTCTTTAAAAGCTGTAGCTGAATGTTACCACCAACTTAACGATGGTGCTGTACTTTTCTATTTGCTGAAACATACCAATCCTCTTTTTGTTTGTTTTTTTTTAAATGCTTATGATATCCTTATCTTTAAGTGGCATAAAGGCATAGCTGCAGAGAGGTAGTGTGTGAGACCAGAGGGTGAACTGCTGCTCTGTTGGCCCTGGTATGCTTGAGCAGCTGCCCTTAGGCAGAAGATGTGAGTAGCAGCAGGTCACAGGCTGTAAGTGTGTACTGCTGCAATGGGGCCTGACTTTGGCCCAGAGAGAAGAGCTCAAGCTCTTATGCATCATCAGTAATGAACTTGATGCCTTGTCACCACAGAAGAGTAACTTCTATTATTACAGTAAGTATTTACATTGGAAAGTTATTCTGAAATACCACTGAGATGCTTCTTAAAAAGTACTTTGCCATGACTCAGAAACCTTAAGATTCTCTTAAACCTAGTAGCACAATCCTTGCTCTCTAAAAAAGCTTTAAAAACAGTATTGTCTGAAATTCAGTATTCTTAAGGGAATTTCTTTCTTTATAAACTCCTATGAACTTTTTCAATGCTGTTAGCTCACTACACAAATTTTGCAAAGAATGGGAGATAAACAAGCTTACTTTTCTTTGCCAGCCCAGTGACAGGTTCTGGGTTTGGCTAAGAAATGAAAGTAGTTGGCTAGCTGTATGTAAGTACCCTCTAGCTACTAGTCTAATAGCACTTCTTGTCTGCAGTATACATTCATACCCACAACATTATATGAAAATATTCAGAAATTGAAACTCGATTTTCAGCACTGGAAGAACTGGAAGAAAATTCTGCTACTGGTAGTTTGTGTAGGAAAAAAAGGAGTGCTTGAAGTTTAGGTATTCCCACTGAGATTAGCCAGCAATATATTCTTTAAATACATTACAGTTCCTTGCTTTAAAAAGGATTTAACAAGCAATGAATGTGCAAGTCCAGCGTTTCAAATATATATATATATATATATATATTAAGGAGTAGGAAGGAAATTCGCTTGACAAAGTTGAGTACTGGATTAAATTGTAAACTTTACCTCAAATAGAAGGCCTAATGTATGTAAAAAAGGAATTTTGCCAGCTGAGGAATCAGGTCCACAACATCTGTTCTTATGGACAGGATCTTTATCTTCTCTGGATTCAGCGTGAATGCGGGCCTACTGTGGGCCATCTGGATACCCATATACTTCTCTCAAGTAAAGCTCATAATTCTGGTGGCTTTTTTTTTTTTTTTCCACTGCCGGGGGGTTCCAGTATGTCAAGATTGTCAATAAAAGCAGTTTTTAAGGAGTTGTGTTTTACAATGCAGAGAGTGGAGGATGCTTTTTATACATTGGTGCGAGAGATTCGACAGTACAGAGTGNAAAATTCTGCTACTGGTAGTTTGTGTAGGAAAAAAAGGAGTGCTTGAAGTTTAGGTATTCCCACTGAGATTAGCCAGCAATATATTCTTTAAATACATTACAGTTCCTTGCTTTAAAAAGGATTTAACAAGCAATGAATGTGCAAGTNGAAAAAAATCAGCAAAGAAGAAAAGACTCCAGGGTGCATGAAAATTAAAAAATGCCTTGTAATGTAACAGGGTAAGTTTTGTAATGTAATAGGATAAGTTTTTCAAATGACGTGCTGAATAATGCTGATTGACGATATCTTGCGAATCAGACATTTTATGGTTAACTGATTACATAATTTAAGGATAAAATCATTCAGATTTCAGTATGGAAGTCCTGAATAACACACCTAGCAAACAACGATAGATGTGCTTTGTTTTTCCTGGCTATTTGATGAAAAAGGTTAAAAGAAGATCTTTACTGCGTGTCAAGTTCTCCATCTTTACAGATGGAGATTTTGTTTTGTGCCTCTGGAATTTGATAGGAAATTTTGTTTGTTTTTTTACATGGATTTATTGCAGATACTACAGAAATTGTACATTGAGTTCAGGCTCATGGGAGAGGATCCTAAGTCCTGAGATGCAGAAAGAGGTTCCTTGATTATTTTAATTTTTTTGGGAGCTTTTAAATAGGGGAGAAAAAGGTGAAGTACAACTGGAAAGAGCAGTTGCAAAGTTCTCACAAATGATTTTTTTTTAATCAGTACACTCCACTGCAAGAAAGGAGGAGAGGGAAGAATTTGCAATGTGTGAGAAGGTGCCAGTCTAAATCCCTTCCAGTGATGTTTGGGTAAACCATCACAATAGCTCCTTGGACTGATTCTTTGCCTCTTTCTGCAACAGCGTTACTCTCATAAGGGACTGTTCAAGCAGGAGGATATGGAGCTTCCTATTGCTTAAAAACTCTTTGAAAAGCAGTTTTTTTTTCACACTGAAGAACAGCTTGCAGAAGAAAGTAAGAGGAATTTGACTTCTGTTGATAAGAAGGCTGTTGTAACTGTAGAGAGGTTTCCTTCAATGAGGAGTAGGGGGAGGAGAGAATCTTCTTTCCTAAGTTTTTACTAGATGTGTGCAGGCTTATTATATTCTTAGCTTTTTAGTGATGAATGACTGCTTTGAGCTGCATCGTTAGATGCTTTCTAAAAAAAGATGCTTTGTGATACTGTCTGTATCAAAGGCTTCCTATTCAGGGAACTGGAAACTGTAGTAGTGAAGATACCCAAGTTTTGCATCCAAGTGTCTCGATAAAATTAGTGCTAATAAACTTTTTTTTTTGTAGTTATTTTAAAACCAACTAAAAGCACCTTAGCAAGACTGCTTTTCATGAGAGTAATATGAATTAAAATTTCTGAAGCGTCCTCAGTGTAGCATTCTCAAAGCCAGCATTTCCATTTCCTGCTGTCTTCTAGTACAGCCACAATGTGAAGTGTCTTTTATTTCTGTGCTGGTATTACTACTAAGCACTTGCCTTCCACCTCATTAATGGTTTGACCTTGTTCTCTGAGCCCCTCTTGTTATGGAAAGTTTGTTCTGTTTCACTCAGTAAATCTAACTTCCCACTTACTTGGCTAATTCTGATAATACAAAGTGACAGAAGAACTTACTTGTAGGCCTCAAACTAAAATTTCTCTTATATATTAGGCCTTTTAATGCTGCCTGCTTTTCCTTTTTGTGGAATTTCCTGGGAGGAGAATAGGAGGAATATAGATTTCCCTTTTCATTGGAGGAATCTTTTCCTATTTTAAGATGCTTTTTCTTTTCCCTTTTAACAGCTCAGGGAACATACAGGTAGGTCACTACCTATAATCAGTGACACACCTTTCCTTCATAAATGCCTCCATGTCAGTGTTCTGTCAGGCTGCCCCTCTGCTGCCATCTGTCACACAGTGACATATGTAGTGGAATATTGGTGAGAAGATTCAGCCTCTACTGCCATAGCACCAACATCCACCTGAAGTCATGGGCCAACATCATAAAGTAGGAGGCATTGCTTTCGGAGCAGCCCTTGTACTTCCTTTCCACCTGCTTCCAGCTTTCTGTCTACTTCAAAGAGAAATATTAGTTAACTATTTTTTCCCTTACAAGGGAAATCTTTTCTGTCAACAATTGGTATTTTTTCTTTTTTTGGTGACATTTCTTACTTTAAAAACAGTCTCCGATAGAAGGCTCTAGCACTTGCAGTTTCTGTTCAGTGAAGGAAACATTTGTCTTCATATTCAGATGAATTCTACATAAATACCTTCAAGATACTGAGTCATTTCAGCAACTTCATGTTTGGAGGTTAAGCTGGAGGAAGCATACTCCAAGATGTAGCTTAGTACACTCATTTGCCCTTTGGAAAAACAAATGCCAGGAGCAAGCTTTGTCCTATATGCAGCAACCTGCTCTCAACCTCTGCCTTCCAGAGCAGTGTGATATAGCTCTGAGCATACTCTGTGAATTTTGAGGTTCTCATCCTTAGCCTGGATTTAAAGCACTCATTCCATACATCTCATGCTTTCTGAAAAGTTTGTACACAATAACTCCAGTGTTTGAAGGAGGAAGGTCAGCTGCGTGTGGTCCCTGGCTACTGAAAGAAGTAACTGGGAAGGTTGAGCACCTTTGGTCTTGTAATACTAATGCCTTTAGGGACCTTCTGTAACTGGAGTATCCACTGCTTTTATTCTAATTCCACTTCTAAGATTTAATTCAACTGAAAAGTGAAGGACCTCAGTCTTTCTTGAATCTCCAGTTATAACACACAAATATTCTAAATGTTTCCTATGTTATATGTATTTACTGTTTATACTTAAAATGAATTGTGGCAGAACCAAAACTAGTAAATATATAGTTAAAAAATTTGAAGGCTTGCTCTGCAACGTGTAAATGAGAGGGCAAAAGCCAAATCATTCCCAAGTATTTTGCAACATGTGCTCTGTTTGAGATTATTGCCTTAGTTGGTAGATTTCAGCCTTCACTGTGAAGTCACATGCTTAAAGGGCAACACTATCACTTCGTACAAGGTATTTGTGTGTTAAAACTAGCTCATTTGAGGACTTGAATTGCAATTTCTGTTTTGTGCATCTTGCTCGAAGATGCTGCTGAAAGCTAAAAACTGTCCTCATGATGAATGCTGTTCTGGCACAGTAATGATGAGCCTGAAGGGTAGTTTTGTAATAAAATGTGAACAGTCTTGTAGAAGTATGTTGTGCAAAGGCCTTTCTTACACCAGTCTTGAAACTCGGTTGTGACTGATTCTGCATATTTCCCTCCTGGCTGCCTGGAATAAGAACTGCAAAAGATACGCTGTGAACTGTGGCAATTGGTAGATCATTTCCCTGCACAAACTTTGCTAAATGTTCACTTTGTGTGTTAAGGCTGAAGTTATAAGTAAAATATGCTCCCTCTCCATAAAGTAATGCCAACCTGATTCTCAGAAGACTTCACCTTTTCTAGAACCACGCATACTTCTTATGAGGTAGACTACATCAATTTTATTTTGGCAAATAATATTTTAAAATATAGAGCAAATGTATTTTATATGTTATGAGACCTTGCAGAAGTCTATTGCTGGTTTTAGGGGATAGGCTAAGAAGGACTTTGACCTAATATCACTTACATAAACATAAAAATGTGAAAGCTTTAAGTAAATCTACGTTACATCAGCAGTATTGCTACCAGTGTAGGTGTAGCTCATTAGCACCTCACTGTTGTTCACAAGTAATGGTTAGTTCCACTGCCATTTGGTGTTTGGATGAAACAGGAATGAGTAAGCTGAACCCTGGCTTTTTGCTTGCCCTTTTTTTCTTGTATATTTTTTTCTGGAGTTCACTTTCTTTTCTTTAACTGAAGTAGGAACACGAGCAAACCAAGAGTGCTGATTTTTTATTGGCAGCTTGATGGCATGGTAGCTGACAGGAGGTGGGATGCTGGCTGCAGGGCTGGATTTCTCAGCCCAGTTCTGTGCTGGTGCAGCTGGCTACTGTGATATGTTAACGTTACACAGCTATTGCACATAAATAGCTCATTACAAAGTACACCCTATAATGCTGCATTTGATTATGACTCACATCAGGCATATGGGTGTCTGGTCAAAAGTAATAAGTATTGTCAGTTATAATTATCCCCACCAAGAGCAGAAAAACTACTCCGTGTGAAGGAATTTGAGCTTTTGTGTCTGTAGTTTTAACTGCTGGAGCTGTGGAGGTTTGAAGTGACTATGTGATACACTACAGACAGTGTGTTCCATGTGTTGTTGCATAAATCAAATGAAGTGATTTATCAGTGTTAACTGACCATTGTAACACAGTTGATTTGATTGATTTGCTTATGTGAAGATTTAAAGGAACCTGTGGTGTGATTATTGTATTCGCATGCCTGACAAAGGACCTGAATATGCAGATGAGTCATAGCTACCTCTTTGGTACCCAATTCCTGCTGCTGTGTTTGTATTAATGTTTTAAAGCTGTGTATAGACTTTTTGGTGTAAGCAAAGCTAACTAATGCTTCAGAGCTTTATTCTGAAATCCAGCAGGAGTACTGTGTGTCCTTATAATCTAAGCGTGGTTCATTCAGGTGGCTGATCCTCAGCCTGCGGCTGGGAGGAACTTCTCATATGATGGCCACCTGCTCCCTGGAGCTGCTATCCTGCAGGGCTGCATGCAGTGATGCAGTCAGATGTGTATTTCTCACGCAACAGGAGACAGCTGCAGTCCCCCCAGCACCTCAGTTTTTTCCCCAACACGCCCATTCCCAAAGTCCAGAAATGCTCAAGAGGGCGTTGGTGTCCTGGCAGCTCCTACAACCTGCAGCCTGCTCGTGGTGTGTTGCAAAGGTCCCAGTGAGGGGAGGGTGGTGTCAGCTCCTGCAGAGCAGGCTGCTGATTGAAAGCACTTCACCTGGTCAGGTCAGGTGAAACCAGGCTGAACATAAGCAGACAGCCAGGTCTGTTGATGTGGTTGTAACGTGTGCATCTGTGTATCTTTTTAGGGTGTTGATGATGCCTTCTATACATTAGTTCGAGAAATCAGAAAACACAAAGAGAAGATGAGCAAAGATGGTAAAAAGAAGAAAAAGAAGACAAAGACAAAGTGTATAATTATGTAAATACAATTTATCCTTATTCTTAAGACGTACTGAAGTAATTTTTGTACATTACACTAAATTATTAGCATTTGTTTTTAGCATTACTTTACTTTCTGCTTCATGATCCTGTTAGCTTTACCTGAATGCTTGTTTTAAATGACAGTGGAAACTTCATTCCTCTTAAAGTGCCAGTATTCTCTGAGTGTTGGTTCTTGAACTAGCGATGCCTGTGAAGAAAAATAAAAACAAAGAAAAAAAAAAAACACACACAAAAACCTGAGAACTGTCTTAGGACTCTTTGGTGCATGCACAGTTGGGAACTTCCTATTTTTCTTACTGATTGTGAACTTCTGTTCTGTGTGTAAACAAAAAACAATGAAACGATGCTCTACGCATTCTGATGTCCCCCTTAATTTTTACTGTTTTTTTTTTTTATTTTTTAAATCTGGTTGGGAAAACAGACTAGTTAGCAAAAAAAGGCTTTATTTTCAGATTTCCTTTTCATTTAGACTTGACTGCAATATAGAGACCAGAAGCCTTTATAGTCTTCCTGTAGATTTTGCTTCTAGGCATCTAGTCTTGTAGCATTTCAGATCAACTTTATTGAATGTAAAGATAAAAACTTTCACAAAAAAATTTTTTCACTGCAATTTGTCTCAGTCACTCCTTAAATACTCTATTTTTTCTATTAAAAAAAAAAAAAAGAAAAATTAAAAAAAAGACACTAATGCACATCTGGCAATGGAAAAAGTAAAAGTTCCAATTAGATTGATTTCCTGTTGTCAATACATTGCTTTAAAACTTTCACTTTTTCTGTCCGAAGACGCCAAGGTGAAATCATAGCTCTCCTGGGCCCCCTGTGGTAAATCTTTAGGTAGCTTTGTTCAGCAGGACAGGATTTCACCCTTAGTGTCTCTAGGAAATACTAGAAAGCCTTAATAGATAAGTTGATTCCAATTCTTAGGTTACTTCATACACGGATCCAGAATTTATCTTAATTAAATCAGAATGAATCCTAAATTATATAGCAAATTAAAACCATGTTTTGTTGTTTGTTTTTTTTCCCCAAGGGTGGCATGAAATGTTTCCACATGCCCATTTTATGTAAAAATAGGAGCAGAGTTTTAAATTCTAGTAACCTCAAATCAGTGAATGAATGAGCTTGAACTTAGCTGCTTCATGCAAATTTGGAAATCTGCTATGCCATGGACGTCGTGTGCAGTTTGCACTAATCTTGGGCATAGAGTGTGGTTTCCAGATTCAGTGTTGTTTGTGTGATGTCTGTGAAGTACTAGTTTTGTTGCACAGATTAAATGGTTGGTGAGTGGCATTCCAATGTCTAGACTGTCATGAGGCTAGACCAAGATTTTAATGTTGTCTTTCTCCGTGATTAAGTCTCTTGTGATTTTTTTTTCTTTTCCTTCTGATCAGAATTAGTGCAGAATTTTTATCAGAAGCTTTCATTTTTGGTACTGAAGTAGTCTAGCTATCCTGCACTGGAGTAGGAGTTGGTGTTTCCAGTGCTCCCTGCTCCTGCTGCCTTCCTGCAAAGGTTAGGTTGTGGTAGTTGCCTCGGTTCTGTAAGGCATGCTGCTATCCAGTCAGCTGCAGAACTGAATTGGAAAGCATGACTTCCATGTACCAAAAGTAAAACAGAAGTCATTGAAGGAGGATAGTAGAGGACAGGGGGCTGGTAATTTCTGGAAGTCTGGAACAGGGAATAGCAGCATCGCCCTAACTTAAGCTATAACTAAAGCATTACATGGAAACTTCACACAGTATAATTTGAATATACCAGTGTAACTCAGGCTACTTACATGATGTCAAAGGTGCGACTGCATAAACACACTGTTTTGCTTCCTACAGCACAAATCAGCAGTGACTTAGGTGGAGTGCTGCAAAGCTGGCAGGGGAAGTGTACTATCTGGATTGCTGCTTGGTCCTTATTGCATCTGAGCAACTAATGAACACCTTTCCCTGCCTGCACCACCTGCTCTCCCAACCTCCCCTCTTTTCAACATCAATGTGAAATATAATTTAGATTATGGAAAAAAAAAATAGCAAACTTGTAGTAGGAGAACATAACTTTAAGTGCCAGTAAAGGAGTGTTGATAAATTTTTAACACTGCAAAACATTTTACAGCTTCCAAGGTTAAAAACATTTTGGAGATGGTTATTTGAACACTGTAGAGGCTCTTGATTATACATAAAAACATAGCAAAGCTGCATAGTGTGCCCTGAGAAAGCAACAGCAATCTTAAGATGACTTTTAAAGGTTTTTGGTAACTGAGTCACACTGCATGTGGAATCAGGGATGGTCTAAAATTCTCACGTTAATTTAACTAAAATTTGTTAGGGGAAATACATTTAGCTGAGGCATCTTAATAATTGAGCATGGATTGATACAGCTGTAACATCAAGACATATATAAGTTTTTTCAGTAAGTGTGATCTGTAGCTACCAACTGAATTAATTATTACAAAGTTGTCCTGTAATAGCCCTTATTGACTTAAGGAAAAAAAAGAAAAATACTCATCCTTGCCACTGTTGTGCAGTTTTGTCTTAATATTTGGTGAAGCATGTTGGATTGCAGCTTGCACATGTTGATCTCAATTATTCTGTCTTTCCCTGTTTGAAATGCATTCAAAGGACATAGCTGGATGCTATCTGGATCTTTTCTGGCAGTAACTGCTACATGAACATGCGAATCACTTCTTGCATTAATACATTGCATTGCCATATGTCAGGGAGTAACACCTTCTTACAGTAGTTTTATGTAACTGCTAAACAATGTTATCACTGGTTTTCTCAGAACCAAATGTGATTTTAACCAGTCACATTGCCCTAACTCAGCTAAGTTACACTGCATAGGATCTGTGTAATGGGTAAATACAGACACACAATCCTCTATGCTTCATTGTGTGAAGCAGTGCAATTATTACCTTTGAAGACCATCAAACTGTATACCAATCACTTTGTCAGAAGTTTACATAAAGCTACACAGATGGTAAACCTTTCCTAACATTTCTTTATTCCACTGTCTTGTGTTTTCATGTTGAAAGTACTTCTGCTTTTTCCTCTTGAGTGCCAACTTCTTACTAGAATGACTTCTAAATGTAATATGTTTACCTGGAATGTATTTTAACTATTTTTGTATAGTGTAAACTGAAACATGCACATTTTGTACATCGTGCTTTATTTGATGTGGGACATATGCAGTGTGATCCAGTTTTTCCATCATTGGTTGCGTGACCTAGGAATGTGGGTAATACCAGATGCTACATTTAAAAACATTAAAAAACATAAAAAAATAAGCCCCACCTCTGTTTGTTTTAAAATTTGTAATGTTTTTTAGGAGTATGTGCTGTGAGGTGATCTGGAATTTGTCTTTTTTTTTTTTTTTTGTCAAACTGTACTGCTCCTATTTATTGTAATGTAATAAAAAATAGTTATTGTGAACTCGTGTCCCTGCTTGCTTTTCTCTCCAAGGATTTCGGTGTCTCATCTCTGCAGTGGAGCAGCCCGTGAAGTGCACACGTGTTTGGCAGTCGTTTGCAGCTTGCTTTTCCTCGTTGCTAGCCGTAAGCGGCACTGACAGCACAGCACAGCGCGTGCTGACGTTGATCCCCCTGGTGGGCAACGCTGGCTGTGCGTTCTGAGCAGGGCCCGGCCTCAGCTGTTTGTGTCTCCCTCGCTGGAGCGTGCTGACATCCCCCTGAACTGCAGTCTGTTGCTCCCAGCCGGGCACAGAGCCTGGTTTTCCTTACTCTAACAGCAGAAGTAATTTGTCTGCAAATCTGAAACGATCAGAACAGTCATTCTGTACTCATTCCCAGCTGCTCACATTCACCTCTACCAAATGCCTTTTGTTGAACTCGAGAGAAAATAAAGGTACTTCCCTAGTGCTGATTGTGTCCTAGGGGAAAAAAAACAAAACACCCAAACCTGTAGAATTGCTACATACTCTTCGTACTCTTCCACAGACAAAGCTGGCCCTTTGTAACCACATCTGGATAATCTTTTACCAGTTATTGAGCAGGGTGAGTTACATTTTGTATGTAAAGGTATTTCTACAGAGTAGGTTTAACTGCAACATACTGTAGGGGAGTTGTTACATCCAATTCATGTGGAAGGGCTTTTTCAGATCAGTGTGGTACTGACACACATATCTCAAGTCTCCTAATTGCCTTTTTTCTTTTTAGCTTTTCTGGAACAGTCTTAAGACTGTAAGTATTGCCAGCAGTTCTGCTGTAGTGATCACTTACCTCTATTTCAAAGATTTTGTCTGTTCTGTCTCCAATGTCTTTTAATTCTATGGGAAAAAACAGCAAAGCAGCAAACCAGCAGAGAGGAATGGTTAAGGTGAAAATCTGCCTGCTGAGCCAACGTTCACAAAGTTATCCACGGAGCAAACAGCCAGGGTCAATCTTCTACTTTCTTCTACAGGGGGAAAGGATTGAGTTCAAAACTCCTGCTACAGCAGTTATGCAGCATCAGAAATCAATAGCTGCAGGAACTGTCTTTAAGGTCTGAGTACCACTATTGTTCTGATCCATCCCTTTCCTGACCCACTGGTGTTCTTTGCATCCCAGTAAGATGTACTGCACATTATGCGGATATAGCCAAAATCTTTCAAAACTGAACTTCCTTTTGAGACGGTGCTCAGTTGTGGTGAAAAATATTCATCAAATGTGGAAGATTTTCAAACCCAGATTCTTCTAAGAGACAAGAGATGGGCAGCACCTCACATCAGCACTGCAACGCGCAGCCGGTGCAGTACAGGAGCAGCCATGTGCTCTGTGTGTATATACTGAAACAGCCATACTGCCACTGCTGTCTGCACAGCTGTTCTCATGCATGGTTCTAGTTCAAGGAGGCCAAAAGACGTCTGGAAAAAATTATTAGCCACACAATACATACCCCAAATCTTCCTAACACCTCCTTAAAGGTCAGTGAAGTCCCAGTTTGTGTTCTAAATGAGGTGGAAGGATTTATTGTTCATTCCTTTTGAGGTTTCATTTCTTTTATTGACCGTTTATGGCTCCGTATGGTTGCAGGGAGGGTCGCAGCAGTTACTCTTTGTCATCGCTGTAGTAGCGCTTTTTCATAGCTCTGTACTTTCTGAGGAAGTACAAAGCCTCCAACTCTTTGATAACAAATTCTCCCCGTGCAATCAGCTGCTTAATTTTTTCAGGATCTTTCACATCCTTGTTTTTTAGAAAAGCTGCTTTCAGACGGCTTCTAAAGTAGTCTGCTCCTTTGGGATACTCCCTTCCAAGGTACAACAGCTTGAAAGGAAGAAAAAAAACCACAAAAACCATTTTCTCTTTTAGGTAGGCTTCAAAATACAAGCGCTGCGTGTAGCCACTTCAGACACTTACGTTTTTATAAAGATTCAGCACTTCACCTCTTAAAGAACGGGCCATCGCACATGCCACCCGCCTCCTAATTCTCAACGTTTGACTGACCTGAAGGACAACGAGCGGGCCGTTAGCCTGTTGTGGAACCACTCAGGCCCACACCAACTGCAGCTTCCCCCCACACTCAGCCCCGCTCGCTCTACCTGCCCCCTTTCCCCTCTCTCGGACGCAGTGTACTCCCCCACGCCGCGCCCTCGCCTGCCCCACCCGGCACACCAGCACGGCCAGCCTTAGGGGTTGGCCAGATTCTTCCAGATTTTTCCAGAAATCGGAGCCAACCCCAGCACAAACTCCCACGGAAAGAAGGCCAGAAGGAAGGTCGGCACCTCACCCGCTCCGCGCCCTGCCGTAAAGCGCGCTGCTTTGCGGCGCTGCCGTAAAGCGACGCACCGCCGTTCCGCTCTACGGGCGGCGGGAAAGCGCACGGGCCGTCACCATGGCAACGCGGCAGCGCCATGGTGAGGGCGGCTTGGGGGCGGCCTAGCTTTGGAGTTAATTAGTTAACTGGTTTTAATTAGCGACGGGGCGGCTTTTCTGATATATTTTTTCTCTGTGCCCCGTTCTCTGACTCCCGCTTTCCTCTGTTTTTGTCCCCGAACTTCTAGGGTCCAAAAAAGCCCAAAAAGGTGGGTGGAAGTGTGCTGTGCTCATGGCTTGTTGCTGGGAGCTCCGTGAGTAAAGCCAGCGAGTCCTCATGCCGAGATCGCAGGAAGCGTCAGGGACTTCTGGACTTCAACTCTTCCAAAAAACAGTATTTTAAAAACTTTTGTCCCAGTAACACTGCTGTGACAATGTAACAGCGTGCGGATGCGTTGTTTGGAAACAAAAAGATCCAGGCTAACCCTGCTGGGTGTGGGTGTTGGAAATATCCAAATGGTTTGTCAGGATGTGCTCTCTGATAAAAGCAGATTTTATTTGCAATTGCAATGGTGGGCGTCCTGCAAGCAGGAGCGTGCCTGCAGAAACAGTGTTACGTCTTTGATGCCCTATTGCCTGACACTTATCTTCTCCTCCCCTGGTTCCTCATTGGCTGGGGACTTCAGGTTCACAAATCTCCCCAACACTTACCTAAACACATGGATACTGTCTGCACATAAACTGTTGTTTATTGTATATTGCTAATTGTTTAACATTCTCCTCCTCAGATTTTCTACCGCTCAGGTCTTGTCTGTCCAGCACCAAAAATGAGCCGTCTTCCAACATAACGAGCCTATTGATATCCTTGTCAAGGGTTTTTGATTCGTAAAGGTATTATCACACTGTTTAGGAGTGGGACGTCTAAATTGTCTTTAACTCAAGGCTCAGAGGTTCTCCAGATGGCTGGACAGACAAGAGCTGCAGTCCTCGTACCTATAAATTACTTCATCTGCTTAATCTCTGTGACGATAATTTCTTTCATCTATCTACTGAGTGTGCACCAATGTGGAAAGTTCATCTTAAGGACAAGTGCTGAAGATTATCAGAGACCCCGATGATGTAAAAAGACCCCCGAAAGCACTATTAGTACCGATAAAGGACGCAGGATGGCAGCAGAGACCATGAAATAGAATTCCTATTGCGTTCCACTGCAGAAACAACATTCCATTCCTACAAGGGCACTGGACTCGTGCCAGTGGTTGGAGCTTTCTGATAGCCTTTGTATCCCGAGTTACATTCATGCATTTATTTATCGCTGTGCAAAGTAATGGAAAGCCAATAGCTTTCCAAGTAGTTACACATTTTGCCTTCCCAGACCGAACCCTTACAATTACTTGTCTCTCACCAGTTGGGATGTACAGTCCTTAATTTCAGTTCTCCAAAGTGCAACATCCAGGGTAGATGCCTGAGCTGTTGATGTTGATGTGATTCCCTGCGTTAATGGGAAATCAGTATTTTTCCTTCTCTGTGCCTTTAAGTGCAGTTTTATAGTGACAGTTCTGATCCTACACATTTGATTAAACAACCCGAGACTGTATCAACGCCAAAACAAAGCCATAACCAAACAATGAAATCCAAGAGTCTTCCTTTTTGTTGGTCAACAAAGAAAAGTTAGGAGCCATTAGTAAATGCCTTCAAATCCAAAGAGAATTATGCCTTACATATCACCTTCAAGTCTCTTGAAGACAACTTGGCCTGAAGCATAGCTCCCATTATCACATTTATACGGGCATTTATAAATTGGTGAGGAATCTCTGAGATTCAGGTTACAGGACAGAGGGAAGTGTTGTCCTTCGGTTAGTCTGTCACGTGTCAGTCACTTGTGCATGTTGCTTACTTTGTCTTTTATTATTAAATGTTCTCTATGCAAGGAGTTGATAAGGAATAGAATTTCAGAGATCCTTTTGGATTCCCTGGAACCTGGACAAACCATCAACTCTGACCCCTACATCAGTCACCACGCTGACTGAGCTGAAGGCTCGGACATCTGGAGTAGAGCCAGAGGAGAAGACAAGCTTTCTTTAGCAACGTGATAATGCCAGGCCCCATAGCAGTTGAAGGCTGTGGAGTACAATGCCAGTCTTGGCTGGACCATCCTAACAAACCCACCATGCAGCCTGGATTTGGTGCCTTCTGACTTCATCTGTTCAGGCTAAGGATAGATGGGCTGTGTGGGCTGTGTGAAACAGAGGGTCACCTCTGCTGGTGCAGATTTTTACAAGCACACCGTGCAGGCTCTTGTTCATTGCTGGTGAAAATGCATAGCTAAAGGTGGTGACTGTGTTGAAGAAGTGTTTTGTAGCTGAGAATTTGGTCTATCAGTTAATGTTATCATGCTCTTTTTACCTGTTGCAATTTCCATGGAAATAAATGGGACACAATGCTCCCAGAGCAACCTGTGTGTGATGGCTGTAAGAGCATGCATTGCACCATGGAAACAGGAAGAAAAATGGAATCAGGGTGTATACTAGAATTCTGGGGGCTTCAATGACTGTGCTGGAAATCTAAAATCTTTATTCAGGGTTCGCATTGGATGGGCAGAATGATTTTAAATGCCTTAAAATAATGCTGACATTTTGTTTCTTTTAATTTATTACAAACATTAAGTCCAGCGGAAAACACAAAGTTGGCAAAGCTGAAAAACTGAGATTACAGAAAGAAGAGGAGGAAAGGAGGCTGAAAGAGGAAGGTACTGTGCAATTCATTTACAACAAATGTGATGACACAAATCATTTATTATAATTGAACAGGAAAAAGTGACCTGCCGAGCTGTAGTGCACCAATGTTAACATTCTATTTCAAAAAATGCATTTCTCTTATTTCGTGTGGGTCATATTCTGTGTTAGCTGTTACTGTCCCCCACTTCTCACTTTCCTGTTACAGCCATACTTTTTCCTGTGATTACTTCTGCCATAATTAGGAGCCTGGGGATGAGAGTGTCAGGAAGAGTTGGATTTTTTTCCTCTCTCTTAACCATTACATTTTGAAATATTCTCAGTGAGATGGCAATGCAGTGTCCTGTTTTTTTCTTCTCTCAATCCTCATTATCACAAAGTGAGAGAAATTCTCTGAAAGTGCCTTTTTCTAGAGAAGGCTGACAGGCAACTCCTACTGTTAGAAGCTAGCTGGGTGTCTGCTCCCCTCTGCCATCCCCATGGCAGTCAAAGCTGTGATCTGAGTAGGTGATCCTGAGGGGGACTGTTAGCGGTTGAAACATGCCTAAAACCTCACCTGTTTCATTGAATAAATATCTGTAAGATGGAACTTCTGTCAAAGGATGTAGGAAAGGAGAAGAATAGCTGGGGACTGAACCACTCATGTGGTTTCACAACAGACATCAGATTAAGATCGTAGGCCTACTCAAGCTGTAGGGAGGGGAAAAGGGCACACCTGTTGCTGTTTCTGAGGGGAGAGGTGAAGCCTGCTGACCTCTTTCAGCATTTACTTTGTCACGGCCTGATTGGGGTAGTGCTGTAGTAGTGGGTTCTGGTACTCTGATTCAAATGAATTCATCTAATGTCATTTGGAAAATTTCTGGGTAATGTCAGATATATTGCTTCTTATTATACTTGTTTTGTCATTATAGCTAATAACAAAATAATGTGTCTGGTTCTAATAGGCAAAATGTAATTGTGCTCTTGATGTATTTCCCAAACTTCAGAGGAAGCTCGACTGCAAGCTGAACAAGAAGCAGCAGCCAGACGTGAAAAGGAGAGCATTGAACGGGAGCGTATGGAAAAGCTTGAGGCAAAAGTTAGTCTATAGGCAATAGTTACTGAAAAATGCTAATTCCATTTCTAAACTCGTGATGGGGTCTGTAAAGCATCAGCAATTTGGTGTGAGAATGAAAAGGAATTTACTCATGTCCTTAGTGTGGGAAGAAAGGAAATTATCTAGCATCACTAGGTCAAAATTAATCACCAAAAGATTAAGCAAGCCACTGGAAATTGGGAAGGTGCAAACTGAGAGGTAGTGCTTAAATAAAGCACAGTACAAGTACAGCCAAGATAAATGGTGCTGGAGTGGTACTCTGCTGTATTATTTCTCTAAGGCAGAATTTGGCTTAGTGTTCCCTAAGGCAAGATACATAAAGATGTCATGGTTAGATATGCTAACTTTGGGGATATGTCATGCTCCATTTCGAATAAACAGCAACTAGTGTGATGACAGCAACATATTGCTGGCTACTGCAACCTTACAGATGAAATGCTTCTCAAAAAAGCAGTGTTTGGATTTGTTTGAGTAATAGTGCACTGAAATATTCCAGATTATTTTCTTTGACAGAAAGAAGGGAAAAAAAAATGTTCAATTCCTCTGCTTGATATACAAATACTTTATCAGGATCAAGAACGAAGGGAAGCTGAACTACTGGAACTTAATTCACTGGAAGAGAAGTTTGTGTGTGCACAAAGGTGGAAAACAGAATATAGAGCTTATACAAAGGTAAGCTTTTGAGATGTGCCCACTGTCATCAAGTTTAGACAACACAGAGGCTTTAGGCTATGTCTGTGTTACGGGACCTAGGGATGCTTCCATATCTTGAATTTAGATATGTGTGATGACTACCCCTCAAGTTCCATCTCAAGGTAGGAATTTGCCCTGCTCACTCTCCTTTCTGTACCTTGTTGTACATGGAAAAGAAACGAGGAGGAGGCTGTATGGGTGATGAGGCCCCATAGCTTACCCCAGCAGTAGGAACAACGTGAGGTGGGCAGAGGTATGTCAGCACAGTAATGTGAAGGTAAGCCATTTCTTTCTGGCTTAATGACGACTGGTAGTACAGGAAGCATTACAGTCCTGTTTAGACACAGATGTGAATGTATCACTAAATGCATTTGTCCTTCAGAATCCTCCTTTCTTGTTGTAATTGTGAAAGTCATTTGCACCACGTGCCCACATCTAATTTTCTTTAGTACTTTCTCTGTAGTGGGAGCATTATATTGCTTGTGATGGAAGTCCTGACCCAACTGTACTGCCAGAAATAAATACTTTCATGAACTTATGGCGAGATGACCAAACTGAGGACATCCAGTCTGTGGTGAAGAAGGGAGAACAGGTGCTAAAAGTAAGTGTTTAATATAAGTGGTATCGTTCAGTTTAAGATTACCAAACCTATCCTTAATACTACTCGTCAGTGCCCTCTCCTGAAATCAGCCATAGCCTTCATCTTCTTTTCTCTCTCACTTCAGTTTTCTTTTTGATTAATTACAAATTTATTGTTAAGTATAACGTAGAAGACTATTGACTTTAAATATGCTGTGCATTTAAGGGACATCTGAGTAATGTTTCTACACTAAACTCTTCCTGCTATCTACATTTTAAGAAGTCTTGAGCCAGAATGCACCAGGTCATGTCATGTATGGATGCTTCAGTGGGTGAGGGTTTGTCCATTGTAAGGAGGTTATTAGCAAGTTTATAACCAGTAAAGTGTTCTCTAAGAGCTGGGCTTCCCAAAATGCACGGCCAACCATTGGCTTCTGAGGCAATCCTTAATTGATTTGTGGCTGATCTGTAAATTCTGGATTTTGTTTTCATTATGCTAACTTCACAGTGCTCTTCTGCAAGATAAATGGTTTCTTATAGAAACAGGGGGTGAAAATTTCTTGTGTAATACAACTTCTGCTGGACTGGTTTTGTTCTGCATGTTAAACTTCCCTTTGTGCAACGCTTGCTGGGTGCTAAGATTTTCACCTGCTACGTACTGCCTTCTTCTGAGCCAGCAGGGGTTATGCAAGGCCTTTCCAAGGACACCAACAGCCCTCTGATTGTCTTTGTGGCCCTCCTGTGGACCTGCTCCAGCAGCTCCATTTCCTCTTGTGCTGGGGGATCCCAACGCAATTCGAGCATTTCTTTCCCACTCTAGACTCATTTCTGGAGAAATGCTCAGGGGAGCAGAGACAGCAAGGCTTGGAGGAGGAGAACACAGCACTTGGGACAGCAGCTTAAAAAGATAGGAAGCACTGGACAAGTTTGACATCTAACTGAAAAGTGTGACTTCTGGCTGTAGTCTGATGAAACCAAGACTGACACAGGCAATGATCCACTTGTTTTTTGGATCAATATGTCACTGTTACAGTTCAGTATTTTTCATGGTCCATCATGCACGTTGCTTTACAGACCCCATTAAAAAATGCCATTTAATTGTGAGAACTGTTTACCAGGGCTTCTTAGACCACAGAATGTTCATAGCCCACTGTGGTAAACTCTTCTGCCTCTTTCTGATGATCGTTTCATTTCTGTGAGGGTTAATTTTTATTTTACACCCTCTCCCTCCTCATTGTATACATTTTCATTTTGTCACCTTCTTTCTGAAGGTAGCTTTTAAATAGTAATACTGCCTGTCATTTTACTGTTACTGTTCATCTGCTCTGAAGTTATGAGCTTTGCCCCAAGGAGCCCTGAACTCACCAGTTTTTCTTCTCTTCCTGAATATAGGACGCTATGTCAGGTACCATACAGTTTTTTGAAGTGTTTCGTAGCCTCAGTTGAAATATGTAATAGTAGCATGTGTGATCTGCTTGCTTTGTCACTCATAGATGACAGTAGCTTCTGGTGATTGTCAGTGGAATCTTTTAGTCTTACACACTTGTTTACAAGTTAAGATACTTGTGTGTGAAGGAAGGCAGACATGACCTGCAGTTTCCAGCATTTTGCATGGTTGCCTGTCTGTGCTTGTTGAGCACAATTTCTATATATATGAGATAAATTATCTTTGCAACAAAGATATGTCTAGATGCAAAGGAAGCAAGTCTGCCTCAGTTTTTATGACAGAACACCCAGTATGCTACGATTGGTGGCAAAACAAACGCTTTTCTCACCTATGATGTATTCTAGTTAATAGAGGAGTTACAGTTCCTTTTGTTGGACACACCACCAAGTGAGATATCAGAGAAAGAAACAGCCCAATACCAGGAAACGATGCTGGAACTGGAGAATCTTCTTCATCAGAAGTACAATGAGGCAACGGAACATTTGCTTAAAGTAAGATTTACTGTTTCCAAGTTGTAACACATGCAATGCATGGACATTGTGCTCCCAGTGTTTTGTTGTGGTGGTACTGGAAAGAGTCAAAAATGTTTAAACAACAACAACAAGAAAATACATTTGGGAATCCATTTTCTGGGTTACATGTATAGGGGGTGATGTTGCTTGCTATCTGCACTGGGTTTACATGGCAGGGTTTAGGATTGCTGGGGGCTGCAGGGGTGGAGAGAGAGAGCAGTGTGGTGGTGCTGAGCTGCCTATCTCTGTTACCACGCTATGGTAAATATATTCATCATACGGGTATGTATGGTTAGCAGAAGAATATTACTAGAGGAAACAAAACCTACAACAGAAGGGAATAAAAGAAATTGTGAACAGCTGTATGTTTGTTCATAGCCAAAACCTTCTGTAAATCCTTGATTTTCTTCACCGATTTAAATAATTAACTCCTAGTGTAAATATCATTTCACAAGCTTTGACAAAAATGTAATCTGTGCAGCAACTGCATAGGGCTGCTTTATTACTCAGTAAACTTTTTTTTTCTTTTTCTAAACTTCTACCAAGAAATACAGAATAAACTAACAATGGAGACAGGCAGTCCCATTGAAGGGGATGATGTAAGACCTCATATTTGGTTGCATATGGATTGACAGAGTTGATGCCTGAGGAAGAAAAAGTTTTAGCAAAGAGATCTGAATGTATAACCTGGCACGTTCTAATACGTAAACAAAACTGAGCTGAGCTAGGCCTGGTGTGAGTTTTGCTCCTAGTCCTTTTTTAATAATTTATTCCAGTGTAGGTTTAAATAAGTCCATGTAATATAAATAAGAAAAGAAGGTGATTTCATCTGCTTTCCTCTTTGCAGTCAGCTATGACGTATAAAGATTCTGACACTGGAAATATGCAGACAGCCATAAAGGATGAAAACGTTACTTTCTGTCTTTGGGCCAATCTGAAGAAGGAAGTAAGGTACAGTGTGCTGAAATTATTAATTTGGACTGAGACCTGGCTTTTTCTAGCCAAGTCAAGTACTCCAAGAACCAGTTTCTCATGACTTGTTTTTGTGTTGAATAGGATTTATTCTACAGCCT
>VXAB01010946.1:1905-31789 GCA_013399175.1 Odontophorus gujanensis | reverse complement strand
CCCGCAGAGCAGCGGGCACTGCCGGAACGAAAGCCCCCAGCCCAGCGGGAGAGCTTTTATAGCGGTCGGTCTCGCGAGATTCAGCGACGCGCGCGGGGCATGCCGGGAGGTGTAGTCCGGGCTGAGCGGCGTAGGAAGAGGGGAGGGCGGGGCTGAGGGGACGAGGGGCCTCGGCTCTGCGCAGCCGCGGACGGAGGCGGCTGGAGGCTGAGCGTGACCCCGCCGTGGAGGCTGTGTGGTGTGGGGCAGCCCCAGCCCGGGGTACGGGAGCAATGGGTGTGCCCCGCTGCGGGCATCGTGGCAACCGCAGCCCCGTCGTCCGCCGCTATAGAAGCCCTGCCCGCTCCTATCACCGCCACTGTGGAGGCTCCGCACCCCACTGCCTCCCCCCTTCTCCCCGTGGGGTCACGGAATGGCGGGGCTGGAATGGACCTTAAAGCCCGCCCGGTCCCAACCCTGCCGCGGGCTGGCTGCTCAAGTTGTGCGGGGCCCCGTCCCACCTTTCCTTGGGCACCTCCAGGGATGGGGAACGCACAACCTCTGAGTAACGAATTTCTTCCTAAAGCCTCACTTAAGTCTCTCCTCTTTCAGTTTAAAACCATTCCCCTTCGTCCTATTACTGCAACTACTACACAGTGTAAAAAGTCAGTTCCCCTTCCCCTCCTAACCTCCTTTCAAGGACCCGCCAGCCCTCCCCCTTCCTCTCTCCGTCCCTTTCCACACCCCGCCCTCGGAGCGGTCCCTTTAAGCGCGGCGGTGACGTCGGGGGCGGGCACATCTGCCCGCACATCTGTTCGCTTCGCACTCTGCCGGTACCGGTACCGCATGGCTCCGAACGGCGTCCTCCGCAACCTGACGCTGGCCCTGGTGGCCGCCCTGGTAATGTTGGGCTCTCTGCTCTTCATCGCCTTGAAGCTCTACCTCCGCGGCACCGAGCCCGCGGGCACCTGGGACGGCTGGTGGGAACGGGAGCTGCGGGAGTTGCGGGAGCAAGAGCCGCCTGGCAGCGCGGTAAGGGGGTCCACCCCCACCTCGGCCCGAGGGCACAGTGGCGGGGCTGCCCCTCGCGGGGATCCCACTGGGATGAGGAAGGGGCAGGGGGTGGGAGCTCATTCCCCGCGGTGCTGAGACTGCTGGATCTGAAGTCCCCCCCGAACCCGCTCAGCTGGAGAAGGGGGGTATCAATGGGACCCCCCCGCAGCCCTTCCTGCAGAGCAAGGGGACTTGGTGTCCAGAACCCCCCAGTTTGGGAAAGGAGGTGTGGGGTCTGGGGGGACCCTTTGCTTCAGTCCGGTCCCCAAGCAGCCCCACACTGTCCCGCTGCCCGTAGGCGACGTTGAAGCAGGTGGTGGTGCTGGGACTGGACGGCGCAGGGAAGAGCAGCGTCCTGCACTACATCTGCAGCCAGAAGGCCAGGACAAGCATCCCACCCACACTCGGCTTCAATTCTGCCCAGCTGCACGTCGAGGGGCTGGAGATGGACCTGCTGGAGGGTAAGGCCCCTCTTTCCCCATGGGGACGCAGCAGACCCATGTTCCCCCACGCTGGCACTGACACTGCCCGTCTCCCACAGTGGGCGGCAGCTCCAACCTGCGGGAGTATTGGCCGCTCTACCTGAGCGATGCCCACGTGCTGGTGTTCGTGGTGGACTCGGTGGACAGGTCACGCCTGCTGACAGCACGCCAGGAGCTGCACGCACTGCTGGCTGAGGAGCCCCGGCTGCCGCTGGTGGTGCTGGCCAACAAGCAGGTGGGTGCCTCCCAGCGTTGACTGCAGCCAAACCTCCCCTCCCTGGGGCCTCAAGGGCAAATCCTTATGTCCCAAATCCCCCAGCCTTTGCAAAACCTGCGCTCTCAGTGCCCACATCCTCCAGACATTATCACAAGTGTGGGCTGCTCCTTTTGCCCCAGCAAATAAGTTTGAGGAGAGCAGCGTGCAGAAACACAAAGGGGAAATCCATTGCCCAGGCAGGCAGCCAAGTGCATGCCTGCTGCTGTTTCCCATTCAGTTGCAAAGCAGCAGTTCTGCTGCAAGAGCAAGCAATCCCTGTTAGGGCTGCACGGCCGGATGGGTTCCTGCCAGCCTGCAACCGGCTCAGCAGACGCCGTGCTGCTCCCTGCCTGTGGGCTTGTGGCCACACCACCCTCCCCACCCCCTCCTCTCTGCCCACAGGATAAGAGTGGTGCCCTGAGCACGGAGGAGCTGCGGGAGGAGCTGGCCCTGCACTCACTCAGTGGGCAGCGAGAGGTCTTCCTCCTGCCCACCAGTGCGACCTGGGCTAGTCTGAACACAGCCACCAGCGTCCTGCACGTGAAGAGCCTGCTGGTCACCCTGCTGTCCCAGCCCTGAGTCCAGCCAGGAGCAGACAGGCTCCCACTGGGACGGAGGGAGCTGCTGAAGCTGGGACTGCACCCTGTGAGGTTTGGGGTTGGGCTGACACGGCTGCACATAGGGATGTGAGCAGCAGGCTCTGCTCTCTGCCACAGGGAGAGGGCAGATGCATCCCCCAGTTCAGGGCAGCAGCAGCAGCACAAGGCAGGGCCCTGCACCTTACATGGCAGCCCCACACAATATTGAACAAATGGGACTGAAACCAGCTTGCTTGCTGTTGGGGTGGAAGCCCATAAAGTGGGCAGGAGGCACAGAGCAGTGTGGCAGCCACAAGGAAGCACTTGGAAAGCTGGAGCAATTCCTTTCCCTGCTATGATGGCAGTGGGGTCTGGATTCATGATGCCCCTGACATCCCACATCTGCAGGGCTCCTTGGAGCTGATGTGGCTGATGCAGCCCCCTCCCTGCTCACACTGGAAGAGATCAGCCCACAGTGCTTACCCAGGATCTAGGGGAAGAAACAGCCCCTCTGCCTGAAGCAGAGCTCTCAGGTTTCCTGCAGATGAAGGCCACGTGAGTTCTCCTTCCTGACAAGCACACCAAGCCATGTGACGCTGCCCTGAAGCCCAGGCTGGCCTGGTGCACAGCCATGAGCAGGAGCCCCTCACCTGGGCAGAGCACAGCTCACCCCTCCACAAGCAGGGGGAGTATTTTAAGTATTTAAAAGCCTGTTGAGCAGAGATGAAAGCAGGTACCAGGCACCTTGCTCCGCTTCCCCTGCTTTGTCCTGAACAGGGGATACAAGTGTGCTGTTTGCTCTGCTGTCAGTTCTGTCCTTGTCTCAGGAGCTACAGATAGCTGTGTGCTGCATCAGAACACAGCTCTGGGCCCTGGGAAACGGACAACGGAAACTGGGGAGCATTTGGGGAAAGGAAATACATGCTAGCTGGTCTCTGCTATGAAACCCTTTATACAATTTGCTCTTTCCTCTTGTGAATAAATGCTGAAGATTCGTCTCTGTCCTTTGGTTCCTTGCAGTGAAGGGGCCACCAGCCCAGGTTCCCCAAGCTAGAGGGGAGCAGGTTGCTTTGGGAGAAGTGGCCCTGCTGCTTACAGGGAATTGGTAAAGGTACTGCATATCCCCCGCAGTCCCCAGCCCCACAGCCCAGAGGGTAATGCTCATCTGCTGCCTGTGTACTACATGACAGTGCCAGGAGTTCTAGCAGGAATGGAGGCCCACGGGCAAAACATTCCCACCAGCATGAAACAGTAATTTATTTTAACAAGGTAGAAAAAGCACTGGCTTGCACTCAGAAAAAAGGGAGTGGCATGACACATTCAGTCCACATGCCACAAGCCTCAGCCAGGAGTCTTTCATGCCTGGTTATAACTCTGTCTAATGAAGGTCCTTCCTCCATCACCAGAAGCTTTGCATAGCTCAGTCACCTGCCTGTGGTTCAGAAAAGGTAGCATCAAGCCTGCACTTGCAGGCAAACCAGAGGACAAAAAGGGGCAGTCACTGCACATCCATCTTCTCCTGCTTGAGTGATGCAACAAAATCCCTGTACTCCTCAGGATAGAAATTCTTGTACACGTTGATCTTACTCTTGATCTGTTTGGGAGTGTCCTGGTAATAGTTCTTTTCATCACGAGCCATTTCCTGTGACAAAGGGGAGAGAGAATATGTCAGAGAAACAGCAAACACAGATCTGCACAGCCATGCTCCAGGCAGGCCGCAGCCAGTGCCTGCCAGGTTCTGGCTGAAGATGAAAGCACTGCTTCCCTTTAGCAATCAGCTAACAGCAAAACAGGATCCAGGGCAAGGATGTGTGGCAACTCCCCCCGTGCAGAACAGCCAGGAGCGAGCTGTTCCTTGCTTCGAGGCATCCAGTGCTTACCTTGTAGTTCTCCCCATGGTTCTGTATCATGTACCGCACATAGTCAATGAGGTCTTTTGAGAGCGTATTTGACTTCTTCTCAGGAAGACTGGCCTCAAATTCCATCTCTAGGCAAAGGGCAGAGGCACTGTGATGCAGGTAGGCAGGGGAGGGAGAGATGCAACACCTCCCAGGGTTGAGCCCTGCCAGTCCTGCAGGTTCTGTGCACAGCTTCTGCGGCACAGCTCCGTGCCTGCATGCTGCACTGCTGCCCAGCACAACCAAGCAGGAAAATGAATGAATGCTGCAAGTGCCCAGCTTTGCAGCTCACAGTGTGAGAAAGGAGCAGAGCTGCTGCTGCCCATGCTGTGGTGTGTGAGCATGCATAGCTTCTAAAGCACTGCTACAGCACTCAAAGCAAGACAGCCTCAGGCTCTTGTTCCACTGGTGTGAAACATCAGTGAGTTTCAGGGTGACAGGAGAATCACTGGGGCAGCAGGAGGACAAAGGCAGCACAGGAGAGAAAGGAAAGTCACAAGATAGGACAGGCTGGGAAGGAGCTGCTCTTCTGGTTCCAGCTCAGCTCCAGCATGGCTGGGAACCCGCTGTACACACTCACAAGCCCTAACACATCTGCATCGAGGTTTGTACGAGAGCTAACAGCTTTCCCTGCCCGAGCTCCTCAGCACACCCCCAGGAGCCCCGTGCACTGAGAGCAGCAGGGCAGGACGCCCGCTCACAGTGCAGCACTGACCGCTCAGGACGTAGGGCTTCCGCACAAGCGTCTTCTCCTGCTGCTGTCCATCACTGTCCGTCTCCATCCTCTGTATTGAGCGAGAGAAAAAGCACTTCGAGAAAGGTGCGTTTGGTGAGGGCTGCCAACACATTACTCCTGCAGTTCTAAGCAGCTCACAGACCAGGACACCCCCACGCCTCAAATAAAGCTTTTTCCTCCTTCTTTCCCCATTCGGCGAAGCCCACAGACACGCGCCCACGACCAGCCCCTCCCACCCGCGCTCACCTGCAGCCGCCTCTTGCCGATGGGGACGGCCTTGTTGGGGTCCCCGGCCAGGCCCATCTCGGCCAGGTTCTGCGCCACGGACTTGGTCGCGTCCCACGCATGGCGGATGTGCGAGCTGCGCGGGGACGGGCACGGCTCGAGGCTGCGTTCAGCGCCCCGCGCGGTGCGCGCCCCCTCCCCCCCCCGCCGGCTCTCACCACTCGATGCGCGGCGCGGCCTTGCGCCGGGCGTTGCGGTACAGCCGCTTGCGGTTGAGGCCGTAAGCGAACTTCTGCCGTCGGTTCTTCCCTTTGGCCTTCGGCATGGTCGTCCCACGCCGCCGCCGGACCGCGCCGCGGAGCACCACGGGAAGCGGAGTCCGACGTGCGCACGCCGCCGCAGCGCCGCTCTACGGCGCGAACTACAGCTCCCGGCATGCACCGCGGCGGGGTCACGCGGCGCCGCTGTCGGCCGACCTACGGCGGGCGGGGAGGGCCGCGCCGTTCGCCGTCCCCGCGACCGCAGCCATGGCGGCCGGGCCTCCCCCGCCCTTCGAGCCCGGCGCGCCGCCGGCGTTCCGCGAGGAGGGCTTCGCGGATAAGTTCGTGCGGAAGACGCGCGAGAACCCGCTGGTGCCCCTCGGTGAGGGCCCGGCCGGACGCTGAGCCCCAGCAGCTGGGGGTGGGCCGCGCTCCCCGCGGGGCTTCCCGGAGGGGAGGGGACGGGACGGGACGCGGCGGGGCCGGGCCGGGCTGATCTGTGCGTCTCTGTGCCCCGCAGGCTGCCTCTGCACCCTGGGCGTGCTGACCTACGGCCTCATCAGCTTCAAGAGAGGCAACACGCGGCACTCGCAGCTGATGATGCGGGCGCGGGTCTTGGCCCAGGGCTTCACCCTGGCGGCCATGCTGGGCGGCATGGTGGTCACGGCTCTCAAGGCCAGGAGCTGAGCACGGCTGGAGGATGGTGCGTTGGAGCCGGCACCGGAGATGCTGCGTGTCACGTAGCGTTGAAATGTGGCTAAATATAGCTCTGTTGTTAACCTCACGTTTGGGCCGTGGTGTTTGATTCCCTGAGAGCTCCCGTATCCGCCCGTGCTGTCACCGTCTGCTGGAATGGGCTCCTTTGTTGCTTGGTGCCTCTCCGCACCGAGGCGTGGCTTTGATCAGGACATGTAAAAGCAGTTGAGAAATGTTCTGCTTGGGTAGGAAGGAACAGCTCTGTTTGTGGTTTGATCCAGGCAGGGCAGAGTTCATAATCAGTGCATGAGTTGTTTGGGGAGAAGATGCAATCCATCCCACTGCAACCGGTGAGTAACAGCAAATTGCAGCGAGATGCTGACTGATAGGGGATTGCAGAGCACTGAGGAGCCAGGAGAGTCAACAGCGTGGGAGGAATGGGAGTGGGCACTGCTGCCTCAGAGCTGTGGTTAGGACACAAGTAGGACACGAGGCATAACACCCTGTGGAAACAGTGTGGGAGCTTGTGTTCCCAAACAGGGAGTGTGTTCTGTGGGAAGCACTGCTGTTTCTGCTGCTTTTACTGAGAGCTCAGTTGTGCACAACTTGCTGCATCACATGAGCTGGAACCAACTGCTCTGCAAGATCCCATTCCCAGGAGGATCAGTGTTTCCCTCATCATGGCAAACATCTTCACATGTGGCTCTGAGTCCCACAGCTTGCATTGTATCCCAGCACCAAGGGAACCCACACTTAGCAGAATGTGTCCAGGCTGCTCTCCACTTCATTAGCTGCTCATCTCTCCCTGAAGCTCTGCTGCTTAGCTGACACTTCCAGCCTGGCTGACTTCAGGCAGGGTGAGTGCAGAGGAGCTGCTGTGCTGATTTGTGAGTTTAGCCCGTTGGCAGTCCTTGCAACCGGAAGACAGGAGTTCCCCCATGGAACAGGGAGCTGCTTGGATGGCTGCTGTGGTGCAGGAGGCTCAGGAGCAGCTTTCCCAGCTCTGCTCAGTATGTCTGGGTAAGCACGGGTGCCTGTGGTCAGAGCAGAGCAGCTGCTCTCTTGTGCTGCTGCTTGTCTCAGCTTGGAGCAAACCCTGCAGCCCTTCCCCCTCACTCCTATTTTTTCTGTAGGATGTGGTTCTACAGTGTTGTCCTTTCTGCTGGCCTTGCAGGTATGGATTCTCCTAAGTGCACCCGCTGAAGGATAAAGACAACAGTGCCTTGTAGGATCAGGTTGGAGATGTTGGTTTATTGTAACAGGTGATTTGAACGGTCACATATACCAAAGCCAAAGGGATGTAGAACAGCAGTGGGCACTGCTCCCCAAAATGCACTGCCTGACACAGGGAGCACAGCAGCCAGGGGGCTGCAGAGCTTGGCTACTTGCTAGGTCTGCAGGCCCAGAGGGCAGCCAGAGGCTCTTCCAGCTGCTCTGCAAAGAAAGGCAGATGTAGGCAGCCAGATCCCTGGGTCTGTCCTGCACCACAGCAGAGATGCCTATATGTGCTGTAGTGCAGGGACACAGAGGAGGAGTGACAAGCCCTACAGACAAGGCGGCACAATCCCAGCACAAAACAGTTATTCTTACACACCAATTCCCTTTTCCAGCCCACTACCAAAGATGACAGCATTCTCCAGGCCTGTCAGGCAGCTGCAGTGCCACTGCTGTGCCCATGCCCCAGGACTATAGGTGCCAGGTCATCCCTCCAGGACTGCAGCAAGAGGGCAGACAACCTTGATTTGTGGAGCTGCAGGAGAGCTCTGTGTACTCAATTTACTCATAGACCAGGGCTCTGCAGCAAGGCTCTGACAGTTTATGCACTCTGCTCCATGTCCCCTCAGGCTGTTGCTGCAGGCCCTTCCCCAATCCACAATGGGCGAGACATGGGGCATGAACTCACAGCTAGCTGCTTTGCTGCAAGGTGTAAGCAGACCCATCAACCCCCCTTCAGCTGTCCAGTTTTGCAGGTTTCCAGGGCTGGGGCTCAAAGCCAGAGGGGCTGGTGCCAGTCCTGCCAAGCAAGGAAAGAAAGCAGGTGTTTGAGCTGGAAAGTGCACCTGATGGGGCAGGGAGCAGGACTAGCATCTTGCCATGCTGCCTTTGGCATGCAAATACAGTGGCACCTGGGCCAGACTGAAGCCACAGAGCAGCTGTCCAACTGCAGACAGATGCGTGATTTGTTCTACAGGACAGCAAATCCATATCACCGAACCTCTGCCTAATCCTGTTATCTGCTTCTGGGTTAGGAAAGATGGAGGTGTGACTAATCCCACAGCAGCTGGACCTTGTTACGTGCTTCCCTGCAGCCACACAGCCTCCTGCTTTCTCTCTCAAAGTAGGGGAAGGCACAGAGCAGCGCCAAGGGCCCCCAATGCCTGGCATTCCATCTTCCCAACAGCCAGTGGCCTTGTGGGAGGGACAAGAAGCATCCTGCATGCTTGTCCTGTGGCCTCTTTTCAGCACCCTGCACCACAGAGTTGTCTGCCAAGAGCAGTCCCACAGGACAGGATACTGACACTGCAACTGCCATCTTTTTGGCATGAGTGGCCAGGTAGAGTGCCCACACTCACATCCCTCTGTCCCTACTAGCCCTGTGGCATTATGCTGCTGCCATACGCCCTGTGGGACCTTGTGTTGAGGAGATGAGTCTAGGCTTTCTTGAACCCCAGCCCTACAGCCAGCTCTGCTCTAAACCCCACAGGACAGCAGAGGGGAACCAAGGTCTCCCCCAGTATCTCCACCCCAAGGTTGGGACCTAATTCCAGGCAAAGGGCTGTCATGCCACAGGCAGGAGGTGGCCAAGTTTGCTCTGAGTGCAGGTTTGCTCTGAGTGCAGTTCTGGATGAGATGGAGGACACTGAGTAGGAGGTGTTCTCCCTCTCACCCTGCCAGGCCGCTGGTTGTGACTCTGGCTGGAGGCTCCTCTGCTAACTCAGCTCTGCCACCCAGTGTTGCTTCCCAGGGAAATGCCACAGTAATAAATAAGTGTAAAAAGAGACCAATGCACCTTTTAAGCAAAGGAAAACCATGGGGAGAGTTACAACCATTGACGTGAGCACAGCCATAGTGTGCACCAGGGAGCAGAGGGTAGGCAGGGCATAGGCCCCTTGTGTGGGCTGACCCTGTGAAGCCACCCGCCTTGGCCTTGCCCTGCTGCACTCCTGGCTGTGCCAGGCAGCAGCTAGCGGGACAGGGGTGTCTGTTTGAGGGAGATGAGCACCGAGCGCATCCGCGAGACATCCTTGCTTTGCTTGCTGCTCTTGGGGTTGAAGTCGCAGAGCTGGGCTACCTTCTCCCACTCGGAGCCTGGGGTTTCCTCCTTGGACTCCTTCAGGAATGCTTCCTCGGAGGCCCTGGAGAGATGTTGAGAGTTGTCACCGACAGAGCTCCTTCCAATGACACCCTCCCATCTGGGAACCCATTGTGTCCCCATTTCCTGTCTCATTGTTCCAGACAATGAACTCAGCATCCTCTAGGACCCAGAGACCCGGGATACTCAAGGCTGCTGCTGTCTGCACTCACCCCACACATCATTCATCAAGGGGCACTGGAGTGTCTGCCTGCTCTCAAGACTTCTCCACCCCTAGGACAGTCCCTTAAAGGCCCTAAACGCCACAGCTTTATCTCTTCATCTCTTCAACCAGCTCCTCCTGGGGGCAATTTCAAGGGCTCTGATTGCTTCCTAAGCAATTGCAAGTGCTCAGCTGAAGCATTCTCCCTCTGGAACCTCACCAGGGCCCAGTACCCCCCAGCATCCCCCCTTCCCTTGACTGGGCAGCCAAAGTGCTGGGGCCAGGACTCCCAGACCGAGCGGGGCAGGATATGGTCTGTAAGACACACATACACATAGCCAATCACATCGGCGTCCGGCTGCTGGTAAAAGGCTTTGTCAGCGATCCTAGCCCCGAGGCACAGACAGAGAGAGAACGCAGAGCAGACAGGCAGGCAGAGGGTTAGAAAGAAAGAAACAGAGAGGGGGTTAGCATCCTCCCACAGAGAGTGACCCACTCACCATGGCACACACAGCACCAGAAAAACCTGCCAGCAACAACAAGACTGCATAGCATCCCAACCCTGCCTCTGAGTGAGGCCCATGCACGGACTCAAATCCTCAAATTCTGCTGTGTTCACCCAGACTTCAGCTGGGACCAGGGCAGTTCTGAATGGCCACCAGAACTGCCTGGAGTGCTGAGGCCTGGTAAAGCCGTCTCTGCAAGGCTGGCCTTCCCTTACTACAGGAAGGCACATCTGGCTGCACAGCTGCTCCCATTGAGCCCTGCCAGTCTCAGCCCTAGAGGCTGTGCTGATCCCAGCGTACCTGTTGTTTGCTCGGTTCTTCTCCATCTGCTCATTCTGACGCAGGTTCCACTCCTCCAGGTCCTTTTTGGCCTTCTCACGCCATTCCTGCTCAGTCACCTTCGATGCTGCATCTAAGGCCAGAGTGAGACAGACCCTGTTAGACAGACGGGCACCCACTGGGCCTGCTGGGCACACCCTAGACTTGTCCCCAGCCCTGCTTCCAGGGACAGATCTTTGTTGGGGGCACCCACACGAGGCAAAATGCACATCTTGGGTGCAGCAGGGTCATCACCAGGGAAAGGATCCCAAGGACTGCAACCACCACGTTCTGTGGTGCAACCACAGTGGTCTCACCCAGCTCCTCCAGGCGCTTCTTCTGCTCCTCCCTCCATTTGCGGATGCTCTCAGGTTCCTGGGTCAGCCGATCAGCCTTGGCTATGGCTGCATAGGCATCTGTGGGGCCGTTGGACTCCTGCAGGATGCAAGCACCTCCCCATCAGCATCAGCTCCTCACACAACACTGCCCAGCCTTCTCAATGGGCTGACAAGGCAGAAGAGGACTCCAGGTTCCCAGCGCCAAGACAAGCCAAGATATGTAGGATTGGTGACAGCCCCGGACACTTTTCAGTGCCCCAAAGTACTGCTCAAGCTGCTGTCCCAGCTCCCAGCCCCAAGAATGAGTGTCATCATAGACTGGGCCACAACAGACAGAAAGAGCCCAGGTGAGGCAGTGCCCATGAGAGCACAACTCTGGCACCAGCCCACAGGCAGGAACCTTCTATGGTCCTCCAAGCTGTGTAACTCCCACCAGGCCCAACATGACACCCTGTGCCATATCAGCACCTTTCCTAAACCCTTCCGCTGGCTGGGATGTCCAGACTGACATGGAGCTAAACAAGGGGATTACAACTCTTCTCCAAGATCCCCAATCTAATTAAGTCTATCCCATCTCTGATGTGATTATCATAGACGAGGCACAGGCAATGCACAGGGGACCTGTCAGGATCTAGCACAGCTTCTCCTGTACCCTGAACAGTTTGGCTTCAGGGTCCAGAGGGAAATGAGATCCTGGCAGATCCCACCCCCCGAAACACTCTCAGCCATGGGGAAAGCAAGTTTAATGGGAGATGCTGCTGGACTTAGTAGCTAGGCCATAGTTATGCATTAGGAGAGTAAGTGCCCCTGGAAGTCCTGTCCTGGATCTAGACTCTGTCAGAAAATGATCCCAAACACCCCTGAGGGCCTCCAGGAGCCTTCCAGGCTGGAAAAAAAATACAAGATTTGCGGAGAACAGAGGGTCTACCATCTTCTCTTAGGGCCCAGGCACTCCTTCAGAGTACAGGCCACCTACAAACAGATTTAGAGAAGGAATCAAACCAGCACAGTTCAGCCAGTCTCAAAGCCTCTAACTCCAAACCCTGGGCCATGGGCAGAAGGACCAAATCTCTTTGAAGCATGACTGAGAACAGAGGAGTCAGGAACCCACCACAAGACCCAAACTTTTCAAGGAGCACCACAGCCTTTTTGGAGCTGGAGAGCACAAGCAATCCCAAGAGAAGAACAGTTGCACGTTGTCCCCACACCCACCTAACCCCTCTTGGTACCACTGGGCCAGAACATGGGCCTGAGCTCTCACCTGAAAAACATCTCCATTGACAGTGGCTCCTCCATTCTGGAAACCAGCTAGAAAAATAAGAAAGAGAAACACAACTGTGGCAGCTGAAGTGATCCCAGAGGAGCTGGGGTTCATGAGACAGAAATAAGCCAGTTACTTGGGGTTGCAGATGTGCCATCTCCAACCCAACACACCTATCCACAACAGACTCAGATATATGGGTCCCAGACTAAAGATCCTGTGCTGGTCCAAGCAATGGATACCAGCAGAACTGTGTGCAAGAGCTCAAGTTAGGGCTAGCAAGGTTTCAGTATCCAGAGGAGACCTTCCCAGCTTACTTGGCCCTGCCCACTCCTAGCAGGACCCCAGATCCCCCTTGCCTGACACAGCCTGTCCTGGATAGTGATGGGAAGAGGACAGTGTGCTGCACTGCTGTCCAGAGCCATTAACCCAACAAATCCTCCCTGAGCTGCTACTGCAGGGAATGTGTGGAGTCTGCTGCCATCCCTGAGGCAGGATCGGGGCCAGCTTGTGGTTTCCTGTCCTTGAAGGGATTTCAGCCAGTACCTCTTTCCCAGACAAAACTTCTAGGGCACTTTATGTCTTTACAGTGTTTTCACTGTCTTTTTTTATTATTATTTTTATTTTTTAAATCTTATCTGAAGATTAAGGAAACTCCTCCAGGCACAGGACTGGGCACCATGCTCTGGCTGTAAGAAAACAACTTGACCAACCTCAGATCTGCAAAAGGCAGCAGCTGCCTCCCTTTTGGCACACAGATGAGTGACCCAGAAGCTGTCAGCCAAGTGCCCAGCAGAGGCAGAGCTGCTCTATGCCTGTGACAGGAACGCAACATTGCCAGGGACAAAGCTCACAGCAACACCACAGCACACTCCTTCTCCCTCTCAGACCCAAGAGCTGCATACTGATGCCTTGTACGTGGCCCTCTGCTGCTGGATAAAGAGGTTTTGATGAAGGCAGACTCCAGGCCCTGAGGTCTCCCCAGTGGCGACCACACTTGATCACAGGGCTTCTGCTGACCATCTGGCCACAGGCACATGCAGCCATAGCACAGCTCTGGAGTATGTAAAGGTAGCACTGTCCCCACGGTGCTCACCCTGCAGGTCCAAGTACATCCAGCCCCAGCCTGCCTGACTGCATTTTAGCACTGTGGCTGTCAGCAAACCTCTGGGCCCAGATCTGACTCCGCGGCTCTGTAAGTAGAGTGGTAAAACCACCATTCCACAGCCAGGTCAAAGAGGCCCTGGGGGCCTGCCTGCATTGCAGGCAGAAGCAAGAGGACTGTGACAGTGTGTCCCTCCATCCACGTGGATAACAGACCTCTGGGTTCCTGTTATATGTTGAAGTCCCTTAAAGGCAGGGCTGGGGCTCAGATGGAGGCCTGAGACCAAGATTAACGCCTACTACTTGATGGGCTTAGGACCATGATGTTCACAATGGAAATGCCTTCCATTTTGCACCCCAAAGTGCTCTCCTGTCTGTAAGTGTGGTGTAGGGGTCACCCAGCGGTATACGGATGCTTGCATCCCACCTCAATGTTCCTTGTGATTCCCTAGCAAGGGACACTGAGGCCGAGATATGGGGGCTCTGTCTGACCCATGGAAACCAGCCTGAGGAAGAACTGCCCCGCAGCCAGTAAGCCCAGGCTCAGGAATTACCCCACATCCTGAGATTCCAGGAACCCCAACACTCCTGGGACCAAGCACAGACTCCAGAAAGCCCCTGCTTGAATCTAGCCCACAGGGGATTTCTGT
This sequence comes from Odontophorus gujanensis, assembly GCA_013399175.1. Lineage (NCBI taxonomy): Eukaryota > Metazoa > Chordata > Aves > Galliformes > Odontophoridae > Odontophorus > Odontophorus gujanensis. The sequence continues at coordinate 17,934 of VXAB01010946.1, read as the reverse complement.
TTGCCCATTGCAAGTGCATCGCTGAACCAGCACACGCGGGGACCCCATCACACACCAGAGGCGCCAATGCATCCCACGGGGAACCCCAAAGACACCTGAGGGGCAGCCTGGAGGGACCCCTCCCCTCGGGGGAACTTCCAAGACCACAAGGACCCCCCCACCACCCTCGGGGGAACGGCACAGGGCGCAGCCTGGGGGCACAGCCCTCCTTCACACCCCGTGCCCACGGAGGAGGCCCCGCCCGGTGCTCGAGGCCCTCACCCGGTTCCAGCGGGGCCGCCTGCCCTGCAGGGGCGGAGGCCGAGTCGCCGTCGGTCGGCCCGAAGCCTTCATCGTTCTCGATGCCCGCGATCTCGCTTTCCTGCTGGGCCAGGAAGGCGGCAGCCGGGTCCTCCTCGGTGCCGGCGCCCTCAGATGAGGAGAAGAAGCCGAAGTCGTCGGCCATGGCCCGCCCGCTCGGTTCGGCTCGGCCCGGGCGGAGCTGTCACTGCGGCGGCGGCGGGCGGGGCGGCGGAGCTGACATCACGGAGGGGCGGCCCCGATTCCCTCCTTCCCCTTCTCCTTCCCGTCCCTCTGAGCAGCCTCTCCTCGGCTCGGGGGGGCTGGGGTACCGCCATAGCCCCTGGGCTTCGGGCCGGCCGAGGCCACGGTGCCCCGCCAGGCGCCCGCTCGGCTCTGCACGCTCGGGGTCCCGCGGCACGGAAAGCTGGCGGCCACCATCTTGGTGCGGGCTCCGCCTCCGCCATTTTGGGTGGGGCCACCGCCCGAGGACGGGGGAGCGGGTAGAACCGGCCCGGGGAGTGCCGGCGGCCCGCCCTGCTGCCGGCCCTGCTGCCGGCCCTGCACGGTGCTGCTGGGGGCTCCGCACCGCGCCTCGCCCTGGGACTGCAGCCACAGGCCGCTGCCGTTCTCGGCCGTCTCCGAAAATAGCCGAACGGCTCCTTCGGAGCTCTTCGTGTGCCAATAGGGAGGGTCAAGCGTGCGGTCCCTGTGACTAGGGGGTTCGGGCGTTTCCGGAGAGGTCCGAGAGCGCTTCGGCTATCTCCGGAACGTGCTCGTGTATTTCCGGTCACGGCAGACGAGCGGCGGCCGGCTGCTCAGCCGAGCGGAAGTGCGAGTGGGCGGCGTCACTTCCGGAGTGACGGAGCGGCGGGTCAGAGGCGGAGGAAAATGGCGGCGCCTGAGGAGCGGGAGCTGACGGCGGAGCAGACCGAGAAGCTGCTGCAATTCCAGGTGCTGTGCGGGGGGCACGGGCCTGCCTCGCCGCCGCCGGGCTCCTGCCGGCTTGCTCCGGGGCTGGGGGCTTAGGCGGGCCCTGTCCGGAGAGAGTCCGGCGATACGGGGGTGCCGGGCCCAGCCTGGGTTAGGGGCGAGCGGGGAGTGCCCCGCGTTCGTGGCTCCGGCGAGGGTTGGGGTGCCCGCTGCGGGGCTCCCGTGGGGATCCTCTGGGGATCTTGGGTCCCTCGACTCTGCCAGCTCTGGGCTTTGTTGAGGGCTGTGCCCCGAGTGCTTCGTTAGTAGTGGTGTTTGGTCAGCGCTCGTTCGTGAGGCAGGAAATGAATACTGAGTAAACCCACTGCCTCCGTGCGGGGAAAACTCCCCAGTCAGTCCTGGCCGTTTTAATCAGGTGGTCTGAAAACATCCCTTTCTTGTTAGTGGTGAGTAGCAAGCCCTTCTTGGCATGCTCACTTACCGTGTGAGTTTGTATGGAGTCTAGCTTCTCAGAAAGCTGTACTAAACTCACTCGGTGTGGTAATGTCTGCTGGGGAACCCCCTGGGGATTGCGGTGATCTGATCTCACTGCTTGCTGCACTACGTGGGCTGGTCGTTTAATCTCTGGTTTGCAGGGGATCTGAAAGAGGCAACCTGTGGATGTGCTTGCTGGAGAGAAAACTGCTCCAAAGCTGAAATACTTACATCTGCTCAGAGGGAAAGTAATTTCCCTGTTTGTTGTTGGCTAGTGGAAAATTACTTTCAGGTGCCTTGGGTTTGTTTCTGAATTGTAAGCCATTATATCATGTTATGTGGACTGCAGCTTTTATAAATATATTTTTTTCTGTCTTGTTTTCTTGAATTGATTTTTCTGAAGTTAGCATCTCAATTGGTACCTGTGGGTTAAAGTGCCCTTGGAGGCATCCAGTCCTGCTTTCCTTGGCTGAACTGGGTGCAAATGCTCCTCGTTGTTCCCAACAGTTTCCCAACCTTTATCTCAGAACCAGGAGGATCAAGCAACCTCCTGACATAATGTACTGCAGTGTTTTCCTATTACCTCAGCTTCGATTGACTTTTTTTAATACAGATATCCTGTCTAAACATTTTCCCCAAATTTAGCATGTTGGGCAATCCTAATTTACAGGCAAGAGTATCGACAGTTGCTTTCCTGGTGTTGCTGTTTCCCTGGTAAGTGTATGAGCTTAAGCTGTTGCCTTTTGCTTCACATATGTAAGCAAAAGGAGGTTGAGGGAAGCTTTTGCAGTAAGGCATAGCAGTGCTTAACCTGCTGAATCTGGATGGATGGGACCAGCTGCACTCATCAGTTTCCCTGTTGCTATTTTCAAAGCCCTGTGGGCAGCTGTGAAATGAAAGAATCCAGTGCATTTCCTCTCCCTACCTGGTATTACCATGGAGAGCAGACTGGGGACTTGGGAGGGAGCCCAACTTCCTGTTGTGCCCTGGTTTGAAGAGGGGGAAACACTTAGACAGCAAAGGGGAGAAAAGGGAGAAAATTGGCTGTTACCAAACTGCGTGAGCCTGGTGTGAGAGATGTAGTCCAGAGGGCTTCAACACCAGCATCCAGTTGCTCCTCCTCCCAGGGTGTGCAGGCTTAGCTTTTCCCTGCAGCTGTGCAATGGCTGACTTCTTTGGTGATACTTTTTCTTTAGTTAGACTGTGTATTAAGTAGCACCTACTGTCTGGGGAGGATGGCTCTGTCTTGCTAAAAGTCATTTGTATGCTGCTATTGCTGCACAGCACTACTACTGTTAGCTTGTAAACCTTTCAGGGATTACCACTCTCAAGAAAGTGAAGAGCTGCCTGAGGGAGCGCTGTGTTTGTAATGCACTGTTGCAATTTTTTCAGTGTTCTGTGGTGGCAGAGCTTTGTACTTTCACAGAAGGTATGCCACAGCCATGTAAATAAAGCAGAAGAAACTAGGAGAGAAGGGAGTGGGGTGGCAAAGATGAGGAAAGCAATTGTAGGAGGCTCTCAGTAGTGTTACAGTTAAGAGGCAAAAAGAGAGTGTGGAGAAAGAACTGTTGACTGTCATTCACCCAATGAACAGGTGCTCTGGTTGAAGATACCACTGTCATTCACTTCCAGCCCTTGTGCTGGAAATTACTGCTTCCAAGGTAGAGAAACAAATGTCTGCTTCTGGCCTGAGTCAGTTGGGTTACTGTACAGTTTAAATAGATAATTGTACAATTTGTGTACGTTCTTTGCAGTAACTCTAGTGATGTTTACATGGTGTGTTTAGAGCTGTCAAAGTAGCAGCTCTCCTGCAGATACAGCTAGTGTAGGCTGGTCACCTGCTGCCCTGCTGGGGTAGGTTGATGGTGTGTTTAAAAAAACCAACATGCTTATATGGAGCAATGATGGGGATAAACATGAAATATAAACCACAAAGCATTCTTTCTTACTTTGGGCCTCCCATTTGCTGGTGAATTCTTGGCTAATAAAAACAAATAAAAGCATCTTAGTTTTCGTCTATTGAGACTTGACAGCCTTGACATCAATAGAGAGAAACTTCACGTGAGCTCCTTAAGAAAGCTGTGGTTCTGTTTGGGAGACAGAGGGAACGGTGGAGCAGCAGTTGCAGGATCATGTTATTGATCTGTGCCCATTACATTTGTGCTGATGTCTGTTGTGCTTATGCTAATCTAAAGTAATGGAGTGTTGTTTGTGAAGGAAAATGTTAGTGCTCACAATGCAATCTCAAACTTCAGCTGGGAAAATAAGAAAACCTCCAGTTCAAATGAGACACTCCAGAGGTTTTTACACTCAGTGCAGCATTGTGTATTGAGCAAAACTTTCATAAATGCATTTGCTGCAGTATGCAAAGAGAAACTCTCTTGCTAAAGGCTTTTTTTGCAACTTGAAGTCAGATATTCCTTACTGTTGGAAACATAGAAACCTTGCAGGGTCTGGGAATTGAGAGCTGTGCCAGTTAGAGCCTGTGGGTTTGCATCTGCTGTGTGGTGTTTCAACATAGGAGCGTTTCTGCAGGGGGAGTGGTTTTGTAAGTCCAGCATACAACCTTTGTCCACCCAGTGATATTCCTTTGGCCTTTGAAGTGTGGAATTGCACTTTTCACTGCTTCAGGATTAGGGAGATTTTGGGCTTCTGAGCAGTGACTCAAAGATGAGATACAAATAATGATATCCAGCAGCAGCTGCAGTGTGTTTTGCGATGGTGCTCTGCTCAGGGGGGTGTTTGAGAAGGTAATGCTGAACTGTTGATACAGTGTTTTGTCTTTTAGATGTCATCATTATCCTTTGTCCTGTGCTTGGACATACGTTGCATGGTGGTTACTGTATGAGAGCACTAGTTCAATGAGATTCACTTTATTTTTAACTACAGGATACTGTATTTTTTTTTTGTCTTTGAAGGAAGGAGCTAGGGAGAGGCCAGCAATGAGGAGGAAAATATCAGTGACTGATACACAGATACTTTATTCTCTTAATGAATGATACTAAATACATACTCATTTATTTCCTGTGTGAATAAGTGTGGCATAGGAAATGTTGTTTGGAGTTTCTCATCTGCATCTGTGGTGATGCAGTAATTGTAGGAGGTACTGAGAAGAAAGCAGTTAACAGTGGTTAAGTGTGAATGATCAGTATCTGCCAGCAAGCTGTGGGTGAATTGGCAGTTGCACTCCCTGCAAGAACAGCAGAAGACAGTTCAAGTTGTTCTGAACAGCCCATGTCTTCCAGAACATCCTGAGCATCCTTCTGTCTCACGGAGCAGATCAAAGTAACGTTCCAAAAGGTGTTCAGCTGTTAGTTGCCTTTACACAGGGGGTTTCTTACTCCTGCCCTGCAGTGTTTTGTGGTGCAGCTTTGCTGATCAGAAGAGCAGTATTTGGGCGGCTTTGTCACTTCTGTTTCATGTTGAGAGCATGTGTATTAAGATGCTAAGGAAGAAGTGTAGCTGCACCTCTGTGGAGTTGTACCATTTTAGGAGCTTGTGAGGTCAGTCCATCAGTGTGGCAGTTGCTGTAGCAATGGCTGGGAAGGGCTGATATTTGCCTAGTGTAAGTCTCTGGAAAGCTCAGTAGGTCTGGTGCTGCAGTGATTGTGTTCATTAAATGTTTGGTGGTAGCTGTGTATGGTGTTATTTTGGTGCTGTTTTCTGGCCAAAAACTGCTACTCCATTTTGCATAATGTAAAAAGGAAGCCCTGTTAATACTGCCCAGAGATGATCCTGACAGACAGACACGCAGATGTGAATGAGATTGTGAGCCATCTGAACTCTTTAAGTGTAGCAGAGCTTCAGGAGCATTATGGAATGGTGATCAGAAGTCTGCAAAGTCTTTGAAATGCACACACTGTGACTCCATTATTGAATCAAATAATCGGGTAAGTCCCATGTCTTCCAAGATGTCCTTTTTAGAGCAGGAGCTCTCACCCTAATTCTGAGCATTATCTGAAAAAAGCTAAAGTGAAGCACGTCATTAAAGATACTTAAACTACTAAATGATGAAGCTGACAAAAACAAATAGCATTCTGGCAGCAACACCACATGCATGGAACTTCATTTTGTCAACAGCATTCGCTGTGTAGCTTTCCATTGGAAAGCCTTGCAATGTAAGTATTATTTCCATAAATATATGGCACTGCAATGACTTGAAGTGCTTTCTTAGCGGCTGCAGATACACAGTTCATCCCAGTAACACTTCAGACAGCATGAATCTGTCCAGCAGAACGACTTCTGCCCAGTAAATGGGGAGAAGGTAGAGATCTGCTCAGACATCGTGAGAAAGTAGCCGGGATGTGCTTGAAAGTTCCAGCTGAGCTCAGACACTGAATAGGGCACTTGTCCATAGTGTCACTTGGTGTGGAATGGTTGGATGGGAGAGACAGTGGGAATATATAAACTGTTCTTCTTCAGCAAATCCTGATTCAGTGCATTCTCAAATGATCAGCTTGTTAAGATGGCTTCAGAGGTTTTAAGGTGAAGCAAGAAATCAGACGAATGACAAACGGAAGTAAAAGGGAATGCTAACAGTGAATTAGAGTGCAAGATATGGTAGAAATTGAGCATGGGGATGTACACTGAATTACTACCTTGTGTTCATGGTCATCACCAGCTGCATCCTGCAGAAGAGCTGTGCTGTAAGACAGGCACAGTGAGCAGAAGTTCTGCTCCTTGTCAAATTCCTGTGAGAGACAGATTGGAAGAAGTACTGCACTGAGCCCTGAATGGAAGTGGCAGGCAAGGGCAGGCACAGCTCGTGTGCTGCATCATTCACTGCAGCTCAGGAGGGCAGAGGCCTCACTGCCCCAGCATGTAGCAGCCCAGCTGGGTGGGCACCCCTGGGAAAGCAACCTGCTCTTCTATTAGTTCAGTTCCTGTGCTGCCATGGGAGGCACCCCCTCCTCTTTCATGTTACACCAACTGTCAGGAGGTGAATTAATGAGCTTAGAGGTGTCTGGAGAGAAACCCACCAGGTGAGAACATGGAATGACAAGAGAACTCCACAGATTCTTAACAATAATGACCTTGTTGGAGAAATTGTTGTATTTAAATGGCTGCCTTATTATGAGAACTGTATTGAATTCATTAACATGACAATAAAATGAGCCCTCTCATTACCTCATCTGTTTTGTATCCAAGCTAAAAAAAAATGTTTCTGAGAAGTGTAACTGTTTCCTTGTAGTTCTGTTGCATAATTAAAAAAAAAAAAAGTACGCTTTTAATTTTAAAACAAGAGTGATTTAATTCCAATATACCTTCCCAAGCACTTGAAAGCCCCACAGCTTTGAGTTCTGTGGGTATGCTTGGATTCCATCTTCTGTTCAGTGTTCTTGTCTGTGTTGGGCTGGACTTTCTTTACTACAGAATGTCCTGATTCTGTGAAGCACTGCCTTCGTTAGTGCTTGGCTTGTTTTGGTTTAGTTCATGCTTACAATGAGTGCAGTAATGGTCTTTGTGGGTTTTCAGAAATGCTTTGCCTGTGTCTTTTAAAGGAATGCTTTGAGGTGGCATTTGAGGATCTTTGCCCAGCATATCCTCCCAGATTTGAGCTTGTAGGTGATCTGTATTGTGTTAGATTTTTGACCAGGCTAAATGCAGTTATATTTAGCCATTGTGTGCTGCTGACAGCTGGCTAGTGAGTGCAAAGGCCTGTTTAGAGCCACCTGTGTTCACAGTTGGGTTGGCGCAGGTTTTTCTGATCTGAGCTGATAGCAGTACTTTTTAAGTGCATTGCTCTTCTTCATGTGTTGTGGTACTGTTTGTGCTCCTGCATAGCAAATAACTGTTTATAAAACAAAAACGCTGCTTCCCTGGCACTCAGTTGCTTTTATTCTCCTTCTTTAGGACTTGACTGGCATAGAGTCCATGGACCAATGTCGTCACACGCTGGAGCAGCACAACTGGAACATAGAGGTACTGCTTCACGTGACCTTTGGAGTGGGCACAGGCTGAGAGTCGTTTTTAAAACTATAGAGCATTGTTCTTAGAGCTGCAGTCACTTGTCTGGTGCTATGTACTTCCCTGTAGTGTGCACGTATAGGCTGTGATGGAGAAGGATTTCCACAAAGAAAGGAGTACTGTTGTAACTAAGTACAAACTGGAAACTCTTAGAGAGTGCACTGGGTCTGTGGGTGAATGTTACTTATTGTTAGTGTCCAAAATATGTTTATATTCTGTATCTTTAATTGTCTGAAATGTTTCTTTGCTCTTTCTTGTCTCAAAGGCAGCTGTACAGGACCGATTAAACGAGCAAGAAGGTGTTCCAAGTGTCTTTAACCCACCCCCATCTCGGCCGTTGCAGGTCAATACAGCAGACCACAGGATCTACAGCTATGTTGTTTCAAGGCCACAGCCAAGGGCAAGTTATCTTACAGTGGATTTTGTCTTGTTTCTTTGTTTACTCTGTGAACAACAGGACATGCAAACAGGGAAAGGAATTGTTTTCTTTACAAGCTGTTACCTCCTTTCTGAGTATTTTCTCAAAACAAAATGTAGAGCAATTCCTTCAGCCTCTTATTTCTGTGGCCATTTTCTCTGTTGTGTAATTCACAATGAGACAGCCTTTCTTGTGTCACAGAATCTCTTCTTTGTTGATAGGTTTCATTGGGGTGAAGAATTATATCTTCTTGATGTCTGTGGTGATCTTTCTTTTTGGACTCCTTAAAAAGCAAATAACTGAAAACTTGAGAATTTAAGCATTTGTGTGTAATGAATATATTGCATGTGCCCTCCTGGGACTCTGCTATTAATCACTGTACAGTTAAGAAAACTGCTGAGTGTAAAACTATTGTTTAGTGCAGTCACACGAGTTTTCAGAAGTGTTCTTGGTAAACCATATTAATCATTTAAATTTTGACTTCTCCAAAGCCATGAAGTGTTGCTGTTGTTTTATTTATTTATTTTGTGGTGGTTTGAGCCTCTGTTCTCTGTGTGTGTGCTTGATGCTGGTGGGTGTATTGTTTCTACTGATTCAGTGTTGGGTTGGAGACAGTGTTCTAATTCTTTTTTTTTTTTGTAATTTCAGGGCCTGTTAGGATGGGGTTACTACTTCATAATGCTTCCATTCCGATTTACCTATTACACATTACTTGATATATTTAGGTAAGCATGTTTTGTGCTGACTCATGTAGTGATTGCATCAAGGCACACTTAGATTTGGCTGTACCTCTATCACTTGGATCTTCTGAACTCTAATGACAGATCAGCATTTCCATTTGTTTGCTCATCTGACCTTATATGAGGTCTTGTTAAGTACCTAAGCTGGCAAGTGCTGCAGAAAAAAACGAGCACTTTGTAGCTCAGAAAGTAAAATATTTAAGTGGAATTTCAGCTCCACGTGGCTTTACAGTTTGAGTGCAGAAGGGAAACAGAAGCTCTGTCCTGCTGGGCTGGGCTCCAGGTTAACCTGTGCTGATCTCCGTTATGTAGCAAAACCAAAACTGAGCACAGTTGGGTTTCTTCTCTGATGTCTGTAGCTGTTTATGACTTTGCAACTAGTTCCTCTTACCTCCCTGTAGAATCAGTAGAAAAAAAGGGAAAGTTCAGTATAACTTCTATACATTGATTTAAAAACTAAACAAGAGTGGTACTTGTGGTGCAGTTAGGCTTTTTCAGCCTCACTTCACTGTACTCCTAGTGTAGCATTCTCTTTTGCAGCTCTTGTGCTCTGGAGCTGTTGGCCTTGGAATAGCAGAAGCACAGTTTTCAATGTTATCTGGAAAAAACTGGGTTGCTTCTAGCAGTTCACCTTCAAATAAATGCCTCAAACCTTACACTGTCGGTGTGGATTGTGCCTGATGCTTTAGAGGAAGTTAAAACTATTAATCACTCAAGAAATCAGACACTTGCTGATGTCTGCAATGAGATATTTGACTGGGGCTTTTCTGTTGCAGTGGTGTCATTTTGGAGCAGGTGGTGCAATTTGAATTTTAATTATAAATGCCCAAGAAACACAACTGTGATGTTTTTCCTTCTTATGAATGCCAGTGATTGTTTGTGGAAAAGAAAACCTGTTTTTCAGAAAGTCAATGAGCTGAATTTCCAGTGTCCTTTGCTTCCTTCCTAGGTTTGCTCTGCGTTTTATACGTCCTGATCCTCGTAGTCGGGTTACTGACCCAGTGGGTGACATTATTTCATTTATTCATATGTTTGAGGAAAAGTATGGGAGGATACACCCTGTCTTCTACCAGGGAACTTACAGTCAGGTCAGTGTTAAATGTCAGTGCATAGACATAGGGGAGATGAAGAGTGGGGGTCTTATTGCATGGTATCACAGCCTACATGGCAAAACTTCTTCTCAAAGTCCAATGTTTTGTCTCCAAACTCTTTAACAGGGTACTGGGAGAGCTAGTGAACAAGTGTATTAGAAAACCAGCATCTGCCAGGCTTGATAATGTGCCAAGCCTGCAAAGTTGGAAAGCAAAGCTGCTCTGACTGTTCCTCGACCGTCTGTATGGCTCTGTAGCCAACAGCTATTCTTTGTAATCCTGTCTTTGTTTTTGTAAACTGATGTGGTGTGCCAGAGTCTGTCCTTCTGTTCACCAAATTGGGATTGACTGCCTGGGCTTGTATCATAATGTAAGTCCAGAACTTGGTGCAAGGCCTCAATACTGAAAGAGGGAGCCACTCAAGAAATAATGTGAGGTGAGAGTTCCAAATGCTAGATTTGGGCTGGTAGTGCTCTCTGTTTAAGGGGGGGGGAAGAAAAAAAGGATGTCCCCATGGGTGCTGCCTCTTCTACAGCTTCTCTCAGCCTGGCCAAGAGAAGAGCCTCCTGCTGAGCACTCCAGCAGGCAGTTGGATCAGCACTGCTTCCTGAGTGCCAAGGAAGAATGTGGTGTCTGCCTGCTCCATGCTGCACAGTGATGGAGCTTGCTGCCTCCATGGCTCTTCTAGGCCCCTCTGTCTTGCCTTGAATCCAAACTGAAAGAATCCAAACTGAAATAACCATGGAATGGTTAGGCTACCAAAACTCAGTGCCAGTAAAACAAGGAGTCTATTGTACACTTATTGTGTGGCCTTGTTAAGAAATGCTCCTGGGTGGGTGGAATCCAGACACTGTATGTGCAAGAAGTTTTGTTGCTGACTTTGTCTTGTTGGGACCCACAGCATTATTGAGTTGGCCTCTTTGTTTTTGTTAAATGTAACATTTTCATTTGATGTGGTGTGATGACTGCATCCTGTATATGCTATTGTGGGAAGCTCAGCCTTACCTGCTGTGAGTCTGAGCTATGAAGGGAGGGTTGTTTGCTGCTGGATGAGCCTGGTGGGGTGGTTAGGGGTGTCAGCTTGCACAGCTGTGTACCTGGCTGCAAGTTCAGTCTTCTCCAAAGCCGCATCCTGAAAGGAATGTGGAAGAACATAGTTACAGCCCTCTTAAATGAGGGTTGAGTTGGGAAGTCTGGTATGTTCATCTTCCATGTGATGCTTCATTAAACCGGTTAGTGGCGAGTAATGACCCAGGTGGATGTTGCTGAGTTATTTCAAACAAGTCTTGTGGTGCTGCTTTCCCTGGAGACCCTGTAACGTTACCTTCTCTGCTTTTATGCCAAGGCACTGAATGATGCCAAGCGGGAGCTGCGCTTCCTGTTGGTTTATCTTCATGGAGATGACCACCAAGACACGGATGAATTCTGCCGGTAGGTAGGAGAGTTTTCCAAACTGTTGTCCTTGGACCTTAAACGCAAGTGTACTCACATAATCTCTTCTCATCCCCTAGCAACACGCTATGCGTACCTGAGGTGGTTGCCCTCATAAACACTAGAATGCTCTTCTGGGCTTGCTCAACCAATAAACCAGAGGGATACAGAGGTGAGTATGTTCCTCCTAGGCTTTACCTGTTCCCTTTGGTCTCTGGGACAAGTCAAATGCCCTTTGACAAATTTACGTGTTTGAAATGTTTAGTTGGTTTCAGTGCAAGAGGATGAGACCATCATAAGCCTGCATGGGAAACTACCCAATGATCATTGTGTGGTATCTCATAGGGCCTGTTTGATTGCAGGGGAATACCTACTACTCTTAACTTCAGCTGTTCCATATGTTTCTGGGCAGTCCTAGTTGCACGTATTTATCTTCAGGTGTTTAAGCTGCTCTCAGTGGTTTGTTAATGGGAGTTGGTGGGTGTGTGCCCAGCATTAAACCAAGTGCAGAAATAAGTATCTAACTAGCAGTGCTCTTAATGCTGGTTCAGATTGTGCCTTAGGCTAGGAGTGACTTGTTGGGTACGTTCTTTCCCTTTCTGAGACAATCATCTTCATTCCACACCCAGTCTTTCTGACTCTTCGTAAGTCCACAGTGAGGTCTTTAAGTCCATCTTTCCAGGTTTGTTGATTCCTGGCCTGCTGGCATTTACAGTAGGGTCTTAAAGCAAACTGAGCCTTTTCCTGATGTTTTGTGCCTCCTGTGTTTGTTCTGACCCCTCCTGGTTCATGGTAAGAGGCTGGGAGTTCTGCTGCTAAACGTGTTATTCCTTTCCTCATACTTACGCTATCAGCTGTCAACTCCTTGAAAGCCTGGCTTTCTAAGCAGGCATTTTTAATACTGCTGTTTCCTGGCTGCAGTACTTCAGAGTCCCAGTCCAGAAGGCTGGGATAGGAGGGGTTGGGGCTGCAGTGGGTTGCTCAGACATGGTTTGGAAGACTCCATCAGTGATGATGTTTCTAAGCTGCGTGACGTGCTCTGCATATTCTGATGAGGTGGTGGTGGGCTGTAGTGAAGGTTTGCATGACATTAGTCAAAGATGAAAATTGAACTTAAAACCCCCTAACCTGCTCATCCTCTGCCTCAGGATGATCTGTCTCTGACAGAGACGATCTGATTTTGTTCTGAAACCTCTACAGTGAACACTTCCCATTACAGCGTTCTCCAAAGTGTAGCCATTCTTAATAACAGCAAGTGCATCCCTGTGTCTTTCTTCCTTCAGTTTAAACCCAGAGCTTCTTGTCTCATTCTGAATGTCCATTCAGAGCAATCTATTTCTTACTTACACGTGAGAAACTTTTTAAAACTCGAAAGCTTGTGGTTTCAGTGGTGGTGGTTGTAGTTTTTGGTTATTTTAACCCCCTGGTCTATGCTCCACGCCACCACCTTGTTTTGCTAATTTATCAGGTTTCAGTTGACAAAAGGAAACGTGGCTTTTTCTGCTTTGGAAGAGACAGTGGTTCTGGAAGCTGTTCTCTTAGGCTGTTGGTGATGAAAACATTTGTGCTGTACCCCTTGCTGATCCTTTTGAAAGGGATGATGATTGTACCTGTCTTCCAGTTTCCCAGGCTCTGCGGGAGAACACGTATCCATTCCTGGCTGTGATCATGCTGAAGGATCGCAGGATGACTGTGGTTGGGCGGCTAGAAGGCCTCATCCAGGCTGATGACCTTATTAATCAACTGATGTTCATCATGGATGCCAACCAGACGTACCTGGTGTCTGAACGCCTGGAAAGGTATGATGGGACCCGAGCTCCAGTAATGCAGATCTTCCAGAGGCAGGCTCTGCTCTGCCCCCTTCCTCCCTTCAGATGCTATGTGTAGACACATAGGTCAGTGTCTCCTGTTCTGTAACACACACAGCCCATGATCTCTCCTCTTCCCGGTGGGAGCACTGGTCTATAAATTCAGGAGATCCTATAGCCAGGGAGTTTGATGTGTTGCCCGTGCAGGCCCACTACAAGAGGTGAGGCTGACTGTTCTATTGTTTTCTGCAGCTGGAGCAAACCTGTAGTGTGCTGGAGCTGCAGGTAGAAGTTAGAAATAGCCAGCAGAAGCCAAGCAGGAGGGAAGGAGTTGGGAGGAGAGCTGGTGCTCACAGCCAGCTTCTTTTTGAGTGGTGCTGCCTAGGCTGGCTGTCCTGAATTCTGACAGTTTGCTGCATTGCTGCTGGTGCCTTGCTGACGTGAGCTCCTGTCCCTGATAACTCTGTAGGTGTTTGCAGACTCTCCATTGTAGGATGTCACCTTATGGCTTCCTGTCTCCCCCTTCTCTGTGGGGGTCCTCAGCACTTTTTGATGCTCCTGGCTTCTAAAATGAACAAGGAGTTATCTGATGGAGATAAAGCCATAGGGAGTGTGAAGTGTGATGCAGAAATTGTAGTCACTGCTTATGTTGTATGTCTGTTCTGCCAGACTGTAGTGGGGGACAAGTCTTGTGTTCGGTTAATCTCAACTTAGGGGAAGAATTTGTGTACCAGGGAGTGCAGAGACTCAGCTTGCCTTGTAGGAGTTCATGGTACTGTGTACTCTAAGTGAATTATTACCTGGTGTGTATGCTCTTGAAAGTGTTGGGGCTGTGCCCTCAGCCTGCTTTGCCTTCATTTTGGGGACTGCTGGCCCTGACCATTTCCTACTCACATTTGTAGGGAAGAGAGGAACCAAACTCAAGTACTGAGGCAGCAGCAGGATGAGGCTTATTTGGCATCCTTGCGTGCAGACCAGGAAAAAGAACGTAAGAAGAAGGAGGAACGGGAGAGAAAGAAGAAAAAGGAGGAGGAAGTGCAGCAGCAAAAACTAGCAGAGGAGAGACGGCGACAGGTGAGAGCAAACTGACTGCTGGAGAGGCTGACGTGCTCTTCTGGGTGCTCGCAGGGTGTAGGAGCAGTGCCTGCAGTAGGATTTTCCTGTCAGATTGGGGTCAGTAGTCTTGTTTGGGGCTTGTGTGTCCTCCAATCCTCCTGGAGCAGCTGTGCTGCAAGGGGCAAGCATAAACGTCAGCTCGGTGCACACCCTTTGCTCATCCTCCATCCTTACTTTGTACTTTGCAGACGCTGCAGGAGGAGAAGGAACGGAAGTCAGAATGCCTTCCTCCTGAGCCACATCCTGATGACCCAGAGAGCGTTAAGATCATTTTCAAGCTGCCTAACGATTCCAGAGTGGAGCGGCGATTCCACTTCACGCAGTCACTGACGGTGAGCTTGGGGCAGAGCTGGCAGGCTTGTCACTGTGGATTGGGTTGAGAGGTGGCTCAGCAAAGCTTTGGTCCCATTGACGTTTGTTTAGAGTTGTTTCTGGATAGGGAGGGCATCTCTGGACCTGGTCCCTTCAGTTTGGAAGGGAAAGATTATAGAGAAAGGTAGAACAAACGTGCCCTTCTCCTGAAAAGCTGAGACTCTTGTTGCTCCTTGTTAAATAAGGGCTATTGGAAGAGCCAGAGATGGTATTCTGTGACAAAGTCCAGTTTCATGCATGCTAAGACAATGGCAGTGTTGTGTCTGCAATGCTGATGGTGCGGATTTGCAACTTAACCCCTCCCCTGTGAGATACCAGGGATGCACTCTGGCTGTGTCATCGCTTCCCTGGCTGGCAGTTATTTCTGTGCTTCTTTCCCAGGTAATCCATGACTTCCTGTTCTCCCTGAAAGAAAGCCCTGAAAAGTTCCAGATTGAAGCCAACTTCCCTCGCCGTGTCCTGCCCTGCCTCCCCACAGAGGAGTGGCCCAACCCCCCCACGCTGCAGGAGGCCGGACTCAGCCACACGGAAGTCCTCTTTGTGCAGGACCTCACGGACGATTGACATTTTTCCAGAAGACACAAATTGGAAGAGAAATTCATATTATTATTATAATACGATATTTTTTTTTAAAGACTGCGTATGAATGAGGGATCAGAGACCACAATGCCTGTGCCAGCTGTGCTGTGTGTGCACGCTGGCGAGAGGAAGTGTGTGCACGTCCTCACACACCCATGTACACAGCCATCCCCTACACTCGGAGGGCAGAGAGGGAGGGGATCTGGTGTTGCCCCTCTCCCCTCCTGGGGGAGGATCAGGAATGGCAGCTCTTGGTAATTATTGCTTTTATTGATGACAATAATAATAAAACCCCAACAACCTGATATCTTGTGAGGATTTGATACTCTGCTGCTCCTGCCAGCCAGAAGACCAGGCACCTGAATGTGCTGGGAGTGGGGTTTGGGAAAGGGCTGGACAGAATTTCTTCAGCTTCCCTCTCTGTATAAATACTTTTCTTTTAATATTTCTCTTGCTTTGTAATGACCAAAGGAGAATGGGGTTGACAATAGTATTAACTTTTTGATAAAGAGCTGGTTCGATTCTTACCAGTGTGGGACCTTGCCCAGGATTCTTAGCCTGCGTAGTGTAATAAACTCTGCCTCTAGCATGTCTGTGCCAATGCTTTCTGCTTACGCCACACACTGTGGTGCTGCCCAGCTGAAACAGAGCACGGTGGGGGGAACTCCTGCTGTGGCTGTATGGCTGCAGCTCACAGCATTGTGGGTTTGCCCAGTTTCTGGTCTGGTTTGAGGCCACCTCTTCATTCATCGGTTATATTGTGCCAGCAGAAGTGCTGAAGAGAAATGTGTGTACAACATGGGGGGGAAGGTGGGGAGGTG
>VXAB01010944.1:0-47444 GCA_013399175.1 Odontophorus gujanensis | reverse complement strand
AAAAACAAAAAAAGTGGGGGGGAAGAGAGGTCTGGGGCGCCTTCATGCTAATCTCCTCATTTTGCTTCTACCAAAAACCTTAGGTATTCCCAAAGCAGGGAGCAGCGATTTCATCAGTGTGACCAGTTTCCCTGCCCAGTGTGAGACTTTATCATACAATGAGCAGTGATAATGTACTAGCCTGGTTCTGTGAATTGTGTGGAGCAGCTTATGTGAATATCATATTTTTCTTTTCAGAAAATGCCACTTTTCCATGTTTGAACTGCTTTTATCATGGTCTATCAATGTTTTTGACAGCATCGTCCATCTTCTGTTAGAATTGTTAAGGTCTTCTGTCTAACTGGTGTGAAGGTGCCACCAGTTAGTTGTTTTCCACTTGCGAGGTGTTAGCAGGGTATGTCCCATGATGGCAGTCTGCCTAACAACTGAATTGTGTTGCCATTTTGTCTCTAAAAGCTCAGATACTTTATAGGAGTTACCATCAGTTGTCATCTTTAAACAGGAAGTCTGGCTCCTCTTGGCCTTGCAGCTCTGACACACCATTGGCAGTACAATCAGAACAGGCTGACCTTAAGGGGTTTCTTTTTTAAAAAATGGATTAGTAACTAATGCCTTTCTCGAAAGGGCTAACTTCTTTTGCATAACCATGCTGCTTGATCTTATAAGAGAGTGATCTAATAGGACTTTGCTCTAAGCCTCAGGGATCAAGAACAGTCAAAATCAATGTTCTGAAACATTTGTCAGGATGCCCAGCAAAAGACAAGGCAGGATGGAAATATATGTGCACATGCACACGTTCTCTGTTAAAAAGTCAGTTTGGATTCTTTTGACTCTTACTGAGGATTTTCAATTTAATGGCTGTTTCGTCCTCATGTTCACACTGCAAGAGTTAGGAAATAATGATCTAAATTGTATGATTTCATAGAAGGATGCTGTGTCTTAAGAAATTTGATTAGGTGGTTTTATCATGGATGACTTACTGTGCTAAACCTTGTTTGATGCTTCTGAGCAAAAACATCGAAAATGCTAAGTGTGCTGTGTTGCTCAAAGATTGTCTAAGCTTTACTTCAGATGCAATGCTTGTATCATTTTTCAACTCTATTTGCATTAATTGAAAATGTGTAAAGTATCTATGATGTAGGATGTCTTTGTGTGTTGTAAAACCATGAGAAAAAGCTTTACATGACATCACTTAAATTTGTATTGAACATTATAGAATATTGCTTAAAACTTGGGTGAAGCTTAGATTCTTTTAAATTTGGAAGTGATGCATTGCGATGTGTGTATAATTGCTGAGCCTGAAGAAAGCTTATGTCCTTACTCATCTCATTGTGCCTCCTCATGTTTAAGCACTGTGTTTGAAATGCTATTAACAAAGAAACAGCTTGACTGGTGCAGAGTAACATGCAAGTCTGAAGTTCCGTTTCCATTTGAATTTTAACCCTCAGTGTTTATCTTTTGCTGCTGTTCCATGCAGCAAGGCAAAAACTAAGTCTTAAATTGGCATTTTATTTTTGTGTTGCTACAAAAAACTTTGATTCTCCATTGCAACAGTTCATCCCTGTCATTCTCAATGTCTGTATTTAAACTAGGGAACTATTTCCCTCTTCATTTCCTGGGATTCAAAATTGACAGCTGTATTTCAAATTTCATTCAAACTTAATGGGATTTTCAAATATACTTATTAGCACCTGCTTTTCCCTAAAAAGCCCCTTTCTAAACACTTGGTGTTTTGACTTTGTGTTTTTCCTTGTGTCGTAGGTCTTTAAATACTCTGCACCAGTTTTGCTGTCCAGCTCCATTGTACCATACCCAGCTAGCAGTCCCTGCCACACACTCAGAGTACAGGTAAGAGTAGATACGGTCCACCCACTTTCTACTTTGGAAGAGAGATTTAATATTATGATTTCAGAAAAGGGAAGGAATAGCAGTTTATGTTTTAAACATAAATGAATAAATTAAAAATTGAATACTAAGAAAATATCCCAAACCAATTTTTAACATCTCAAGGGATAGGGCTATTTGCTTATTTTAGGCACTATTTAATTAGGTAGTAAAATGGGTTTAATGCGCTTTAAGAGGCATGTCTCCCTAGACTCTTTGAAAGATACAGACTTTATGAAAGATAGGAAGATGTTAATTACAGGTTTACTTCTTGCTAAACTAGCTTCTCAAGGCAATGAAATTTTCACATAGTTTGTGTAGGTTATAGTTTTCCAAGCAAAACCTTCTTATAAAGCCCCTGAGTATCTCATGACAGTACAGTAGGAAAGTCATGGCTATAGAGCTCTCAGGGTTAAAGGCATGGACCTGCAGAAGGCCCAGTGCTGCCTTTGGCATGAGTGGAAGGAAGGGTTTTTTTAAGAAGATGCAGGTCTTCAGTGCTGAGCAGTCTACCCTACATGTGTCAAAACTGTACAGTTTCCAGCTAATAATTTAATGTGTTTATTTTCAAATCTTTGATTAAATGGGGACAGCAGTAATTATACATCTTATTACTAATAATTATCAATGCTAGAGAGTTTAACAGTCAACTTACAGAAACATCAAAGTACGGGTAACCTAAGTTACCAGAGATGTGAAAGCTTTTAAGAAGTTGTGCATGCGTGTCATGAAGAAACTTGTCTTTAACCGTAGGTATTAACTTCGTCATGATTGCCAGCTCATGAATAATAATAATATCAAAATATTGGAAATCTGTCGCTGAAAAATCAACTTGCTTTGCACTAACAGTAATAAGAAAGACAAAAACAATGAATCCTAAATCTGTGAATGCCTAAACACTTCTGATTTTAATCTTTCATGTCTTAGTTATGTCTAACCGTGCATGTTTGGATCCATCCTGTTGTTTTACATTGCAATGTCGCTTTGCATCCTTTTTTTCTCTCATCAGATCTCTTAGTTTTATTTGGTGGTAGTGAATCTGTAGCCCAGTTTACTATTTCTTCATTGTAGAGTGCAGCTGCAGTGTTATTAGATTCTCCCACTTGCTTTTTAATGAGGATTTTATTTTTCCTTTGCCCTTAGTTTATAATGCTTCATTTTAGGTTTTTGTTTTAGGGATTTGCCCACAGAGACATTGATGTCAAAACCAGTAGTTTCTTGCATGTTTCAGTATCTTGCACCATAAAAGTTGTTATTTGTGTCTGTAGTATATCTTTTGGAAAGAGATCTTGTAGCAGCATAAGCTTGTCCTTGGGGTGGAAAAAGAAAATCCCATCCTTCTCTGTTTTGCTTCTGTGTTTCTTTGTGCAGTAAAGTAACAAATGCCACAAGTGTGACTGGATCTGCAAAACACATACAAATTTGTTGTAGAGAGTGTTAATGCACCACATAACAGTTTTGGTAGTGCCCAAACTTGCTGTAATTCTGCTAGCTTTTGTTTAAGAGTTGGGGTATGTGAAGGAACTCATCACAAACCCTGCTTAATCTCAGGGAAATTTAGGTCTCAAATTTTGCAATGGTGTGTGTAAGTGTAACAAGAACTCAGCTAAAATCTGCAGAGATAGGAGAGTTCCAAACAATTTACAATATAACTTTAGCAGTACTGCCTGTACTATTTAGCAGTAGTGGAGCCAACAACAGGTCAATCACTGGCTGCTGGGAAAGTTAATATGGTGTTGTTTCCTGCCTAGATCTATCAGCAGCACATGATCTGTGCTAACCCTCTGTTTTATTATGAGTTACTATAGAAGAGATGTCAGGGGATTAGATATGGCCTTGTTCTTCTCTTACGTCTTTTCCCCAACACACAGGTTGCCTGGGTGATGACTTTTGCAAAGGGTGATACTGAGTCAGCAGCGTGTGACAAAAACGACCGACTGCGCTCAGGGCTGTGATAGCAGGAGTGCAGGCAACAGGCAGAAGGGCCTCACTCCCCCTTCTGTCAGTACACATCCTGGGGGTTTGTCTGGCTTTTCAAAAGGCATCAGGATAATGGAGCATGTCTGGCAAAGGGCCGCCTAGGTGGTTGGGGGCCAGAGCGTGTGGCAGGTGAAAAGCAGCTGGGAGAATGGGGGCTCTCGACGTGAAGAAAAGGATCAGGGCTCTTGCTGTCTTTAGCTCCTTGATGGGAGCATATGCGGAAGGTACTACAGCAAGACTCATCTAGAAGATGCACGATGACAGCCCAAGAGGCAGCAGATTGCAATGAGACAAATTCCAGTTAGATACAAAGAAAGGAGAGAATTTCAGTGTGGGGTAGTCAAACACTGGGTCAGAGGCCAGATAAGGAGATGGTAGCTCTGTTTTTAACAGTACTTGGTTCAGATGGCCACAGCCCTGATCAAGCTTATGTAGCTGGCCCTGCTTTGAGCAGAAGACTAGACCACATGCTTGCAGAAACTTCTTCTAGCATGAATTATCCTGTGATCCTGAAGCACTTCTCCTTGGAGAAGAAAAACAAGCTGCAAGTTTGTTCTTCATTGGCCTAAGGAACTTTGGTTTCATATTATTCAGGGGTGTTAGTACTGTCCCACACATAAATGTGGTGGTGCATTAGTCACTGCTGTAGTCTCCTGTCAACAGTTTGTTTGGTGGACCCAGGAGTTAACTTTGAAGCTGTTGCATCCAAGATGATCGTTGCCACTTGACATGCCTGTATCCATAATCTCTGTCAAGTACAAATTCTGCATGTTTTCCTAAATGATCTGGGTACAGGAATCCTATTGTTATGAATGAAAATCAGCTGCTAGAATACTAGCACAGTTAGGCTCTTAATTTCCATATACATTCAAAAGCATCAAAAATTAGCTCTTAGTCTTTTATCAATTTATAAATAGAAATTGATGGGAACAATGCAAACAAGAACTGATGCTTCATTCTAACTTCAGATTTGAGGCTTTATTTAGAAAATACACAGAGGGATTGATTTTCTAGCCCAGAATTAAAAATTAAATTTGCTCCAAAAGAAGCAATTAATGAATACGCTAAAGTGAAATCTGGAGCATCTCTGATTTGCTGATAGCTAATTGCTGGATGTTTTATTCACTCCAGCAGTTTTATTTCTAGTCAAGATGATCTTTGGCATCTGTTTTGAATTGTTAATAGAGAAATAATGCATTTTTAATAACTGCAGCTCTTGCAGTAATCCCTTGCTTGCTCGTTTTGCCATGTTCAAAATAGAAATTAAATAAGTTATCTTGCCTTTTTCCTATTCTAAGAAAAGTTATAGGAAGCTTAAGCATATAACATGCTTCCAGCTAATTGTTTATCCCTGTGTTCCAGTTTGCCCATATGACTCCTGTGTCTGCCCTTTTTTATTTATTCTTGTTTGGAAGATGTGAAAACAAAACAAAAATGATGTCTGTATAGCTTGGCTTCAAGTCCCTATCTTTTCCTGCTTTGCAGCATAGAGCATTAGAAGTAACATACTCTAGTTCAGAGCTGTGGATTCCATGAGGTGCTCCATCTTTGTTAGAGATCACCTGAATACAGATTTTATGTCTGGTGTGAGGGCAAAGTAAAGGAACCAGAACTGGAACCAGAGGCTTCAAAAAGGCCCTGGATGTGTGTAGCATTATTGCCTGTACATCTGTTGCTGAGCCTTTTGCTTGCCATGGCCCAGATAATTTAG
The DNA here is from genome assembly GCA_013399175.1 of Odontophorus gujanensis. NCBI lineage: Eukaryota > Metazoa > Chordata > Aves > Galliformes > Odontophoridae > Odontophorus > Odontophorus gujanensis. The sequence goes on along the minus strand of VXAB01010944.1, from coordinate 41,869 downwards.
TGGCTTTGCAGTTAGAACATGTGAAAATAAAACCCAGAGATATAATGGCATTCAGAGAGATTAAATTTAGTCATATCTGTTTCTTGTTGGAGAAGAATTTTTTCCCAGCATTTTCTGAACACATTATCTGTGTCAACAAAGTGCAGTTATTACTTCATCTGTACAGGTGCTAGGTATCTTGCACTGACAGAATGCACTCGCTTCAGTGCAGCTCATTGACTGTGCACCATTTCACTTGAACTTGTCAGTTACGTGGCTACTTACACCTTAATGTGTAGGTAGCTTGCCAGCCCACCTTTCTTAGGAGGCTTCCTAATCTGCTGAAACTGGAGGGTGGAGGGAGGGGGCTGTATGGTTGTTGTTTGTTTTTTTTTTAAGAGCTCTACTACTACTGTAGCTGTCATCTCTTCAGCCTTTTGTGATGCAAATTACTGTAGAAACAGATCCGGACAAGAAGTTATAATGAAAAGTGCTAGTGCTTGAGAATGCTCTCAGTTGTACTAGTATGTTGGTATATTACAGGCAACTACAAGTGCAGACAGATTTGCTTACCACTAATATCTAGGAATCTTATGATGTGATGTGTTTGTTCGTGATTCTGTGATGTTCTTGTTTTACTTCGCATGCAATTTTGACTGTCACTCATTGCTTTCTCCATCTGCTTCACCTTCCATGCTTCTAATATTTAATTAGATGCTCTTATCATGTCCAAAGGCCATTTTTCCCCCCCTCAGTGATACCTGTGAAAACAAATAGATAATGCAAAGGATATTATAGTACCAAAGAAATCACATCATTTTCTTGCAGTCTCTACCTGCTTAATTTTAATCAGCACCTCTGGGAGGTAGAAGTATTGTTCTGAAAATACTTTGGTTCTGTAAAATTGTAATGTGGAAGCTTTGTTTCACCAGATAATGTTGGCTTACATGCCACAAACCATAGCATTGAAGATGATAAAAGGATCAATGGTCCTATTTCTTTTTCCCTGGGCCAGTGCTAGGCATTGCAGCTATTTTGTTACTCTAACTAGCTGATACAGAAGCTTAACATACAAAGGTGCCTGTCTGGCTGATGCTTCTCTAGTGTGCTTTGGTTTTTATCTTCTTTTCAAGAGCATTGTGGGAACTCTTGCACACTACACATAGTCAGGGTAAATTGGGAACTTCTTGCTCAAGTTCTTGACGTAGAAAAATATCTGTTTTTCAGATAAATTTGGTTCTTTGCAGCTGTTAAGTTTTTCTGCTGATAAGCTCTATGCTGTTTGCCAGGCTTAGACAAATTGTAAATATTTCTCCTGTCCTTCATATAAGTATTTATAAAGACATCCCACACCACAAGGCAGATGTCTCAGTCATGTGGTACCTCCCCAATTAATGATTAGTCACTGACAAAACCAGCAGTGGGGAGCTCTGCTTCAGAGTCCTTTCTACTGTTTGTTTGACTGTTTATTGAAGATTTCTACCAAAAAAAAAAAAAAGCTGAATAGAAATTTTATTTCTAACTGAATAGCAATTGCCTAGCTATGTTACTTAGTATATACAAACACTCTCTTCTTTATAATATACAGCATTTTAAAAGCTTGACAATGTTTTTTCACATTAAGCAAAGGGGTGAAAACTGCATAGCTCAGCCCAGGCAGGACATCTTGCTTTTAGTTATCCTAGTTTTCAAGATGAACAAAGCAAAACGAATCCACGCAGCCTGTGTGAAGACAGTGTGAGGTTCAGATTACTACATAAGGCATCTGTGTTCATACCCTATGGCATAGGAAAGCTGGAATAATTATAGTAGTACTTGTAATTTTCCACTTGATTCCAATGTAATCTAGTGGTATAAAAAGGGTGAATTGTGTTAATACACAGCAAATTAATTGAAAACAATCAGAAAGTGACAGAACTCGTGAGATTTACCATTTGGTTTTTGATTTTCTTGGTTTTTTTTCCTCCTTGTATTCCTTTCCACCCTTCTTTGGCTTGTTTTGTTTAAAGGAAACAATCACCTATGGTTGTGTTACTGGTAGAAAAGTAGCCTCATCCAAGCTTCCTGCTCTGCCTGCATCCCCTCCTCCACCCTCCATAAAGCCCATTAGAGCATTACAGATGTAGGTATTCCAAACTGCCTCTTTAACAGCCTTTGTGCCTTCTGGTTAGTAGCACCATTCATGATGCTGGCAACTCTGCATGGAAACAGTTCTCTCTAAATTAAAAGAAGGAAGGTGGAGGGTCAAGTGGAGCTCTATCAATCATCTATACTTGTGTGTATAAATCACCAGCAGAAGGGGAATGCATCTGTTCTGTATTTGCTGTAAAAAAAAAAGACACCAAAAAAAACAAACAAAAAAAACCCCATGAAGTGAAAATCACTATGAAATGTTTCTCTTTAGCGTTTTAAAATAAAAACTCCATGGCCATAGGAGACTGAGTATGTGTATGTCTACTTAACATAATTTTTTGTATGGGAAAAATAGGAATTGCCCTTTTAAAACAGTCCTTGGATCAGAGTTTAACTGTTAAGCACTAGTCTATGCTCCCTTAGTGTTATTCATTGCACTGAAAGTGCAGTTTCTGACATGAAATGGGCTACCAGCTGGTATTTACAAGCATATTGCACTGTTTGTGGATTTAAAAGCAAACAAAAAGAACAATTCAAGCTTAATTTTCCTAATGTTGTTCCCTATGATTCTGTTCCTCTGTCTCTTTTCTTTCTTGCCCTCCTCTTCCTTGGCAGGGAAGATAATGTTCTGCACCAGTTCTGCTGTCCACCTTCGGGGTCTAGTAGTCCATCTTCAAGATAACAGAGAAGCTCGGGGTCGCTAAGTGTGCAGTCAGTGCTACATCTGTATAGTCCATCTCTCCTCTCTTACTGGTGTGTATGGGACTGAAACTTGCATGGATGCCATGGGATTCTTGTTCATAATCAAGTCTGAGTTATTCAGAATGTCACAACCGTAACTTTTTGCCATCAGTGCTTGGTAATCCCTTCTCCATGCTTTCCTACAGCTCTCCTCCATGCATCCAGTATTTAAAACACTTGCAAACTGTAAACAAACAGATATAATGCACAATTTATTTTGAAGTAAAATAAACAGTATCGTAAGTCTTTAAGTGTACTGTGCGTTTTGTTGTTGTATGTGGTCATGTGGTATAAAGAGTACAAACTAACGTGATTTCTTCTTCCCTAGTAGGATAGGAAGAGGGGCAAGCTGTTTCTTAGGCCAAGATTTTTCTGCTATCGATCCTAGAAGTTTGCTTCAAGGCTGGGAAACCACCAACATGACATTTTATGCATGTTACAATATAGAGATTGTGTAACCATTGTTTCTTTGCTTTTTGATTGTGATAAATAACCCGAACATGTATGTTGTTACACAGATAAATAGTCTATGAATGATTACATTTCTTAGCTTCTTTGCAGTCTGTTTTCTAAGTTTCCTGGCCTGTGTTTGTAAAGTCCAATATGAAGTGTTAGCACAAGTACAACATCATTTTTTAAGTACTTCAGGTACTTAACTGATTAAAATAATTTTTTCTAAGCTGTGCACAAAGTGAACTAATTGAATGGCCCTGTAACTTCAGGCAGATAAATGTGAATGTGTCCTTGTGTGTCTAAGAACAGAGACCAAGTTACAGTTACCCAAAAGGCACTTTGTTAATTACACCTTTCCAGGCACTTCTTACAGCTTTAGAATAACTGAAGGCTTTCACTGCTTGGATCTTCCAAAATTAAACAGCCTGAGCAGGTATGAAGCAGCATTTACTAGCCTGAAGTGAGCTGGGAAGAAAAATTAAAGGGTTGGAGGAGGGACTTTTATTTAAAACATTACTCCAAGCTCTCTGGAGTAGAGGTGGTTGGATGTAGGCTGAACAGCTGTGGTTTTTTGCTCTGCTTTGTTTTTTGTTGTCATATGTAGCTTTGAGGATAGAATAAAAGGAGAATCAGAATCAAGGGGAGAAGTGACAAAGGTAGCATAAGGTTCAGACTCATCCTGCATAATGTTCTTTGTTTGTGACTCTGAACAGTTAGATTTGATGCACTGCTTCTTAGCTCGGTACCCATTTATGCCTCTTGATATGTGTTTTCTTGTGCCTGCTGTAGGTATGATCATGGAGTTTCTGAAGCCTAGAGAGGAACTTCCTTGCAGAAAGCTGATTTGCCTTCATGATTTTATGACAGTTTGCCCATGTCTCTTGTTCTGACTGTGCTAACTGAAGAAGATATGGCTTTTTCCATTATCTGGTGTTGAGTACTGCGTAGCTTCATGTTTTCCTATTTGTTTATCCTGTGTTGGATAAACATGAAGGTCTTTCATTCTCATTGTAAAATGTGTGAAGCACAGAACGCAGAAATTATGGAGTAAATCACTGCAGTTTAATATGTTACTAGGAATGTTCTAATGTTTGATGGGCAGGGTAAAACACAACAAAGTGCCACTGACCATTTTGACCTTGAGAAACTGCTCACTATAGCAGTTAAGAGTTGCTACCCAGCAGTAGCAACAATGGGAATTTCTAATATTTTGATTTGTTTATCACCTCAAATGTAAACAGTAATTAACTCTCTCTACTTGGTGCAATGAACTGGAGCACTGTAATTGTTATCTTCCTTAGGGTAGGATTTGTCCAATCTTGTAATAAGTATCTTTTATACATTTGTATAATGGAAAAGAAAGAAGAAATACTACTGTTTAAATACAAAAATTGAAGCCACCAACTGGAGGTGGTGCCAGCCATTTTGCCTTGGATGTGGTTGTGGTTAATGATGGGTCTTGGGAGAAATGAGGTAGAGAAGTGATCTGTGTTATTAGCTGTAGCAGGATATTATTGTTGGTTGTTTTCTATCTGGTAGTTTTCCAGTTAAGAGAAGACACTATCATTGTAATTTGCTGGCATTTGAAACAATTTAAGTTGGTATCCACCATATCATCCAATCCTGGCATTTACTCTGCATGGAGTACATAGGGAAGTGACCTTCTCTCATGCTGCGAAGTCAGAAATGTGGAAGTAAACACTCTATTTAAATAAGTCATGGCTGGCTTAATAAAACATGCAGTGAATCTCAGGATTCAGCACTGGAACCCAGAAGGGCTTCCTTTTTAGTTAAGCTGAGTTTAAAGTAGATGACCTAAATGCTGCACAATATTACAAAACACAGGCTGCACTGGAAAAATTTCCTTTTCCTCCTGATTCCTTGATGATTTTTCAACTGCTTTTGTGAATATTTAACACTGTCTCATTGTGCATTCTATTATGGAAAGTGAAGGGAAATCACATTTTTCTTGTCTTCATGCACCAAATCTTTTCAGTCATGACCTTGAAGGGTTGAACTAAAGCTGCTGCTTTGTGGAAACTGTTTGAAAACGTTTTCTTTGGCACTTTTGGCACTCGCACCTGTTAGGATCAGGAATTGTTTTTCATCTGCAGTGTGGATCTCTCCTTTGCAAACACACTCCGTTCTTAGATTCTGATTGGTTTTGCCTGAAATAGGTGGGTAATTACCATTATTCACAGTTACTACTGACTCACTGTTGTTTCCTGCACATGCATTGCTTCCTCTATGTGGCGCTGACTGTGGGAAGTGGTTCCAAAGCTCAGAGCAGATGATGCAGGTGCTTCGTGCTTGAAAGGCGTGGATATTTATGCACCACTAGATGGAGCAGAGCACAGTTCGACTGTGATAAATTCAAGTCTTATCTCCCAAAGTAGTATTAGAAGTAACTCTAACTAGCTGAAGCAAAATATTTTATAACATGAGGAGAAGAAATAATCTGAAAAATGTAATGGGGTGTAGATCTTCACCATGAATCAAATTAGGCTTTCAAAAATTTCCCTTAGCTATTCGACCAGCCGTGTAATATGTTATGGATTGCCACTATTTCAAGTAACTCAAGATTCATAATGAATTAGAATTATGCACAGTCTATGGCTAAGGAAGCTCCTTAGCCATAAACCTCTTTGATCAGGAGCCCAGGAATGGAAAAGTTTAATCTGCTGTTCGAAATGAAGCAGCATTAAAATAGCATTTAAGGTGACTCACTGAGGCTTTGACAAGGGTCAGGGACATGGCTGAGTCCCTCTGAAACCTCCTGATTCATAATTTTGAAAGGGTGACATTTATATAATATTGATTTGCCAAGCTGAACATTTTGTTGTGCAGCACTAAATCCTTCTTCATCTCAAGCAAAAACTCAGAAGGGAATTCTTGTCTTTTAAACATTAAAAAAAAATAATTATCTACACAAACACCTGGAAGCATGAGGTATCATTTTGTTGGCGCTAGGATAATGAATATTACAAAAATACCCATCTTTTACAGTAAATGTATAATTCCTGAAGTGGTGACTAGAGGGAGCTCCAATGCAATCTGTTTCAAAGCATGCTCAGCAAGTAAATCGTTACAGGCAAGGCCTATTTCCCTACATGAAGCTGTAGATAAAAAGAAAGGAGAAAGCAACCCAGATTTATTTATATTTACTTTTAAAGTCTGTTAACACTGGAGATGGAGGAGTGTTTGATCACGTGGGATTACAGACTGTATATGTATGACACCATGCCCTATGGTCAGTGTGGTTTATATACTGTCATACACACATCGAGCTGGTTTGTACAGCATATTCTGGCTTTGTCTTTCTCAAGCTGCAATGCAGAATGTGTCGCAGGGAAGTGCGTGTGTGTAGCTGTGTGTGTATGGGGTAGGATGGAAGATCCATCTGTCCTACTGTCAGATAGCTGATAGTTAAGGCTAAAAGGCTGAAAGAGTGTAAGAACAGGACAAATGCACAGAGATACTTCTCCACGGCTAAGGAACATTTTGGTAAGAAGCTAATCCAGAGCTGTTATTGAGTAGGTTTTCAAGTGGAAAAAATAATTGCAATTAAAAAGTACGAACAACTCAAAACTACTGGAGAGATTTCTATTGTCAAAGCAGCAGAAACTCTAGTTTCACTGTTCTACCTCTACCAAATTAATTATAGTAATTCAGTTAAGAGTACCACGCTTCTATTTAAAGGGCATTTGGCTTTTTCCCTTCTATATGCAGGTCTGTTTCACGTTTCCTTTTAACTTCACAAAATGTGCACAGCAGTTGCTCAGTACGTGGTGGGGGAATCTGTAAGGCCGCACAGCTGCACAGATTTCAGTTGCCTGCAACATTAACACCTTGATGTGGCTCAGCTGCTATGAACTTGATTATCTGATTTCTGTTCTCCCCCGTTGCCTAGGATACTGGGCTTCCTTGCCACAGGTGGCCATGGGGCAGTGCAGGCAGGCAGTGGGCTCAGCAACTGTGGGGGCTGGTTCCTAGCTGGGGGCTCCCCACATTCTGGTGAGCTGTCAAAAATGGATAGATAAAGAGGGGGTGCAGAAGGAGTCAATCTACAGGGAGAAACAACATCTAATGAACTGAGTAAGTTTTGCCTGGCTGCGTTGGGAGGAAACTCAGCCTCCTGCTCTCAGCTACTGACTCAGTCCTGTTTCCATTCAGTTTCCACCCTCTAATGTAGGGAACTGAGCTCATTTGCCAATTCTTAAAGGAGATTTTGGAGACTTTCTGGGTGGTGTGGGAAGGGCTCTCCAAGGGAGAGGGTCATTTTGTTGCTTTTTCTCAAGAAAATGAAATTATAGATCTGGAAAGAAAGACTATCCATAATGCTAATATTCTTTGCATACAAAATATATATAGTGAAGGTTTCAGTACTCATTAAGGACTGATTCTGTTACATATAGATGCTTACAAAGGTAGGAGGTTTTGAAGGTCCTGGTTAGTACGGCCTCTTTGCTCTGCAGTCAATATGTTTTGCTTTGATCATTGCTGTAAAATGAGTGTTGCTGCTTCCCTTTAGAGATGGCAGTGGATTTCAGTGAATTTGAAAGATTATCTGTGTTTACTAAACAAAGTGGGTAACTGAAGTTCCAATTACCCAGAGACCATTTCTTCTCAATATTTATGTTTTTCCATATTCAAGTGAAAAATTGTACACAAGATATCAATTTTCATGAAAAATGTGCCTCTTTTTTCTACTGTTTCAAGTGTGTGTTTTTGTTTCTATACCTGTTATATTTTTTACTTTTCTGATCTTAATGGTGTGCTTTGTAGCTGGTAGTGATTTTGGCATATGCATTCATTGGGCAAATGCATGAAATAAATCTGATTTATAACCCATTAATATATGTATTTTTTTTCTACAGAAATTGTCACACTTCGTTAACCTCTGAATTTTTTCTAGTCTGTTGTTGGAGCATGGTACACCTGAAAATTGGGATGGTACTGAAATCTGTCTTGCTCTCTTTCTCAGTTAAATTCATCTTAATGAAGAATTCAATTAGTTGTAATTGATATTTTATGACAAGGCTTTGCCAGAGGCTGCTATAGTAGAGATAATTTATCTCAGTCAGGCGGTATTAGTTAAATAATTTTATTTTACAACTCTAAAAGCCGTTTTATTATTAATCAGATGACAATTATTCTGATACTGGAAAGAATGGGTGACCAGCCCACTGCTCCATCCCATAGATGCAGCAGATGTTTCTGACAAACAAGTTCGTTTGCTCGCTGGCCTCGAAGTGCCTGATGAAAACCTTTTCCCTGGGCTCTGGGCTTTGTTAGTGAGTGAGCTCTCAGCTGTGCCTGCCGCTGTCAGCTGACCGTGCAAGCTGCACAATTGCATTTGTTGCCTCTGGGACTCAATGTTATGCTGAGGTGCTCTCTGCACGTGCTTAGCTCTTGTGAAGCCCGCAAAGACACACGTTCAGTTTTATGATCAGACTTAATTATTGACAGTTCTTTTTGTATTTATTATTATTTTAAAATATGTGGCATTCAGTGAAAATGAATGCCTCTGCTTCTCTCTCTTGTGCTGGGAGCCCCAGGCCGGGGTGCGGTACTCCAGAAGGAATCTCATTAGGGACGGTCGCCTTTGTCCCCCTGCTGGCCGCTGCGCTGCTGATGCAGCCGGAGTACCGCTGCCCTTCGCGGCTGCAGGCGCGATGAAAGCATCAAAGGAGACAAAGGTTTAGGTGTAAGTAGAAGCTCCTTGCTTTACTACGGATGAGGCTAAAGCACTTGTCTCCGCCACAAAGCTCAGTCCAGAGGCTGCCTTAGCCATGAACAGGAAAAGATGACAGGCAGTTTTTATCAGTGTGCATGTAGTGTGCTTCTCTGTCAAACCTCTGAATGGTTAAAATGGGAACTAGTACTAAAATGGTGGCTGCCGTAGCCAGATGTGCATGTGTAAATGCCTGATGTGCATGTTTCCAGCAGTCATTTGTTTCATCTAATTTTACAGTGCTGAAAAGGGTAAATGATGTAATACCCTCTAGGCAAATCTTGTGAAAATGAATGGGAAAAATTCACGTAAAGCTTTCTTTTTAGGTACTTTGACTTTTTTCTATTATTTTTATGTGCTCAAAAGCATACACAGCTGCATCCACTTGGCAATCAGAACCTTTGGCCCTCTTAAATACATCTGGCATTGCATGGTTCTGATTTCTTGGTTTACCCTGAATCTGTTCTAGTTTCCACAGGTGGTACAAAGGCATCCTGAACAGATCTACTGTAAATACCACTTGGAGTAAAGGCTGAATGTGACAATCTCTTTAGAATTTGTGCAAAACAAATAGTCATCACGTGGTTGATCCATCTCATCTTGTGAAATTTATGGTTGAAAATCAAAATTATGCTAATTATTTCTATACTATTATGACAACAAACTTATGTACAAGGTTTTATATAATTTGCATAAAATCTGGTGTGTAAAATGTAAAATCCAGTATTTGCATACTCTGGTACTCGCATAACTTCTCAGGTTGGGGTTCCCAACCACCACCCATCAGCTCCTGCAAAGGGGCACGTTGCCCTGTGCAGAACCCCTGACCTCAGCTCTGCAGTGCAGGGTTCAGTGCCAGCTGGTGCTGTCAGGGAAGTGTCTCTCATTTTCTTAGCCACGCTTGAACCTAGATGTGCCTCTGTAAATTCACTCTGAGTACTTGTTAAATGTAAACTGCCAGTTAGCTGAAAAACCTTGTTTCCTTTCTGTGGGCTAGACTGCTGTGTAACTTCCCCTTCCTGCTTCCAGCAGTCACACCACTAACCTCTCTTGATGCTTTGCCGCAGACGTGCTGATGATGTAGCTCCAGTTGCGCTTGTTTTCAGATTCTGTGGGAGTTTGCTGCTTTCATGTTATTTCACTTACATTTGTAAGCTTTTTCTTCCAGCAAACCATTATGCTTTTAGAACAATCTAACTCAATTTTCAATTCAGTAGGTTTGTAGCCAACAGCAACAAAATTACTAAAATGTTTACTCTGTAACTGTAGTGATAAAAAGGTTATTTTCCATATTTAAAAGAAGCATTCTAACCTCTGGCAGACTGATAAAGAAGTACATTGCAATTCAAGTCTTTATCTGTGTCTATATGGATTTCTCTGGTGATATTCTTTTTCAGAAATGATAAAAAAAATATAATAGATGCAGTTTTACTGAGTGGTAGGGAAACAGCTCGTTGACTGTAGGTCCCTGAATCCACCCAACTGCTCGTGTAATTCTGTTCCATTTCCTGGGAAACAAAAGGGTCCTGTGCACTGATACAGTGCACCTTTTTGTAATGTGCTGCTGCTTGTCAAATGCTGGGTAATCTAAGAAAAAGAATCACTGATATGCATAGAAATAATCATTGATTGCAAGCAAATGTGTCAAAGTACATTGAAAGTCCTGAATTCTTAAGCTGTAGTTGATGTTTCTGGACAGGAGCGAATACCTTTGTTGTGGTGCATGATGACTTAGCTCAGGGCAGTGCAGGCTGTGGCTCGTGCTGCCTGCAGATCTGTACAAGGGATGAAGGCTTTTTTTTGAGCCTTTTGTTTTTCCATACGCATGTAAGCAGGTGTGGTATGCAAACAACAGGGAGGTGCCCAAAGCATATGGTAGTGCACAGGAAATACTTGAGCTTCAAGCTTCTCTCTGAGCATTCATTTTGAACCAGAGAATTAAAATCTGCTGATGTGAGGTGGAAAAACAAATTCTTATTCTATAAATCAGTATGAAATGTGAAGTCACTGCTCCACTTCTGTGATGTAGCTGTGTTACTGCTCCACACTAAAAGATCTCTTTTATGATTACAGACAGTGTAAAGTATATGTTTTATGTATATGTGAAAATACACCCAGTAGAATCGTTCCCCGTGTTTTAAAGAATGAAGTCGAAAGTCTGTGTTCTCAGCATATAACATACTTTTGCTGATTTAATGTCATTTTTTTTGTGTGTTTTTTTTTGTTTGTTTTTTTACTTCACTGCATCTCTTGTGCAGAACTCTTGCTAGTTGTTCTAGAAGGATTCTAGTAACAATATAGCTTACAAAGGGAAATATGGTAATCAAACACTTATTTTAAATTACATGACCATTTTTTCCTTTATTGACTTCTTCTACTATTTCAATCTAATGATCTCAAATGCCTTGTGAGGACTCTTGTAAAATTTAGACCTTTGTTGTTCCTGCATGATTCACAAATGGAAGGGATAAGTTAGCTGCTTCTGACCATAGCAACACAAATGGGAACTTTTAACGGACTGTAAGTTTGTTCCATCATATTGTTAAACAAAATGTTTTCAGACACTTCTGTTCTGGGATGACATCAGCACCCTGGACCTTTACCTTGTGGAAGATTAAACACAGATCTAGAAACTTTACTGCCTTCAGAGTGAGCTGTGCACAATTGGCTGTTGCTATCAGCAATGTACCATCTCTTCCTTCTTTGGAAAACCTCTATTCCCATGTTGCATACATCAGTTGATTTTGTTTTTATGACTCCAAATTTGAGCTGCAAATGGTAGTAAAGCTTGTTAATGAACATCTGATCTTCATGTAACTCTGGGAATAATAGTAATATAAATGGTGGAGTGTACTTCTAACAAACTCCAAACCACATCCCTGAGATATTTTAACATGAACACAATTCCTCTGGCAAGATATCAGCTTGAATAAGGCTGATTAGATGCCTGATGGATTATAATTTCTTGACCATTTATTGTCAAGGGGGTGATTTCTTTTTTTCAGGATAAATGCAGAGCAGCTATGGTGTGAGATGGAGCTTAATTAACGTACCATGCATTGCCCTTCCTAATGCATATGTTCTTACTGACATTGGTGGGATCAAAAGAAAAAAATCTGGACTGAATTGATAAAAAATAATTTAAAACCAACAATAGAAACAGAACATGAAGGGATGCTTTTGGCAGTAGGTTGTTTCGTGACTAACATAATGGCTGGAGTTTTCAGTTCCATTTCTGTAGAAGTGTGTTCTGACCAGGAGTGCTCCTTTTGTTACCCTCTGCTGGCCTGCTGTGGTTTGATGCTTTGGCTGTATCTACTGAAGGGAATACTGGGATACAAAGTGTTCATGGCAAATGTCTTCAGGAAGGAGTAAATATTTGTATGCAATGAAGTTGCATTAGGGAATAGAGTCGATTTGGTCATTCCTTGTTTGTGGACTATCACATCATCAGGCTGCAATGTAAAAGTTTGCCTTTCTTCCGTGTGCTGCTAGTTTGTACAAAGAAACTGTGACAAGCAGCAGTTATCCATTGAGCAATATATAGCAGTGTCTAAAATTTTTAATATATTGTTCTGCATGCCTTTTCTCATCATTGGGAAGAGGCAATACTGCGCTGGTTCTTGCACTAGGGAGTTGATAGAGCTCAGAACCATGTTTTCTCCCATATACACACAATATATACACCACCCAGACTTATCAGTTGCTGACAGCATGTCTTTGTACGTACTGGGATGCTCCAAATTTCATATTTTAGCCAAAAGATGACATATTTAAGCAATCTTTATTTGGGATCAAGCTGTGGATTTTTCAACTACAGCTATCTAATCTGTCATTATTGTGTCTTTTCATGCATCTTGACTTTTCTCAAATAGGAAATTTTTCATAGTGTTGACACTATGCCTGATAGTGTCATAACTATATATAGTTATTTGTAGTCTGACACCATTAAGGTAGGCGGTAGCATGATCTCATTTATTCCCTGGTTAACTGAGACTGAAGCAGTTGCAGCCATCTGCAGCGATGGAAATGAATTGTGCCTGCCTGAGCTTACAATTGAACCTGAAGGGCTGGAGGTTGTCCACAGGAAGGGATGCAGCCGTACTGAGCTGTCACAGCACAGAAACTGGCACAATATGATCTCCTCAGCTTGGTAAGAGCTTCCATATAACTTTGTGCTGTCAAGATCATCTAACAAGTACTCTGCAGAAGGCTTATAGCACAGACATGGTGCCGGACTACTGCAGTTCCTATATTTTGCTTATCCAGTCTCAGCAAGAGCAGTTACTGTGTGGTTCTATTACATTGCTGTGCGCTGTGTTTGCACTGTCATAGAATCATAGGAGTTGGAAGGGACCTCANTCAACCTGTCATCCACCAGGACACCCAGGTCCCTCTCTACAGAGCTCTTCTCCAGCATCTCATCCCCTAACCTGTACTGGTACATGCAATTATTCCTCCCAGTTTTTCTTAGAAATATCATAACGATTTATACTGTCACTGTTCCACTCTGAAACACAGAATACTTAAGTTTCTAATGCTGTCTTAGATCAATAACACTCCTTGTTTATTATCACAGCTGAAAAAAAGCAAGATTTCAGATTATTGATTCTTCAAGGTATTCATGTTCTACTTTCTCTATGTCTACATGGCATCAGGAAATCCGTGCTGTTCGGTTTCGTAGGTGATCTTCACTAAGTGTGACTCTGTACCTATCAGAAATTAACAGTCTCTTCCATCACAAGAACAAAAGGAAAGAAAATGAAGAGGAAAAGAAGCCCCACACACACGCACACAGATGCACACATACACAAAACCCAGAACTTGTCATGGCTCAAGGTATCAAGAAAATAATTTTGTGCTTTAATTAAACTTGGTAAAGCATTTTAGAACATGATCTTCTGAATAGATATAGGCATCTTTTGTATTTAGGCTTGCTCACTGTACAGCTTTAACAGTCAGCACATACTTACAGTGCTAATAACAGGTGTAATAGCCTGTGGCCTTGTTTTTTCGCTTCAGGGCAGAATTTTTAGAATTGTATTTAATATTTGTGTCTTCAGAAACCTAAATTCTCCTGGGTAAGGCAGCAATTGTCTGAATTTCAGACCAATGATTGCTTGGGAATATTTTTCTCATAACACTGCAGATGTGGTTATTTTATGGTTGTTGTATTTGCTTAGAGCTTGCATCATTAATTTAGGAGCCATATGTATCCATGGTTCATATAACTTTCAGCCTTGAAAGAGGTGGTTGCTACCAGCAATTACACCCATTCTTCAGTTTCATGCTGACCATGTTAGTTCCAAATAATCCAGCTGAATTGTAGCCCTCTGTGCTAGCTTTAGTTCCAGTTCATGCAAAGATTCCTCTGCCTATTCTCTAAAATGTTAAGTACTTGTATGAAGATGTCATTCAATTGACTCATCAGTGGTGGTGGTACAGATTTGCTCTGCTCCCTACCCAGAAGACCCTTGCAAACTCCATGGAAACAAATACAGTGCTGCTTTCAGTGTTGCATTCCCCAGATAGTGCTGAATTGCTCTGCATTAGATTTTCTTCTGTTTGGTGGGAGTCTAAGTCTCTTAGTTCAATTTTCAGCCACTTCCTTGGGCAAATACAGACAAGTATAGTATGATTTACAGTTTATTTTAATAGCTTTATCTTTAGAGTATGGATTTTTTTTTTCCTGGAGGTACTAAATTATGGAATTCATTCTGTTACAGTTGAACAAATTGTAGGTTTACCAGTTTTTTCTTTATAACTCTGCAATATATATATTTTTTGTACTTAGGTAATTAAAACAAAAACAAACAAACAAAAAAAAAAAACCCTAACTCCTTATCGTAAAGTAACCCAAAGTAGATATTTTTTTGTTAGATTTTATTGAAGCAGGCAATCCTCAAACTGCTTTGTGTAAATGAGCCATTCTGTTTGCTGTGGCACAGTGGTACTGTGTTCAGCTTTCAGGTTGCTTTTATGTTTTAAATTCATTTTCTATCTTGGTACAGTACTCAGAAAGAAGCCAAAGGCTTAAATGAGAATTTAGGTACAAAGAAAGAAGAATAGCAGTTGTGTGATTGCTCTAAGAGTGTTTTGTAAATTTGTTGTAAATTAACTGTTTTTACATACCCCAAAATTCAGATGTCTCAATAGATTTTGCACCTAATTTTTCCATCTCTGCTATCTTATTTTCTTGGTTATGAAGCTTTTTGTTCCTCATGCTGTCAGCGTGCTCTTGAGACTTCCCACAAGGGTGAACAGGACTGTTGCTGCAGGTGACCAGGTTAGGGGTTCTGCTGCAACTGTGCCTGGATGTGCAGCTCACCTGAGTGTAATTCTTGCTTGCTTTTTTGCCCTGCAACAGTAATTTATTTGGTTGTTCCCATGCAGCGACTTCCATCCAGTTTAAGTAGCCTTTCCTGTGTTTGATTTTGTTTTTATATCTATTTTTTACATCAGAAAGCCATTTATAAGCCTTTCCCCATTGGGCTGCTCAGAACCTGTCTGACTGAAGAAGCGAATTGTATGTGGATGGGAGTTCTGTAGCACACAGGCCTACCAGGCTGGGCAGTGTGCCCTGAACACTGCACAGCCCTGGTGCTGCCCGGTGCCTGCTGGACCTGCTGGGCACTGAGCTTGTTGGCAGCTATCATGGCTCCATTGCCAGCTGCCAAATTGATTAATCTGTGGCATTATGTATTCTTCACTGAAGTTACCAGGTGCATGAACACTGTTACTAACAGCATGGTACAACACTGTTGGCAGGAGCAGGGAAATTTCTGGAAAACTCTCTCAGTAAATACAGACCCTTTTAGCCGTGTTTGGGGATGGACTCAAAATGGGCATTTTTTGCTGTGGAATCTGAGCTCTTCCTGTGTGTTCAGGAAAGCCTGCATGTCGTGACACTGAAGCATGCATTTGTTGGGGAGCCTTACCACCGGGGGCTTTGTCCAGATGGAAAACAAGGTATTTCTAATGAAGCAGTAATCCTGCTCCTTGTGATTGTGTGAGGAGTCCCTGAGGTCACAAAGTGCTTGTTGTCACTTGGCACAATCAAGGCTGCACTGGGTGGAGGCTAATCAGCAGGGCCTTGTGTCATTACCATCTCTTCGTTATGCGCAGCGCGTTGTCACTGCACAGGGAGTCTCATCAGGACTTATTTATAGTAACAAGGGCCAGAACTGTTCAGAGATTTCTGAGTCTGTGCTAACAGTGAGGCAAAAAGTCCATCCGGTGAGCAGGTTGGCGCTGGGACAGCAGATTGTTAAGCAGTAAACTTAATTATAAGGAAATTAGGTTCACCCTTTCCCATTGTTCAATGAACAATGAGCCACAAAGCCAGCACACGCAAACCACCCCTCAAAGTGCATCGCTATTCACAAATCCTGAACTGAGAGCAAGCAAATTGCAGGGTGGGAAAAGCTCCTCACGTCCGTTTTAATTCTCTGTCTGCACTGCAGTTACTGGGGCAACGAGGTTTGTTTCCATTCCTGTGCAGCTGGGTCTTGCACAGGCTGTGCCCATGGCCACCTCCTCTCACACAGCACTCTTGGTTTGTGTAACCAAACTCATAATCTTTGCATTAAAAGTGAAGGTTTGCAACTGATTTACAGATAAGCTCTGTAAATATAATGAATGCAAATCTAGTGCCAATTGTATGAATGTCCATAACCATACACATTCATGACTGTAAAGCAGAAGTTGGCCTATGGCAGTTTGGGTAAGGGATCTACATGGTATGTACAAACGGCAATTTAAAATGGTACCTAACATGATAGTGAAGAGTTCATTGTGAGCCCTGTATGGGAACTGTTGAATCACGGCCTGAACCATTGATTGATCACCTGAGGCGAGCACTGAGTCAGCTGCAGGGGCACAGGTGAAGGTAATGTACCTGTGTGATTGGAAGGGGTGGAGTCTGGTTCCACTCTCCCAGACCCCATTTAAGGGCTGACCACCACCAGGGAAGGATCTCTTGTTGGAGATCCCTCCTGTGTGGAGTCATCAGCAAACCTCAACCATTGTAAAAGGTGAGCCACCCTTTACTTACCAGTAGTCTGTGTACCATCTATATAAAGCCTTACTGTCCTCTGCGATATCTCCTCTGAATTCCATCCTTTCGAATTATCCGCCCTACGAGCCCTTAGTTAACTGTTCCTTATAGCCAGCGGAAATACTCTTTTCTTTTTACTCTAAAAATTTAAATTTATTGTATGGATGTTTATAATAAACCTGAAGTTTTGCACAGCCGGAGCAAGTTTAATTAGTGATGTTATGCTTCGTGTTAAAATGTTGATATTTAAACAGAGGTGTCGTTGTGGTCGCCTCGGTACTTTGTATCTTAAAACTTTCTGTGGTCAACTGTAGTTGCCTTTTTGGGGAGAGAACAAGAAGCCCAAGGATTTGAAGGCCGACCATTCTGTTAGTAAATGCATGCAGGTATCTGTTACTTTGGTGTGAGAGAAGCCACCAGGAGGGCAGAATACAAGAACAAAATCAAACAAGATTTTCAGGCAATCTTCACCCAGCTCCCTGCTCTGTGCCACTGTTATTTTTGCTTAGCAGATTTACCAAGGATGAAAGCAGTGTGGCTGTGAGTATGTACTGCAGGCTGCACAGTGCTGTTCTGTGATTGCAATTTGGCTGTGTGTCGTCCTATTCTGAGGTTACTCATAGCCAGTAAGCCTTGAGGTGAGGACACTTCTGGGGTCTTGAAATTGCATACCTATATCGAAGATCAACTTCACAATGTGCTGAAGGGCAGCAAGTGCTGTGGGGCAGGTTCCAGTGATTACCATGCAGGTGTGTCAGCTGGGGAACAAGCTCATGGCTCCAAGGATGTTTGCAGCTGAAGATTTCAACCATGTAAAACTTTCTGACCTTTTGTAAGGAAGGCTGTACTACTTGCTTATGTTGGTTTATCACAAGGTTCTGCTGTGCTGACATAGGTGTATTGAGCTGAGATTTTATTGCCAGTGCACAC
This sequence comes from Odontophorus gujanensis, assembly GCA_013399175.1. Lineage (NCBI taxonomy): Eukaryota > Metazoa > Chordata > Aves > Galliformes > Odontophoridae > Odontophorus > Odontophorus gujanensis. The sequence continues at coordinate 23,843 of VXAB01010944.1, read as the reverse complement.
GGTGCAAGACTGAAAACAGAAGACAGGTTCTGGAAACGTTTGCTATAATGCTGTGCGCAGTAGAACTTGGTCAGGTATTCACATAGCCAAGTACTGTCAGTCACATTTCATCACGTTTTGCCTGAAGATACTTCTTTAATTCTCCTTCCTCAAGTGAATAGGAAATAGCTGCTTCCGTATGTTTGGCTTTTTGCAACTATATTAAATGTCAAGCAAGGTACTATGAAATGTCTGTAAAAATGAAGATATAACAAAGTTATTAACTGTTTGACTTTTATAGACAAATTTTAAAATTGCTTTAATACTTTATAATTTTATTCTTTTGCTATCATCTCAGGACCTCTCTGGAAACAGGAAGCAGCATCTCCACCGATCCGCTCAGGTACTGTAGAATGCAACTGTTAACTTTAGGTTTGAAATAATAGCAGTGAACTCCAATCTGCATCAGCTGTACATCACGTAACTTTATCTTACAGTGTGTAACCAGTGAAGACATTGACTCAGCATTCAGGTTTTTTCTGTTTTTAAGGAGGGATAACTCTTTCTTCCGGGGTTTCTAACTTGAAATTCAGTTCTGGTTTTAAATACCGTGGTTTTGCTCTCAGAGGACCCTGAAGGACACGAAGGGAGTGTTTGTGTGTGCACATGGGCAAACATCTCTCTCAGGTATTTATAAACCTAGGTTATGCTGAAATGATCTGTCCATTCTTGGTAGTTCTGTAACAGTGCTCATTTTGATTAAATGCTACTTTTAAAATGCATTTCAATTGCTCAGCATTTTCATAAAAGCATGTGTAAGAGTTAAGAGATTACTGCCACATGAGTCATCACAGAGACTGAAATTTTACTTTGATAACTAAGATGAGAAAAAAAGAATTAATATCGTTGACATTGCATATCAAATGGGCACCTTGCATGTTTTATTGATGTAGGTGCACACTGAAGTGTGCATCACTCACAAGCTTTTTTTGATTAATTTGGGGCAAAGTTTTTTTCTCTTGAACTGGCAGCTGTGGAGTAGATGTCTTCCTTTCCAAGATGTCTGTTTTTGAGGATGTGAATTTTTGCACATTGTGTGCTTTTAAGTTTGCTTGGACAAAACGTTATTGGGAACTGCTTTGTATACCCTAATGCAAATGTGTGTGCTTTCTCTCCATTATTCATCTCCTAGTGTATGATAATCTGAAAGTGAAGTGCACACCTTATTATCATTTCCTAAAAAATGCACACAAGTTCGTGTGGGTAACATTGTCTTCAGCTCAGTACAGTCACACTGGACAATATTCAGATTTGACTGCAGTGTTGCTCCCAGCACCCGGTTTGATGGCACGCTGTCTCTTTGTGTGGTGGGACAATGCAGGAAACAGTCAGCTTTCCCCTCCCCTCTGCCTTTCTGAAATCTTACTTAAGCAAGAACATCATGTAGCTGGTTTGTGACTTACCTGGTTCTGGGAAACTTATCTCAGGGAAAAGTAATGCTGTCATCTGTATTTCAAGCTAGACAAACCTTTGTGAAAACAGCAGGTTTTGTTACAATGCCTTTCCTTATAGTGATTCTTTTTCTGTAGGAGGATGTCAGTGAGGGAGTTGAGAACAAATTTGGGAGACGTAAGAAGTGGTTGAATTCCGTGGGAAAGTGTATAGCTGTAGTTTGAGTGAAAGTACATGCTTAACTAGTAAATGTAGTGATTTAATCATTTTAAGTGGCTAAGCACTATATAAAGCTGTGAATATTTTCTTTTTTTTTTTTTTACATTATTTTCCTGAAAATGAAACTGTGATATTTAGTATCCAACAACATGGCCACTGCCCTTGCTGAGCAGCTCCATAAAGTTTCATGCATGCTGTTAATTTTGATGGCATTGGTCTCATTAGCATGCATTCAGTGGGTTGCACTCTTTTCTTAAGCCTGCAGCAGAGTGATGCAGGCTGCTATGGAATCCTTGATTGCACTTCTTTATATTTCAAACAAAAGTTTATTATTCTAGCTTATATTCTACCTGCAAGTTAGTAGAGATTTTGAGTCTTCCTTCTTTATCCCAGGCACTTCCATAAAACCTCTGTGTTCTTATGCAAATAAATGATTTTGAGAATACATGTTGTTTTCCAGAATTGTCTTTATAAAAATTAATTTGGTAGTAAGTGTATTTGCACGTGAAAAGTGCTTTTAAATTTTGATAACGGGAGAGAAATACATTGTAGTTACCAAATGATGGTGTGAAAATGCTGCTTATTAACCATGAATGAAAAAATTTATGATGCTTAAAAACTTTCAAATCAAACAGTCATAGAGGAGACATTAAAGAAACTTCAGATGTCATCAACTGAAACAGTGATTTTTTTTTTCCTGGATAAAATATCTGAAGAAAGTGTGTAAAATCTTGCTGACCTCAGTAGGTCAAGGAAGAATAAGCCTGTTTTGAAGCTGTGATTAGACAATATTCGAGGGAATTATTTTTAAGCACAATTAAAGTCATCTTTTTACTGAATTTAACTGAATGGAGTTAATTTTCCCTTGAACGTGCCATGAAACAGAAGGTACCAATTAATATGAATCCATCTAGTGTCCTGTCAAGCAAATGGTATTTTATTGCTACTTTTCTTATCAAGTTCCAGTCTTCATCAGCAAGGTAAGTTTTGCCCAATTAAAACCACTCTTCTACATCTTGGCTCCTCTGGAACACTGTAACCTGAATATCTATTTTGTTAGTTTTCAGTTGTGCAGATTCCCCACTCAACAGATCACTTATTTCCCCTGGATTTGCTTAGACTACACTTGTGTTCCATCTGTCAGTTGGGAACTTATACAGCTGGGAGATGAGAAAGGAGTCCAGTGTTGTAAAGAATAAAAGCTTATGTCCATTAGGAAGAGAAAAACCTGTACAAACTGGCATGCTATATGTGCGTACTGTTGTGCACAAGTATTTTCACCCTGTGCACAGTATATTTTCAGGATGTTTTGAGGTGTCCACTCTCAGCATTCAGCTGGTGTCTGAAAAGATTTTAATTCCTGAATCAATGAGAGTCTTCTGTAGTGTTATCACACCTACTTCAGATGTTGAGATTTTTGTGGACAGATTTTTGTAGCATCTTCTGTAACACAATGATCAACTAGTGTTGACCTTATAGAGAGAAGACATTCAGAAACAGAACAGCAGATTTCCTACTATTCTCTTGAAAGTTTGGCAATTTCAAAATGTTTAGTGACCAAGAATAAAGATTAATGTCAAGTGGCAGTTAATATTAATTTGTGGGGAAGCTGAATAAATCTAAGATCTCTTTGAAGCAAAATTACTAAGTTATCAGATCGTGTGTAGGCAGCTGAGCTTCCTCTTGTGTAAATAGAAGGCAGGGGGAACTCATTTCTTCCCTGATTCTTTACACATCTCAGTGAAGCTTGTCCCCATCTCATGTGGGTGTTACAATGGTGCAGCAGAGCCCAAGAGCTCTGTTCATGTTTCCCTTTCCATTTTCCCTAGACAGGAAGGGATCCTTGCTGATGTGACATCCAGATATGCATCAAAGGTTCTGAATGAGGTTCTGAAAGAGAGTTCTGGTTTTCCATAGCCTTTAACATGAAAACCTCCCTTAGTTTCTTGGAATTTTTTTAGGAGCAAGCTAGGAAATCTTCCCATTCATTTGCATGTGGACAATATCTGCTTTCCACTATCAAGAAAGGGCTGCACAGAAGCTGTACCTACCACTGTATTCTATGAGCTGAGGCCTTCAAGCATACCAGGAGCTACTTCAGGGGCTATGTGGTTGCACAGTCTGATGTTATCTGTACTTTGTACAATCCTTGCTCCTTAATGTGGTGTGCTAGTGAATGGCATAGAACTAACATGGGAACTGCATGATCTTATTCTCATGATACACTTGTGCTCCACAACCTATGAATCATTAGCTTGACTTTCTTGTCTGTGGCCATGGAAGTATCCCATCCTGGAGTCAGGAAGCACTTATGGAAAATGCTCTCTTGCTGCAGGCTTACTGTTTCTGTACTCTTACAGTACAGTTTCTGTAGACAGAAACAATATTTTTCCACACAAGTAAAATATTTACAGGATTCTTCCTGTCATATCATGATAAAGAGCGTGAGTAAGTAAAGATGTATAACAGTTGAATGTATGTATTTTATCAAGAGTTCAAGATTAAGTGGCTAGACAAGTTGATTTTCCTGCGCTGACTTTGTAATGGGTTTATTTTATACAACACACTTTCTCATCAACGGACAGCTTTACTTCAGCCTCCCAGGCTGTCAAGGCAGCCATCCCTAGAACTGGGACTTCTATGTATGTTTTATCTTGTCTTTTTTTATTTTAATGGTTGATTTTGAAAGTGTTGTCAGAGAATTCAGTACACTGCTGCCAGAGCTGCCTCTCCTCTAAATGACTACAAACATTTTCAGCATGCTGCTCACTTATGGTACCATGCCGAAGCTGCAACTCATCCAGAAATTACTGCCCTATTAGGCCTGGGAATCCTAAGCCAAGGGTAGCAGTAAATGCCTTTCTAAAAGAACTGGTTTTATAGTGATGTAAGCGTGAGATGAAGCTTAATTTTCTTTGTTGATTTCGTATGGAAGACAAGTGAAAATGAAGACTGTGTTGAGAACATGGTGCTTTTCATTTGCAAAAGCCCTAATTAGCATTTTGTCTGCATGCAGTGCAGTATAATCAGTGCTGGTTGCTGTCAGAAAATTCATGGGTACATAGCTTTATCTCACTACAAGTCCAGTATTTAGAAGCAACCAATTAAGGTGAAAAATAGCTTTATTTCTGGTGAAGTGCATGATGGAGAGAAAGAAATTGCTTTGCAGTGTGAGTAGTCAAAGAATGTGTTTTCTGAAAAGCCTGGCTTTGGGATCCAGAATGTTTCATGAAGTTAACTGTCTCTGTATGGCTTTCCCATTCCTCCTTGATCCTCAGAACAGCTGGTTTTGGTCATGGAGCAAGTCCTTCCTTGCTGCTTCGGGGTGTTTCTTAAGGAGCATCAAGAAATCTAGGCAGAAGAATGTTCAGCTAGGGAAAACCTCAAAGGTAAACCTTTTGGGCCATCCATTTGCTCTAAAAAGAGGGAAAGGTTTCCGAGTTACTTTCTTGACCAATTACAAGCAGTAACTGCCATCAAACACCACCAAAATGGGAAAGTGCCATCTCAGATGAAGCAGCAGGGAGACTGGGGAGGGCTGCCACTCACCAGCAGGCACACAATCCCAAAAGGGTTTTACTCAGTTCTCCGTCAAATAAAACTGTTCCTTTAAAGCAGAAACTGATATTAGGGATGGAACACTGAGATGGAAGATTTTGATATGAAAATGTAACATTTATCTTTCTGGAAAACTGTCAAGCTACTGAAGCCCCAGAGAATGAGAGAGCAGGAAGAACAGTTGGCTGGAAATCACATAGAGTGTCACATTGTTAGGGGACTGGCTTACTGAATGCCAGCAATTGTTTTCTTGGAAATCACTTCAACACTGTTCTGCTGCTGGTGTGAAAGAAGGCACAGGGAATGAGTGGGCACCAGGCAGGGCCATGGAGGGGAGTTTTTAAGAATTTTTATCTTTTAAGGATTCAAATCAAATGTACTTCTTTGCTTATCATGCAAAGTGTGTCTTTGTGATGGGTTCATTCCCACCACTCACACTTTACTGCCCAGTCTGTTTCTAGGGAAGTACAAGAAATTGTCATATGAAAGTGTTTGAAGGTTGTTGCCTAAGCATACCATGTCTGAGTAAGGATTGGCAGTTTCTTTAAAGAAGCAGCTAACTTACAGTTTCGACTGACCTCTCATAACTGCATTTAAGGGTATTGCAAGGTGCCTATGGCACTAAGCAGAGACAGACCCAAAGGGCCCTGAACAACTGCCCTGCATGGGCCTGCAGGGCTTGTATGTACCTGCACTCCCAAGAGGTTCCTGTTAAGCCTTAGCAGTTTGGTTGTCTATTGTTTAAACAGTGTACAGGTGATATATATTACAAAAAAAGAAGTACCACAGCAGAAGGTATGTTTAGTTTTGTTTCAGATGTTTCTTTGGGTTCTGATCTTGGTTCTCTTGTAATTTGTGTAGAATTCTTTCCCGCCCCTGCTGATAGTAAGCAATACCCTCAGTGGCTCCTATGGATGACTTTCAAACCTCACCGAAGTGAGAATGTCCAAACTGTACATTCAGGAAAGGTGAACCTGACAGCGCATGACCTGGTCAGTCACCAGCAGGGCTCGCGTGCTGCGCTTTGCTTCTAACACCATCCCGTGTCAGCAAGGCAAGCTCACCGCGGAGTGGAAAAGTGGGAGAATCGACTCGATATCTTTTGTTAAAGATAAACATCAGTTGGGGCTGCTGCCTTTTCAGAACGAAATCATTCTGCTTTTAGCACGTCCGGCCGGAGGTTCTGAACACGCGCCGCAGCCGACGGCAGACGCCGCCAAGTGCCCGCGCCCCGGGGCCGGCGCTGCCCGCTGCTGGGGGCGCGCACTGACNCCAACAACAACAAAAAAAAAAGGAGCGAGTGGGGCTGTCGTTCCCATGTGATGGGATCATAGCGCTGGTGTGATTACAGGCAGTTGTGAGGTTGATTGAGATAATTGCTTGTCTTCCCCTAAGTTCTGCAAGCTCTCAGGATGCTTTGCAAAGCTCCTGCTGCAGCCTTAGCTGGAACGCAGACACGTTATTTGTCCGGAGGGCCATCCAAGTGGCCTAAAATAGCCAAAAGGAGAAGCGGGATTTGTGTGTAATAACAGCTACCCGGTGGCATCGGAGACTTTGGGGAAGATAAACTACAGTGAGGATCAAAGAGCGTCTGTGAGCGTGTAGCCTTTGTGCGCTGCCTCTTTGTATCCAAGTGGTGCTGCGCTGTGCAGGTGCTGTGCCATGTGCGCGGGCTGCCGCACCGCCAGCTGTTAGAAACACTGTGCGAGCAATAAGGGGAGCAGGGCACTGCGCTGGGTGGAAGTCGTTCACATCAAAACAAAAAGAAGTCTTGTGGTGTTAAAATCTAGCTGCAGAATCCGCTTGCTGCAGTACAGTTCTTTGAAAATGCTGAAGTTAAAGGCCTTCTGCTTGGATTACTGGCAGTTCCTGTGTCTCCAGCCTCTCCACGGCTTCTATAAAAGGTAAGAAAATGTTAACTCATACATTCTTTTCAGGACTGGGTTGCTGCACATGATGCCCTCAATTCTTTTACTCAATATGCTGCTCTGCTGCTGAAAGGCAAAGATGCATGGGGGGGAGAAAGGGAGTGGTAGGGGATTAATCAGAACTTGTGACAAAGATTGTAAAGCTGCTTTTTTATTACTTTTATTATCAGCCACTTTTGTCTCTGTGCATGCAGATGCAAAAGGTGAGGATGCTGTTTGATTTTACCACTTACTTTGAATCAAATCATCCCAGTTAAGACTCAATTGTTACTTTACTCTCTGATACTTTATCTTTAGGCACAGCAGCTCGTGTTCTGTAGTTTAGACTGTAAATAGCACTGAGATTAATTGGAATGTCATGGAAATTTACATAATGGAAAGATCCTTCTTTTCTTTCAGAGATATTTAACAATATAGTAGTTCATCTTTCATTTCTCTCTTGGTGTAAAGTGCACATCGCAGCCATGGAGAGGAATGGGCGCTTCAGTGGGGCAGGCCTGACGTGCAGCTTAAATGATTGATGGTGAATAGGGGTCGTAAAGAATAGCTCTGGGTGTCAGATGCGTTGAGCTTGCCTATTTAATAGAACAGCAAAATAAGCAATTCCATTTAACATGTCCCTGAACTTAGCCCCATGTTGTTGTTTTTTTTTAATGTAAACTTCTGTTTTCTCACTCTTGATTTACGTTACTAATGGCAATTGTATGTATCTGAATTTTTTGGGGAAGAAGTGGAGATAGTTTCATTGCTAACAAAACCCATGCAATTTAAAATAGGATTCTGTTCTTGTTATGTACACTTTGTGGTCTGACTAGCTATTGTCAGCCTACAGAAAGTGCTTTGTACTAAATGCTAATTGCAGTTGAATTTTTCATGCAGTGACTGGAGTCTGGAAAAGGGAACTGTTCCAATCTTTTTCAAGGTTTAAGGGGTGCCCCCACTTTCTGGCATTGAGTAATATAGGACCCTCATCTGTGACCATTGGCTAGTGAAGTTTCAAAAGACAGCTTTATTCTATTACAGCTTTTCACAAGTTTCATTTTTAGGCCAAAAAAATTTCCAACCAATTCCCAGCCCATTGTAGTGCCTTTCTTGCTGAGAATCCATGTAAAATAAGAAACATAGCCAGACTGTTTTGGTGTGAGCAAATACAACTAAACTTAGGCTTTATGTCTTGGATTCCTGGCGACCTCCCAGCTTTGTTGCAAATGAATTACCCTAGGGTTATTCTGCATCTCCTAATGGAAACCTTTGCAGTACCTAAGGACTTTCCATTTACATCCTTCCAGACAGTTAATTTGTTTATCATCAAGCCTTGCATGTATTTGAACTCTCCTCCTGGAGTGCATTTGTATGAACAGAAGTAATAAGTGTCTAAGCACTTAAATATCAGATTGGGGTGCTTTATTCTTGTCATTCTGAGAAAAGGAGAATCGAAGGTTCAACTTCCTCACATTTTTAAACAAAATAACTTCGTCATTAAGGCAGAGTGATAAAAGAGTGTGAAAAGGAAATGGTATGGAATGAATAAAGAAATAAAATGCAAATAAGACCACTACCAAAAAAGAAGGAAAGAAAGAAAAAGCACTTTCTTTAGACTTACTTTGAGTTAGTTTCTGTGAGTAGTTGTAAGCTGTCTAAAACACTCCTGGATAAGAGCCAAAAGGGTTTTATGTGTATGTGTATATACGTTTTCCTTTTTAATATATGAAATAAGATAACCAAAATAGGACTCGATGAACACTTCCTTCATGAATTTTTAGAATTATGTAGGGTTCTTGCCTACCCTCTGTTACACCTGGATGAGGGGAAAAGCGAGTGCCAGAGAGTGGAGGTGGGGCAGAATTCAGACATCTCTGCATGACATTCCTTCTGACACTTGCATTGCCTCAATCCAACCATGGGTTTATGTGCTGAGGTGCAGTGGCAGATCTTGAAGAAGCAATACTGAGCCTTCTCTGTGTGCAAGTGGTGGTACAACAGCAGATGACTTCAGGGCAGGTGTGGGGAGGCTATGCAAGAACACATTCAAAGCATATTGAGGCTGCTGTGGGGTGCCTTGGCCCTGTGAGCTCTTTCTGTAACTCCTCAGGCACTCACCAGCCCAATGGTGCACAGGCAGCCAACATGGCAAGCGATGGGACTGCTGTTCTGTTCCCTTTAGTGGGCTGTCTGAGCTGAGCATGACTATTTTCAGTTGTACTCAATGGTGAGAACTATGGTAAACGCTTCTTGTCAGTTCAGAAGCTCCATGGCATGCTGCTGTATTTCAGGAGCTGTGGTTTTGGATTTTGTTTCTCAGGGATGTCTTATGGGATCATGTCTGTTACCTGACCCAGACAACTGAGCGGGTGGCAGTACAGGCTTTGCTCCCCCTCAACCCCCTGAGCACAAGGCAGCTGAGGTGGGGGCAGTCCCTGCTGCTCAGAGCTGGCTGCACAAAAAGGGACAGAGTAAGTGTGTCCGTGCCTGTGCTTGCAGTGCCACTGGGACATGACAAGAAAACAGCAATTTTGGATGATGGGACAGGGTGAAAACAGAACAATTTTTGCCTTCTGAGGTGCCAATTTTTTACTGTAGACAGGTATTCAAAGCAGAAATGCAATTCCAAAACTCCGTACCAAGCTGTGCACGTGACATTCCTGACAAGAAACACATCTGAGTGCAGACACCCAGCCCAGACCTTCTGGGCAGTTTTCAGTCCCTTGTGAGAATGAATTCAGACTGGTATATTTTCTCAGCACAGGGAAAATGACAAATAGGACAAAACAAACTGTGCTTTTAGCTTACTTCTTAACTTTGGCTGCAGCTTCCCTAACCAGGACTTGGCATATTCACACACCAAGATTCCTCCCAGGTAACTGTGCCAATGCCTCCAACCTCATGTACCTGAACAAACAGTCCACTTTGAGCCAAGGGACAGCAGATTGCATAGAGCATCCTGAGGGGGGGGGAGGGAATTGAGGTAGAACCAGCACAGAAATGTTTGATGATTCATTAGTTTATGGAAATCAAATTTCAGCTCTTTGTCTTTAGCAGTGGCTGAGTGTTGGTCAGTGCTATAGCCCCTCACTTACATGCTGGGCAGTGGTATCCTCTGAATACAAATTCTACAAGTGTGGAGATGAATTTCTGTAGTATATTAAATGTAAGATGAGCAAATCACTGTAGGGTTTCTGTGTGATTTTGAGGATGAGCATCTCGTGCTTACTTGGTGAATTATTATAAAATCATGTGACTTCGGATTTAATGTGTGGAAGTGAAGATTTCTTTGGCTGGTAGATGCATCGTGCTGTGCTTCTGCCAGCTGGTGTGTAATGGCCCATGTGGGAAACTGTTACTGCTAGCATTGCATGAAAGAGAAAGCATAAGGTGAGAGAATTGTTACTGCCAGTGAAGAAGACTGTAACCTGTACTTTGGGAGGGGGATTCTTTTCTCCCAGGATTTTCTTCTTGCTTCTTTGAATACGCTTTAAAGATAAGGATATATTTTAAAAAATAATTTTTAAAAGGCTCTCCATTTCTATTTTTTATAATTTGCTCACTCCTAAGGAGGCAGGAGTCCCTTATAGAACAGTAAGGTATCTCCAGCAAGCCTCCGATTCCAGCCACCCCAATGGACTCAAATCAGGAAGGATGGCAGGTTGCTTGAAGCAGGGATTAGCTGGAATTGTTTCTGCTGGTCTCTAGCTGGGACTGGCAATTCCAGCATTGTGATTCAGGGAAGACTGAATCATGTGCTTAAGCCCAACTCCAGGCAAGAGCAGGTCTATATTTTGGTGTATGATTCAGTCCCACTAGGATGTTTCAGTGATGATTATAAGTGGAAACACTTTCATAAATTTCCGTGGTAGGAGCAGCTTATTGCTGCCGTACCAGAATGTCACGAAGTAACTGAGTCTCAGAAGCTGCTTAAGCCCCTCTAATATCAAGCTCTGCAGGGCACCTGCAGCTCTCAGCTCATCCGCTTTCCTACTCTGTTACCCAAGAAAAATCTGTAGCATTTGAAGCCATTTAATGAATTGCCAGCTCTAATTTAGATGCAGTTTCAAGGATGGCATATGTGCTTTAAGTGATCTATGTCGGGATTGTCTCCTAGGCTCTTTGTTTAAAAAGAATTCTTTAAAAAAAAAAAGTGCTTTGGTAGTCTTTGTTCCTCGCCTGTGGTGCTGACAGCACGGACTCTGCCTGTAGATGATGTGGGACGGCTTCAGATGTGTCAGACAACGTGGCTGCTGGCAGGCAAGGAGCAGTGCTGCCTCCTTTAAGTGAAACACAGCATAAACAACCACAGATCTCAGTTGTTATGTGCTATTACTTAGGTAAAGGGAACACTATTTTTGAATTCATTATTTGAAATAATATTTGATAAAGGCTGATGATGTGTTATTTACCTATTGTAATCTTACACCCCTGGAAACAATAGCTGTATGTTAGTGACAAATCTCATCAACAGTGAGCAAGAAAAATAAATCCTTGGGTTCTTGTTCATTAGAGCAAGGATTTCTTTTGCTCAAGTTGACAGTGATGTCATCTGGCTTGCTTTACATCTGGCTCTAATTTGAATTATGAGCTCCTTTGCAATCTGTCTTGAATGAAATAATAGCAAAGTGTGTGGGATAAGTAACTGAAGTTGTCTTGAACTTGCATTTGGAGTTCACCATATATGTTGTTAGAAACAGAGAGTTCGCTGCCTCTTGACAGTGACTTCATCCAGAGCAGGGCTGAGTCACAGTGCGTATAGCACAGCTCTCCCAGGGGGCTGATGCTGGCAGTGTTTATGCAATCACAGCGCAGCTGAGAGCATACAATTCTCTCCTCCTCCTCATCCCCCAAATCCAACATCATCCTGAAGCACAGCCAGCAAAAGTGCAGATTGCAGCATTCCCATATTCAGCATAAAAATGATAAAAAGGAAACCATTGAATAAATAAATAAAATATTGTCTATGCTCAGGGAAGTAGTGATTTTAAGCTGATAAACTGAAACACCCCAAATACTTTTTAGTCTGGTTATAGCCTTCATTTTAATGTAATTAGTGCTGCCATGTATCTGAGAGTTCTCTATCTGAGTTATAAAAGTGTTCAAAAATGTTTTGTCCTTATGCTTTCAGTTCACAGTCCTAGCTTTTCTCATCTCTTTGGGATGCTCTTCTTTCTTATGTAGTGGACAGACATCTTTCAGGGTCCCTTAACTTTCCATGCCCTGACTTCTCTGAAGTCTGCTGTGGCACTTTGGCACTGCTGACTGCCAAAAATCCTGTACAAATACTGTGTGGTGTCTCCTGTCACCACTGTTGTAGCTGATAATGTGCATTTCGAAATGGAGATGGTTCCTTGCATATATTCCTTTTTGCTGCCTCCACAGTGAGTGGGGTGTCAGTCCTTTCCAAAACTTCTCACCCAGGACCCAACCTGGAGTGATCGTGTTCTGCATTCTTCACATTTGTGCAGATTTCAGCTTTCTACAATCTGAGATTTGTGTTAGGATTTTGAAGAACCTCGGTGTGTGTGCTGGGACTCCCACAGATGTGCAGTTGGCGATGCCTGCCATTTAGCTGTGCCCCTTGAGAGCCCGCTGTATGCCAGGCCTCTCTCTTTCAGTGTCTGGTCTCTACAGTGTTTAGATGCATCTGATGGATGGGCAGACCCTGGGGCTGTCACATTTTAATTGTGCATTTGGCTATGAGCCTACATGAATTGGAAGCTTTCTGAACTTTCTTTCATAGTTGTCCAAGTTTAAGTCACAGAAAAGGGCTCTGGGAAGTGTGGTGGAGGCCTGTGTAGACAAGGAATCTGTAGCTGCTGCTGGAAGGGTGCTGGAGGGCCTCTTGAGCAGCACAGGCCTGCCAGCTTGTTGGGCCAAGAGGAGATGCCCTTTAGCAAAGTGCCAAAACCACGCTGACTTGCTTCCACAGAAGGACCGGTACATGGCTGTCACTGCTGTGAACTCCCAGAAAACACAGTGTATTGTATGCTCTTAGCAGTGGCTGAAAAATCAGAAAAGGAGGTTTAAAATGCAAGGAAAGAAAATCCAGTGGAGGCAGAGAAAGAAATGCAGTCAGTGTATTATAAATAAATCCCTTCACCTATTTAAGGAAAACATTGCCCTGTTACAAATTAAGGGTTTAAAGAGATCCAGAATTAACCCAAAATTCAGACTGCTTTTTATTATTAAAAGAAAAAAATTAAAATGGGGGCTCCTTTAAATCCTTATTTGGTAATAACTGTTGTATAAAGGGTGCGCTACCTAAGTTAAAATAAGCCTGGAACTCTCCTGACAACCAGAAACATGTGTGATGGTTGCTAACTTCAGCACTCATGATTACCTTTGTTAAATACCCTGCAAATTGTGATCTACTTAAGAAACAGAATTCAACACCTTTTCTGTTACTATTCATTTTGTCTTGGTAGAAACTTCAGAAAAATGGGCAAATTGCCTTCTTCACTCATGAAGACTGCAATATGCTTTTCCCCCTCTTCTTTGGAGTGTTATTATTTAGGATGAGCCCACATACAGTTAAGGCAGTAAGTTTATCTTTCACGTGACATGTCTGCAGCTTAAGTGGCACGTGCATTTGGAACACAGGACTTTATCCAGAAGCAGGCTGCTGAGACACCTTATCTGCTCAGTTTCTCTGAGACCTTCCCAGCAGCTTGTGTGACAGAGGCTCGTCACACTCAGCTCAGCTCTATGTCTGAGCACTGCATGTCAGTCAGGCTTCTGCGCAAAACTTGAATGAATCTCAGGAGATGGAGAGAATAATAGAAAATATGAACCTCCAAATTAAGCATTGCCTTTCTATTAATAGCACTCTAACACACTGCATAGAACTTCTAAAGGAACCTTAGCTCGAGCATTTTTAAATAGCATTTCACATACCTTGTAATATCTTTGCTTGGAGCAGCTTTTTTTCAAGTGTAAAAATGTGTTTATATATAAAAATCTTCCCAGTCTCCTTCATTTCTGTCCGTGCCCTTCCTACCCTTCTCCAATAACATTTTTCATTATGTACTGTCCTTCATCCTGTTGTGGGCTGATAGTGACTCTGGGTTCTTATTAGCAGTAGTAATCATTGGAGGTATCACAGTATTGTTACTGAAACATTTTGTAGGTCATTGAAAGTGCCAAACTGTGAGTACTTCTGGTGAGTTTATTTCCAACAGTTCTGAGATAGTGGTTCTTCCAATTGTTTTGATTCTCCTGCTCAAGCTGTGGGCACTCAGCAAAACAAAGCCTGTGTGTCTGTTTCAGCTCTTTCAGGTGGGGTTGGTGCAAGCTCACCTGCATCAGCAGTTTCAGGTCCTGCTCAGATAGCAGCTGGGGGTAGTGGAGAAGCAGGCAGCCCTTGATGCTGGCTTTGCAAGAGGCAGCACTGCTCATGGGAGGGGAAGGGGAGGAATAGCCCAGTGCAGATGTGTCTTGGCTACCTCAGCTGTTGGGTGAGCTCTTGTAAGCCACCTGGGAAAGCTGGTATCGTAGCTCTTTGAATTGCCAGTTGTGAGAATCATAGGTTTCTTCCTTAAAAGATACATGCATTTTATAAAGTTTGGAGTTGTTTTACCTGTTACACAGTGAAACGCAGCTCCAAGAGGGTTGGTATGCCCACTCAGGACAGAAATACGGAAGTATACTTGTGGAAAAACCTAGATGCATGTGACCATCTGGTGCAGGGGATGGTACTTCATTAATCCACTGAAAATAAAACACTTCAAGTGATGAGTGGCCAGTGTACTAAAGTGGGAAGGTGGCTGAACTTCTCGTTACAGCTTCCTGCTGCAACTTGGTGTTATGGAGACAGCCGAGAACACACACTCTGATAGCAGGGCAGTGCTGTGGGTGAGGGTTGTGCTGTAGATAACTTGCAGGCAAGAGTAATTGAGTAAAGATTTCCAGGGAGCAGCACAGGAAGGGAAAAAAAAAAAAAAGAAAGAAACTAAGAATATCTGTTTGGGGAGTACTGCTTCATACAGAGCATGGTTCCATGCACAGTGCGACTGGGTGGATGCAGTGATGTCCTGTGAATGGAATCTGTTGTTTCATTTCAAGGGGAAGAGATAACTGAAGTTTTTATTGCCACACCCAGAGAGGAATAATGAACCAGCTAGGCAGCATCTGTCTCCAAATAGCCCTTGTTACCAACCCACAGTCTGCTCTGGCTGCGATTGCTTGGCCAAGTGTGTGAGTATAGGAGAAAACTGTCACTGGAATCATTACAATAGATTATGATTGTTGAACAAAATGGAAAATCCATGTCAAAAGCAGACATAATGCCAAAAAGCCCCTGTGGTGCTGAGGCTCATCTTAAATGTCCTACAGTGAAAGCAAACAAGGCTTCAAAAAAGTGAGATTGTTTGATATGCTAATCTGCATCTTGTTTAAGGCATGGTAATGTCACTGTGAACAGAGAAGAACGTAAACATCTCAAACAAGAAGGATGTCTTACTGCCGCTGGAAAAGTTCTTCCATTCCCAAATAAGACTTTCCTTAATAGTAAGAAATAGTTATTAGTCAGTTCCCTCTTTAATGTCTTTTCTGTTACCTTTTTGGTAATCATAGTATAATGTGATTTTTTCTGAAAAGGCAGTCCATCAGAGAGACAGCATGAGCCATAGGCTTTAGTTAATCACCCATTCTCCACATCTACTATGCACAGAAATCATCTGCTATGGTCGATAACATTAGTACCTGAAGTTGGTCAAATCTAGAACTGCACTCCTTGTTCTGACAAAGCTTTACAGCATGGCTCTCAAGTATCATTTCCAGCAGCATTTCACAGGAATCTTTTCCTCTTGTTTACACCAGGATAAATAGCATTTGTCTGCATCTGAGAACTAACTGTAGAACCAAAACACTGAATTTGTCAGCTCATCATGTGGTTGCACGGTGTTGAGCATTTTCTGGATGTATATTATTTTGTCTTTGCAGGTTACCTATCAGTTCTGAATTATTCCAGATTTGAGCTTCCTATGCCCTGCAGAGTGAATGCTTGCTTGGAAGACTAGCCTGATTTGCCTAGCTCAAGTTGGGAGTTAGTTAACAAACTCAGCTGAAGCACTGTTTGTTGTTCCATAGAACTATCTATGCCATAAAGCTGCATCTCAGCTTAGTCTGACGATGCTGTCACATCACTTTAATTCATTTGGTCACTGGATGTGCATAAATGCTGGAAACTTGAATGAAGCAGATAATTATTACTTTTGTATTTAAAAAGCTCTTGTAGATCTCAGAATGACGTTTGCCTTTATTTGTTTCTTAGGGACAGATAAAATCATATTTCTGTGGATGCAGGTAACATCTGAATATAACAATTGAATACGAGTCAGTGAATACAAGTACACCATTTATTCTGATGCCTCAAATAAATGCTTAAGCAGCTATAGTTGACACAACTCACATGTGTGATACTTCAGTGCTACCTTGAAAATAAACTACTGTTAGTTTAATACTTCAGATATAATAGGAAGGGAAATACTAAACCAAGTACTCCAAAAGTGCATCATACAAAAGTAAGAAATACTTTATCTTTTCTTGCACTTTTTCTCTCATATTTGCAAGTGAAAGTGATTGGGTTCAGCTGGTCTGCCAGGACTTGCATAGCTACTTTCCATCATTTAAGCATATCTCACTGATTGTGTTAAGAACAGATCTGTAAGTATCCTAATGTTGTTTTTTTTTCTCTATTAAGTCTACTGATGTAAAATGTACAACATGCTGTGGGGATTTTTCTAACTTTTTTATGAGCTGTCAGTAACTTATTCTAGGAATTGTCACGAAATCACTGAAATAGAGCCTATTCCAGCCTGATGGTACTCGCCATGGGATCCTAGATAAAATGGTCTTACACAGAATGGAGTTATGCAAGAGCAAACAGGCATTTAATTATAAAAGAATTCAGTTCTATTAAGGAGTAGCATGAATTTAGTTTCTTGCCTAATTAAGTTTTAGAATACAAATGCACATTTAATGTTTTTGATCCAAAAGAGCCTCTGATAACTGTGCCATTGACCTCTGAGAAAAATGCAGTCTAGAGGGCTGAGCTAAGGCTCAGGAAGTTTTAATGTCATAGCAACAATGCTGACTGTCTGGGTGGTCTTGAAGAAACCAGGGAAGAATTTCAAGGACTCGTCTTTCAGTGAATAAATGATAGACTACTCATTATTTTTGTTATTATCATTGCCATAAGGGTGATTCCATATGTGTTTGTTGAGGCTTAAATTCTGTTTAAAGTGTTGGTGACAGATGAAATGCACTTCAACTTAATCCCCCCAAAACTAAGGGCAAAATTATTTGCATTGTTACTTTTTATTTTGACTGGATATTTAATATTACTCGTAAATCCCTGTCATCACTGAGAAGTGGTGTACTGGGTCAAGAATAGGATTTGGGATCTTTTGGGGGGGGCTATACACTGTCACAAAGAAAAAATCTATTTACCATATATCTATCTTTGAGATTTTAGTGCAGTAAGACAGTGCTATGTACGTGGTGAATAAGTTTGGGTTTTTTTAAATCAGATTTTATCATTTTATTTTTGATATAACTTGTAGGGTAGGATGTCAGAGCTGACATTCACCATTGAAAATCATAACTGTTCAAACACAACTTTGGAAAGTGACTCATTACTTCTTTTGGCACTCCAAATTTTATTACAGTACACAAGAAATCTTGCAAACAGTTGGGAATTTATTCAACCTCAGCCATTTGATGTAGCGTGTGTTTGGTGTGCCTTTTCAGCTCCAGGAGGTGATTTGCTAAGGCTCTGGTACCAAACTGGTTTCATTTTTGTTTTTTCTTTTTTCAAGTGCAGTAGTTTAAAGTAACTTTGTGTAGGTGCTTCACAGGTAGTTTTTGCTTTCTTGACGACTTGGAGCAATATTGTATGTAGCTTTCTGAACAGCCTCTAATAATCGTCTCTGCCTTTTGAATAATGTAAACAAGTCTTGTAAATCACGAAGAAAGAAGTAACTCGAGACTTCAGATGAGGAAAGCTGACTTCTCTCTGAGTTCAGCTGAGTGGAAGTCAGAGGAATCACTTGGAAATCGTGAATCAGAGCTTGGCTGCTGCGTGAACCTTGGACTAACTTTGTCGCGTGCTGCTAAACTTCTTTCTTGCGTTACTTGGAATCCTTTTAACTTTGCAAAAACTTCAGAGAAGGTCATGAAGGGAGATGGCAGTGCAATGTGGAATCTGATGTGGAAATACTGCATTTCTGTCAGGACAATCAGGTACAGTAGGAATATTTAAAAATTACTTTGTGATAAGTTTCTGAAAGCTGCATGTGATAAAGATGATCTCTCTCCAGCTTGTATTATTTGCCCTGTGCAGTTAACTCTGTGTTGTCTAAGGGGATCATTAGGGTGGCTTTTATTTGTCTTTAAAGTAAAGCTTTGAAAGGAAAAAAAAAAAAAAAAACAAAAAAAAACAGGGTTATTGTCAAGGAAAGTGGTGTTCTCATGGTTTCAGTTTCTGAAATACTTCTGTCTCATTTGCAAGCAGACAGAAGCTGGAAAATAAAAAAAAGGAAAACACCAACACCTTACTTCCATAAATATTTGTCTATCATTATCTTAATTCATTGTATCTCCCAAATCTGGAGGTGCAAGCTGTGTGTTTAGCACACCACGAGCATTGTTGCTTCAGACAGATGAGAAGTGGGGAGAAAAGGTGGAGGCTTTTCATGGCAGAAAAGTCTCTCAGGTTTCAAATGTCTCTCAGCTAGTGTAGTGCTTGAATCCTACCTGCATGCCTCGCGTGGAAGTGCAGCCGACACAGAGGAGATGACAGGCTGGGGCTGCCGTGCATCGCCGGGCACATTCCTGAGTGTTCACGTTTGACAGGCTGTGCGCTCCCTGCCAGGCACAGTTGCTGGAGATTCCAGTAGAGTTTATTCCAGGAATGGAGCTATTAAGCGAGATGCTTGGTGATTGTGCCTTCTCACAACCATTTGATATATTTAAAAATAGCATGCTATAGTTTTGTACCATTCAAACCATATAACCCTCGCTTGTCACGCGAGCTTCTCTTGAGAAATCACGTAATGTAAATAATTACTGCTTTTCACACTGCATAATTATTTTGTGCTGAGGAAAGAGTTTAGTGAGCCTGAATTCCTGCATGGATGTTCATGACAGCCCGAATGAGACTGTGGAGAGCTTTTATCATCAGGGTGCTGAAATAACACTAAAATGTCTCCTCATTCTCAGCAGAGTGAATCAATACAACAGAAACAGGAAATAATCCCTGAGAGAGGATTCAGTTAACATAAAAGTCAATTATGGTCTGGTTTTAGAACCAGAAACAAAGGGAAAGCCTGAAACAAACTGAACTGGTGCTTAAATACAGTGAAACAGTCTTTACAGCACAGATATCCTGACTTTGGTACTGCTGGAGACCTCAGAGAAAAGTCCAGTGCAAAACTCAAGTGATCAAAGGGCATGTTTCTAGTAAGAGTGAGCTTTAAAGGTTCCTACAGCTGTTTGGATGTGGCTATTTTTCTAATGTTTAATGTGCAACCTGTTTAGAGCACATAGGTTCAACATTAACTTAATTGCTCACAGCAGTTGCTTATTTCTAGAGCAGCTCGCTGACTCCCACAGCTAGCATAATACAAAATGAAGTTCCTCTTTGTTGTAATGCAGTGAGTATTTTCAATTAGTTTTTATCTGTCTGACACATGATAATTTCATTGTAAGCAAAATCAATGAGCTTGAGAGCACAAAGAAAGTATTTCCTTTGTGGAAAAAGATTTCTACCACTTTAATTTGCTTTCCTGTTGTCCTACAGGACTCCTGAACCTCTCCCTACATTCTAGGAGTTGTCACCAACCATTCTGGCTCATGTCTCTATCCACTAAGTATGAGGCTTTACCAGTCTTTCTCCTGCCTCCTCCCATTTCTGGAAAACTGTGCAACCCACACAGCCCCTGCTGGAGATTCCAGTTGGTTAAAATGTGTCTTACACAGTCATTGAGCTTGTTTGCTTCCTCAGTGTGAGCCGCCCTGCTGAAGGCATTCCTGCACGCCCGCCGTGCCACCGCAGCACACAGCCCTGCATGGCCCGGACTACACTGGGCCAGTTGTGCTACAGCTCCTAACGAATGCACAGAGCCTGAATGAGGGGTTTGTGCCTCAGAGAACAGTCCCACTCCAAAAAGAAAATTATTATTGCTGGGTTTCAGGGTTGGTCTTGTTTTCATTGGAATCCAACTGCTTACAAAATTGACTGAGTCTTTGTTGTCTGTTCTAATTAGACTGTGTGCCTAGGGGAGACAGATCATCCGTGTCCATATATGCGTGCTTAAGTTTACCATGACTTTTGTTTGCCTATTTGCATGAAGTGTTTGCCTGCTTTTACAGCAAAACTAGAAAAATAGTAAAGATGAAGAGATTTCTTCATCAACATAACAGAGCTGAGCATGTGTCACTTAACAGGAAATTTCTGTGCTGTTACAGTGCTTGGTCTTTGGTTTTGTCGTGCTGTGTCCCACTGTGTGGTCAGGGAGGCACATCTGGTGCACCAGCACTGGGGCAGACCCCGAGCCACTGGACAGGGCTGGGCTACCTGCCACTGGTGTTCCCAGGAGCTGAGAAGGGAGAGTTCCCCTTCCTGCCTGATCTGCCCCACGTTGCCATCTCATGCTATTTGGGTTCACATTCCTCTTCCATCAGCCAGGCCCAGCCTCTCTGCAGAGACCAGTGACATACTGTGGTGCTTGTGACTCTCCTTGGCAGCAGCATTCACTGCCAGGTGTTAAGTTCTCCTGCCCAGAAGCACTGTAGGTTGTCACTGATGTCTGTGATGAAGGAAGCAGCAGTGTTTGTCTCAGGCACTTTGCTGAGTGAGGCCCAAGCAGCATTGCTGGCTGTGCTGTTGCTGCAGCCTCTGCCCAGTTACTTTCTCTTCTTACTGAACCCTTTCCTGCCTCAGTGCACAGAGGGCAAACAGTGCCCTTTCCTCTGCTGAATATCGTTTTGAGGCCGTATTGCTCTAAAAAGCAGCACTTCATTCTTCTGGTGAATGTCTGTTTGTTAGGATGTTTGCTGGTGGAAAACTCTCCCACAGTCAGAGTTAGCAAAGTGTGAAAGCAGCACTGGGATTAAAGAATCAGTAGGCAGTTACTTTTTATAACATTGCATTTTAGTAATATATCACAGATGGGGGATAGGTAAATATTTAGGTGTAAAATTGTTTGTCAACATATTTGGATTAGCTCTTGTATTTATAGGGTCATGTCAGTCTGAAAGCAGAGGAACACATTACACAAAGCCTGGGAGCAGATCAGCTGCGTGAGGATTACTTGTGCTCTCGATACTGTGCCATATGCCAGTCAGCCCTCGGAATGGGTTAGTGGTTAGCAGAGCAGACTGGAGCCATCTGAATCAGCAGATCCACAGCCCGCAGAGAATAAATTAAAGGGTTTATAATAATGCATAGTTTTCAGCTTGCATCTTAAAGTTCCATTTGCAAGTAATGGAGGAAAATAGTCAATAGTTAGTGCTCTACACATCTGGAAAAAAGCAAGAATTAGTCTTCAGTCTGAGTTGTCATGGAGTTTCTTCACTTATTTTCCTTCTACTACAAACATTTTCCATCTTGGTTCAGTCACACTTTATTTTTAGTCATCTGCTTTGTTTTTTTCTGAAGACTGATAGAACAGTGCTGCTTTTTCACCAAGAAAAAAGCAGCACTGTGACAAGTGAAAGGGTCTCACTTGAGCTCTAATTGCATTTTGGGCCTCTTGAGCAACTGTGACTGTGCTGTAGGGGAGCGGCTGCTGGGAAGTGTGGGTGCATAAAAGCAGTTTGGTGCATCTCATTCTGAAGATTTATTCATAATGTTTCTGAGTGTCTGCATTATGAGAGCTTAAGCTGCTCTGAACAATAATGCATTAAATGGAACTCAATATGAAGGAATAATATAAAGAATACTATTGCACAGCTCACGTTCAGTGGTGGTGTTGGCCCTGCATCACAGCTCCTTGTTCCTGCTTCCCCGATGTCCACACATGGTGCTGGCACCAGTGTTGTGCAGCTGTGCAGGAAAGTCAGCTGGCAAGAAAAGTCGTGTTTCCACCCAGGCAGCAGCCAGGTTCAGCACCAGGCCACACAGCAGCTTGTACTGTCATTGAGCAAGGGCTGTGATGGGAGAACCAGGGGACAAGGTGCTCACATGACCAACTCCACCATGGGAGATGGGATGGGTGAAAGGGCAGAGCTAAGAGACCAGGCTGGGGATGGTGTGTTCTGAATTTGTTGGCCAATATCAGCAGAAGGCACCTTCCTCTTGTTATGGTTTTGTGTAACTAACAGTAGTGGTGTGTATAACCACATCTTTCATTTATGCATTTTGTTTTCCTTCTGAAATGAAAAACATTTCTCCTGGCAACCACGGGGATAATATCTGTGAAACTTCTCAGAGGAGGAGGAGGTGTACTTTTATTTATAGCAGTAAGCAATAATGCAAAGATCAGACATTAACAAAGTGATTTTCCTCTAGTTATATGGCTTGAGTACTGACAAGAATTACTAATATATATATTTGTTTGTAAGGCTAAAAAAGGATAAAACAAATTCTGAAGCATTTCATGCTGACTCCCTTATCTTCAGGATGTATTGATTTTTATATTCAGTGCTGTGTGGTTTTTGTTTGTCATCCCGAAATCTGCAAAATACTGCATTTGAGAAGCTATGAGACAAAACTGAATGCTTATCATCATTAGTAGTCTGGACGCTTTAATCTTCATGTAGTGCATGTGTCTCATAGCCATTAGTCTTCTATTTTAATACAGTACAGTTGTAATTATCCAAGTGCAAACCTTCCTTTGGGTTAAAAGATCTCTTCAGAATGACAGTGCCAACAGCTATGCTGGGCTTAATGAATTCGTAATAAGCTCTTGATGCCAGTATACAAATCATTGTGAGGTTGGGATGAAGTTGGTATCTTTTAGAATTCAGTGTTAGAAGTGTGTCAATGTGTCCTTGTGCTTTTGGCATAATAAAATATATTATTTGGTTAAGTATAGCATGCACCTCCTATTGGCTCTGGTCTGTGTGTACTAATCTGGAGAGGAAAAGATTATGATGTTAATTTACTTGAGCCTGGTTGCTCTCCCTTTAAGCAGTTGCTCAGGGGCTTTGATTTTGTTTGGGATTGAAAATTTTCATTTGTATTGAAGTGTTGCTTCTTTTCAACCAGGATGTATCTGTTTATGCAGCTGAATTATTTCAACCTGAGTGTTAGTTCACATCAGCGGCTATGACAAGTTCAGGAAAGGCACAGTGAGCTTTAACAGGTCACAGATCTGTTGGTGCAAGCCCTCATCAGTTCCGTTTGCTTTTTGCTGTGAGCTCTTATTAAAATCCTGCTATTTAATGTTTCCACGTGCTCTCTGTGCACCATCTGCAGTGCTATTGCTAACAGCTAAAAATGTATAAGCAGGGGCTGTTAGTAGATGATTTCCAGGTAATCCCTGGTGGACTTTCAGTGTTACAGAACTACCACAGAAGCTGCGTTATTTGTACATAATTAAGCTCACTTTCACATAACAGAAATTACGGGATAGGGTATATAAATATATGGAAGTATATAAAATCTGTCAGCCTTGCACTAGTGCTGCTTGTGTGCTCTCTTGTACAAAGAGTTAAGGTTCTTCACAACTCGAAACTCTAGAGTTCTTCACAACTCTAGAGTGTGTGGAAGATAGC
>VXAB01010943.1:15464-59590 GCA_013399175.1 Odontophorus gujanensis | reverse complement strand
TATATATATATATACACATTAACAAAGAAGTTGCTCCCCTTCCACCCCCGCCCCCCCCCAAAACAAAAAAAAGGAAGAAAACATAGAAAGGAAAAGCAACCCTTCCCCAAACCAAAACCAGAATAAGTATGTTACATGTGGAAGAGAACGCGGCAGCCAGGGTTTTCCCACGTCCCCAGTCTGTACAATGGGGTCACCGGGAGGAACGGGGCTGGCAGCACCCTCAGTCCCACGGGACCCCAAACCCTGCTACCCGTGGGAAACGTGCTCATTCATAACCGTGGGCGCAGAGCCCAGATGGGCTGCAACCGCCCATGCGCCATCACGCACTGGTTGGGTTTTGTCAGTGGGATGTGAGCTGAGGGGCACAGGCTGCAGAGGGGCGAGGAGCAGGGAGGGGACTACAGCTCCCATTCCCCGGCAGTGCTGGGTTTTGCTCTTCCTCAAGCAGGGGAGGACAACGTGGTTGACCCAGCTGCCGTGGGAAGGAGACATGTGCGGGGATCCCGCAGCGATTAGTGCAATTTCATCAGGTGCAAACGTCACGATAATGGCTCGTGTGCTTTACTGGATGTGCTGAGTCCTCTGGCAATAAGCGGTGCTGGTGCCAGCAGAAAGCTTGGCCCCGGATTGCAGAAGCTGAAATCCATCTCCAGTGCTTGGCCATATGCTGGAGGTCGGCGCAGCGTGAGCAGCCCTGGCTGAAACCAGCACACAGGGAAAAGACCCACAGGGCTTTGGGAATCAAACATCCAACCAAAAATGGCAGCTCAGCCTTGTAAAGTGAACTGTGTTTGTGTGCTTAGCTGTGGGGCTGGCAGGCGTGACCCTGCTGCTTCCTCACCCCGTGCTCTCAAATGTGTCCATGCAGTCCCTGTGTCCCTTAATGACGAGTGTTCCCCAGGGTGGCTCACAGGTGTGGACCCCTCGCTCAGCCCCTGTGCCCCCTCCCTGCTGTGGGATGAGCCCCCAGGTGCTGTCGTGCTGTCTGAGGTGGCCACCCACCCCTCCGGGGCTGGGCTTTGAGGTAGTTTCCTATCAGCAATGTCCAAGGGTCTCTCCCCATTGCAATAACGAAAAAAGAAAAGGCAAGGAAAAGACTGGCAGAGCAGGGTGGTCTCAGCTTTGGCCAACGTGTGATGACACCAAGGCAAGACCAGAGGGAAAAAAAGGAATTTCCAACACCACGGGCCAAAGCTTGAGCATCAGCACACCTCATGCAGCCACGCTGCCCCATGGCCTCGCTGCTCCCAGCTTGCTGCTTGGGGTAGTGGGATCACTGGTGACAGCTCACTGGGGCACCAGGGCTCCTTTGCCACAGAGCAAACAGGATAGCTCCACCATGGTGGGGAACAAAGCAAGTGCCAAGATTCTGGGGTCTGAAATCAAGCTTTTGGACTTTGGGCACCTCTCCTCAGTATGGGAGCTGTGTTCTGTCTGCAGGGATGACAGACACAAAGCCAACAGAGGGGCACCTGTGCTGGGGGCACAAAACATCTCGCCCAGCTCCTACAAAACACTCATTTGGGGTCTCCCTGGTGAAATGGGGCCTCCTGTAAGACAGGCAGTGGAGGGATGGGGAATACAGACCCACTCAAGCTGCCAAATGTTGGCCAAATGCAGAGCTCTCCCCACAGAACGACACCAAGGTCCCACCTCTCTCTCAAGGTCCCTTAGAAAGCTAATCCCTGCAGCCCCAACCCACAGGGATGCACCAGACATACCCCTGACCACCATGGCACCTGAGAATGTCACCTGAAAGCCCATCCTGGATGCAGGGAAACAAAACCATCCACGTGACCATCTGCCCAGGGAGAGCCACCAGGATGCTGCAGGAGCCTCGTGCGCACGTGGAGCTGGCCAACAGGAGTTTATTTTCAGAGGTTCTTTTGTTTTCCCCTTAAAAATAACACAAGCTGCATGTGGGTGCCCTCCTGTTGGAGCGTTTCAGCTGCTCTGTGGCTTGGAGGGCTTCTGGTGCCCACCGCCAGCCCCAGCCTGCATCACCAGTGCCACCATGGGGCAGGGTCACTCCTAGTGACAGGCTTTCATCCCTGATACGTACGGGGACTCCTGGGGCCTGCAGTTACACTCCTGCTGCTCTGGGTAATCTATGAAGTCTGGGGCGGGCAGACCCGAGAGGATCATCAAGGATTTGTTCCAGATGGTGAAGGTGGGGCACACCGGGAGGATGAAGGAGACCTCGAAGGTGTGGAGGTGCAGGGAGTTGGCCGGGTCGTAGAAGGAGAGCGCGTTGTTGTCGTAATCCAGGAGGACACCAAGGCGCTTCATCTGCGGGTGCACCTCCACCAGCATCTCCTTGTTGTTGTGCCTCACCACGAAGTTGTTGTTGCAGCGGGAGAAGACCCAAGATGAGGAGTTCTTCCCGATCCACTCGTTCTTGGGAGCTGACTTGTAAGCCACACCGATGGCGTACCTGGGAGAGAGGAGAAGCTTTGCTCAGAGACCATCCCTATGGGATTAACCCTAACCCCGATGGGTGTTGGGCTGTGTTTCACCGGCCTGTGCAGGCTGGACGCATCTCTGGCTGCTTGCACAGGACCACGTTCCTCACCCAAGAGCCTGAACCCAGAAATGGTGCCACCAAGGCATGAGCTGAGCCCAGCAGGTGTTGATGAGATCAGTAGGGGAGAGAAATAGGGACATGACGCTTCTCTCTGCAGTCTGGTTGGAGCCAGCTCACAGCCTCCTGGCAGAGGAGGCACTCAGCGTGCACTACACCCACAGGCAGCCCAATGTAAAGCCTCAGCCATGACAACCGTGTCCACCTCTCCAACCCTGAGCAACCCTGGACTTGATCGCCAGCACAGCTCATGAAAACTCAGGGGACATCAAGGCCCTCTGTGAGATGGAGGGAAGGTCAGGGGGTGCCTACCAAGTGGAGGAGCCCACCACCACTTCCCAGTAGTGGCAGCCGCTGTCGATGAAGACGTTGCCTGCTGCACCGTAGCACCCGGTCCCGCTGAACCTCTCAGGTGTGTGGCTCTTCTTCAGGGAGCTCTCGTCCTTCTCCATCTGCAGCCCGTCGTTGGAGATCTTCAACTTCTTGTGGGCCATCTTGGGGTCCAGCTTGAAAGGCTGACCTGTTAGAAGAGGACACGTAGGTTAATTTTTGTGGGGGTGGTTATCACTGTGCAGGCAGAACGTGTCAGGAAACATCTGCTCTTGGGATATTCTCCATGAGCCAAAGGTGCTACTGGAACAGCGGTAGTACCCCTACCATGTATCATCCTGGTGTTGGGGAACACTGGAAGCCTTTTTATTGCACATTGCCCTCTTCGTATGCCTCATTCCCTTGTCAGAAACACTCCCTTTTGCTCTCTGTTAATGCTGTAAAATGCTGTGGTGGAGGGAGGGGATGTTTCCAGCTAATGGAAAAGGCACTGACGACACCATTAAGGGCCGCGCAGCACTCTGGGCAAGGCATGCAGCTTGCCTGAATCCCTGAACGGATCCATACTCTATTAGCAGTAATGAGAGTTATACGAGCAGAGAGAAGGGAGAATAGACCCTTAAGTGCTGCTATAACAATATTGAATCACAGAAGAAGTAGTGCAGCATCGAGCATGTCCCCAAGTCCCCATCAACAGCCGACACAGCTCGCTCCCTGCAGTGCAGGCTGCTATTACACTTTACAGGAAACATGCCTGAGGTTTTCCAGTGTTTCTCTGCTGCCAAACAAGGGCTGGGACGCCAGGAGAAGACAGCTTGGGCTTGGAAGCAAACCAAAGACACCGAGTCCAGCCCGTGTTCAGCTGAGGCTGGAAGTGAGCTCGGAGCCAGCTGGGAGCACACAGCCTTCCTTCTCCAACACGGCCAAGTGTGATGGATTCTGCAGATCGTTTGGGCTCGAAACACAGCTGCGATTCTCATGTCAGGTTAGCAGCCCTTGGACAGCCAAACCAACACGGCTGCATGATGTTCAGTCGCGCAGATGACGTAAATCTTTTGGTGCTTTTCAAATCCCAGCCTCTCAGCTTTGCGGATGCAATGCACGGCAGTGGGGACGTGGCCCTGTCACATCAGTGTACAAATATCCTACAGAGCCTGGGTACGATTTTGAGAAGGATCTGCGTAGTTTAGCACAGAGCAAAGGGAATGGGGCAGCTGCTGTAGGACACCATAACAGCTGAAACACACTGCTTGCTGCCCACAGAAGGAGCTGCATGCAGCCAGCCACCCCTCCTGCTTTTTTGGCTGTGCAAACTGAGGCTTGGCGAGGCACAGCACCCAGCCAACGCTTCCAGCGAGGCCATTGGAAAACCACATCTTAGGAAGTGCTGCAAACAGAGCCAAGGCAGTGTGCAGAGCTTTCCAGGGCAACCCTGTAGCCGAGCTCATCCACATCACTCCCCGCTTGCTCCGGCAGCTCATGTTTATTTTCCTTGAGAAAATTCATTTATTGTGAGATAAATGAGCGGGGAGGGCTGAAAGTAACACTGCAGACTGAGAATGATCCTCTCCTCCAGCTTCTGGAATATTTTGAGATCTGCCTTTTCCCAGCACTAACACAAAGAGACAAGCTTGGAGGAAGGGAAGGATAAAAATACCCAGCTCCATCAGGACAGAGGCACACGCGTCCTCTGGCCAGAGCTGACCCCTCTCTGAGGTCAGCAGCAAAAAGGAAATCCTGGCCTTGGGCTTGTGGGACCAAGAGAGGAGGGAGTGGATGGTGCCACTAGGACACATTAAGGGTTAATGAAACCTTGATGCTGGGGCAGGCAGATCCCCCTGCCCAGCACAGGCACTGCCCACCCTCATCCTGCATGAACTGCTCAGTTCTCTGCTCACCTAGCAGCACCAACAGCTTTCTTTTCTTTCATCAAACCTCCACAAAGGGAACAACTGCTGTAGAGGCACAGCAGCTCCCGACAACTGCTCTGAGCTCACCTGTGTTAGGTGAGCTCCAGCTGGGTAAATGCAGCTGGTGATGTCCCTGCTCCATCCATCCACCCACGGTGCCACCAGCACTGCAGCACAAACCTGGCTGTGAGCTTCCAGCTGTGCCATCCAGCTGTGCAGCTGCCCTGCAGCCAGCAACAAACAGTGCAGCACAAAACCCCTGGCTGAGGTTGTCCTCCCATCACCGTGAGGAAGCAAAGCCATGATGCTGAGCTGCTGGAATGCAACGAATCCATTCAGACCTGTGAAACTGCCAACACTCCCAGCTTGCTTTGGGATCGTGCTCATCTATCTCACCCTGCTCTGTAGGAAGCATCAGCACTGCCACGTTCCTGCTGCTAACAGCAGAGTTGCTTGTGCTGCAGCCTGTCCACCCCTCTGACGAGGCACTGTATGACCCACGAGGTCTCAAACAGATCAGGAAAAGAAAGAAATGTGCATGAGAATCAGTCAGGTCCGCAATGGTCATGGCAAGGACCATGGAGAGCCCCCCCATGTGCTTTATTTACTGCCATCCCTTGCACCATCCCTGTGTTCTGGCAGTTTCAGCCACTTTGGGACACTTACTAATAACTGAGACCTACCCAAGCACAGCCTCAGCAAAAGGTTTCCTCCTGTCACCAGCCCAAAGCTCTATTCCCCATCTCTTCTGCTCGGGAAGCTAGAAAACACACATTTAGTGGCAGCGCTGATGCTGCAGAAATCAATGTGCCCTGACACTGACCTTCTGTGGCAAAGCCACCTCTCCAAACATGGCTCTGGGAGCAGGAGGAGGGCTGTGACACATGCTAATTGGCTCTGCCCGTCGAAATGCTGACACCTCCATCGAGCTTACGGCAGCTGGAAAGTGCATGCTGTCTTCTAATTGTCCACTGGGAAAGGAGAGAAGCACACAGCTCCGTGATGACAAGGGCAGCATCCCACTCCAGCCTGCTCATGGTTCTCTGTTGGAAAATCTGGGCCATGGACCGTGCTTCAATCCCAGGTGGGGCTTTCTCCAGCACCCACTGCTTCAGGGCCTCACCCACATCAAATGATGAATTTTCCCAGATGCTGCCCTGGCCACAATCATCTACAGTCCACAGGGATTATAGCAATCCCACTGATTTTGTGCACAAAATCCCAGAGCTGTATTTGTGCAGGATGCTCAGCACCACGTGGCATCCGATGACCTGAGGTTTGGCACACAGGAAGAGAACCCCCCTCCTCAGTGCCCCCTGCCCAAGGACATCAGGTAGGATTGTGGCTTAGTAGGCACAGTGGGTGGATGGTTGGCCTTGGTGATCTTAGAGGTCTTTTCTGACCTTCATGACTGTGATTTTCTGAAAACATAGCCTTGAGAGGAGGCATCCCCATGCCAAATCATTGCAGCCCCTTTCCTCCCATCTCTCTGCCCCTGGTGGGCACTGCCCCTCTCCATCCATCTGCCCATGTCCTGGTGCAGGGAGAGGTGGGACGTGCTGCGAGGCCCCAGACACAGCCCCAAAAACCCACTGAAGCCAAGCAGCCACCATCACCCAGAAATCTGGCCAAAGATGACCCGTGAGCCCTCTCCACGAGCAGAGCCCACCCCTGCTGCCAGAACGATGGCTCCCTGCTCCAGAAACCTGAAAACCCATGCTGCACAGCACATGAAAACAGGCAGCAATAGGGGAGGTCAGAAGATGAGCAGCAGGGCTGGCCATCAGCCACCAGCCATTGGTGGCCTGAAGAGCAGCAGAGCTGCAGGCACAGAGCCCGCTCACTCCGGAGGAAGGAGCTCCTCAAAGCCACAGAAACACAAAGTAATTTGTGTAGTGCTTCAGGCGATGCCTGCTCCAGATTTTAACAAATGCAGCAAGTCACTGCAGACACATCTGAGCGACAAGGGGAGTTCAAAGCCCAGCTGGGCACTTATTCATTCCCCTAAGCGGAGCTCTGCTGCCAAGTGGCGTGCCCCTATCTCCAGCAAGTGACACTTGGCTAAAATAACCCCAGAGCGAGCTCTGTCCCCGGGGAGCTGCAGAAGCAAGAGCCTTTGCTCCTCTCTGTGCTGCTGTGTCACACCACCGCTCCTGACTTGTCAAGTCCCCAGTTCCTTATTTCTGCAGCAAGCACCTCTGAAAGCATGGAGAAAGCTCTTAAAAACAGCAGCCGTGGGAGGGATGCATTGTTAAGACTCAAGGCAGAACGGGATTGGAGTCTGCATCTCTGCTCCCCCCCATCCCCACCAGTGCACTGAACCCACTTCAGCTCATATCGTTTAAAGTTGCGCAGGTTTTGCAAAGAAAACGAGGGGGTGGAGGCAATAAATCATTTCAAAAGCCTACTCAGAGCTTTTGAAGCCTTGAGTGATTGCTGCGTCACCGAGAGAAACCCAAAGGAGCGCTGCGCTCGCCGGGCTGGAGGGAATGGCTTTAAGCTAAAAGAGGGGAGATTCAGGTCAGGTGGTAAGTGGAAATCTTTTGCTCAGAGGGTGGTGAGGCTGTGAGCTGCTGCACGGAGCTGGGGTGCCCCATCCCTGGAGGTGCCTGAGGTCGTGGGTGGGTCCTGAGCTGGGGGGGGAGGCATCCAGCCCACGGTACAGGAGTGGGGCTGGGTGGGCACGAAGGCCCCTTCCAACCCAGCCACTCTGTGATTCTATGAAAGCTGCACCCTATGGGCCCCTAAACCCCATCAGAGAACTGATCAGCACACAAGGGGTGACAGCAGACCACAACCCACAGCCCCGAGACGAGTCCCACTGGGGCAAGGAGGTGATGCTGGGGACCTCTGCTCCACAACCCCCTCCACGTACTGTTGGTCTTGAGCCGGGCGGGCTCGCTGTTCCTGCTGCCTGCCTGGTTGATGGCCTTGACCAGGAAGATGTAGCGGGTGCCGCTCTGCAGCCCGTGCACGGTGTAGTGGTTCTGCTTGATGTTGGGGACGATCATCCAGCTGTCCATGGAGTTGTAGAGACCTGCCGTACAGAAGAAGAGGGGGAAAGGGTTACTCCTGGGTAAGGAATGGTGAGGAAAGGGCTCTTTCTGGGAGTAGAAAGGAATCAGAAGGCTGTGGAGGCCCCAAGCCCTAATGCTGCAGGGCTTTGTTTGGTGGATACACTGCTACTGCAGTGCTGTGTTAAAGATGGGGTGACACCTTGCAACCCATGGCAGCACTTGGAGCTCCGTGGTCTTTAAGTTCCCTTCCAACCTGAGCCATTCTGTGACTCCACAGCACAGTGCTACAGGGAAAGAGAAGAGCACTGCAGTGTGCAGCAGATCCCCGTGGTACGACCAGGGCGAGAGCAACCTTCTGTGGGAAGAGGGAGCCAGCAGTTCAGGGGGCAACATCTGAGCTGGCACCAAGGGGCTGCAGGCAGCCCACGCCCTGTGGAATTCAGCCTCAGAAAGCATCTCTGGGGCCGAGACAGAAACATGGGAGCGCTGCCTTCAGCACAAAGAGGAATAACGAAGCTCAGCAGTAGGAGCCAGGGGCTCCCTGCATCCAGCAGGTCTGGGGGCGAGGCGTGAGACGACGCGTGAGGAGTGGGCTGGGAAAGAGTGCCGTGCTGCTGGAGGAGGGATTCCAGGCTCCTGTCACCCATGTGTGCACACAGCTGCGTGTCGGGAGCGGGGAAAACGCTCCAAACCTCCTCTTGGAAGGCTCACATGGGGACAGTGCTGGGATGCTGCTCGCGGGATTATTCCTCCCCCGCGGCTCGCTCACTCAGAGCTCGCAGCCACTGTCAGCGAGGATTTGGTCTGAAATACACATGGAAGCTGCCTAGGGGAGCAGAGCAATGCTATCTGAAGTAGAAAATAAAACAGCGATGATACCGGCGGTGTCCCAGGGGCAGAGCTGCTCTCCGTGCAGCGCACGCAGCAGTAGGTGTTATCTCCCTGCAGCCAAAGGCCACCTCAGGATCCGGCCCCGCAAAGGGCAAGGCAGCTGAGAGATGGCAATCAGGGAGCAATTCAGCCTCCAAAGCAGGTGTCCTTTTCAAAGCTACCAAGGAAGGGTTGGCCTTGAGGGCTGAGGGCTCGTCTCCTTGCCGGAGCTGAAAAACATCCTTTTTTATCGCAGCGTTCATCACCTCTGCAGAACACCTGCGTCCTGGTGAGTGCTTGGCTTGAAAGGCAGCGTGCAGGGGAAGCTGTGCATGAGCAGCTGTGAGCTGTGAGCAGTACCTGCCTCGCTGCTGCTCTGCCCACTATTCCCATCACCTCCTCACGCTTGAGCTCCTCCAGAACTCGGACGCTTTCATCGCCCGGTCCTGAACGCGTTATTGCAAGTGACAGTATATTATTCATTTTCTGCTCGGAGGTGTTAACTGATGTTTTCTTTCCTCTTGCTTCCAAGAGCTAGCAAAGGAGGCCAAGGAAGCTGCTGCAGATGCCTGTCCCTTTGGGCTTTCCTTGCTGCTCATCACCATGGCTGTGTCATTCCCATCCCTGCCAAAGCCCACCCCACCCCCAGGCACTGAACACCAGCACAGGGCTCGGGATTCTGCCCTCCATCCCATGGAGCTGAGCCCTGAGCAGGATCCGACCCGGTGCTGCTCTGTGCCAAGAGCCCTTCAAAGACCTCTCGGTGTCTCTCAGCCCCTGATCCTTCCTCAGCTGGCAGCTGGAGCAGGGATGGAGGCCGGGGACGCCTAAAACACTCACTGAGCTGTGAGAGAAGAGCAAAACATCGGTGCCTGTAGGAAAGGGGAGCACAGAGCAGCAGGGCGGGGACATCCGGATGCTGTAGGACCGGGTAACCGCAGGCAATGTCCGACCAAGAGGAAATCAATCAGCATTTTCCACTCCTGGTATGTTTATCAGCTCTGGGCAGGACCTGGCTGCCACAGCTTCCTGCATGCAGCACGGAGCACTTTGTGGTCTTCCTGTGCTGCAGCTCAGCCCCAACACCATTGTCTTCCTGAGGGCTGAGATAAGCCAGTGGTGGCCTGAAAAGTCCAAGCAAAGCACTTCTTCCAGCACTGAGGTACAGCCGGGGACAGAACACCAGTGCCAGCCGTCCTGCTGCAGTGCCGTGCTCTCCCAGGGGAGCCGTTCCCAGATGGACAAAGTGGGAGATGTACTTCGGTGCTCCCATTAACGCATCCATGCAAACCTCCTCATATTTCAGGAATAAGGCAGTGCCACGTGAAGTCACAGCCATCCGTGCTTGGCTTTCTGACCAAACTGCTCTTCTGCCATCGACTGCCCCTCCGTGGAAACCCTCAGATCTCCCTTTCCTCAGAGTGCCACCAAAACGAATCCTGAGTTTGTCTCTTAAATACCGTTTTCTGACAGTGAATGATGAGGAAGACTCAACAGAGAGTGCAGATGTGACATGGCCATCCCTGGGGGCTGTGTCACAGCTCCAAGCCCTCCCTTTTCCACCACCACTCCCTCCTGTGGCAATCACTTGGTGCTAAACAGCCTAGAGTCCGCTTTGATTGTTTTAAGTGCCATTTTCTGGGATCATTTTAAGAGGGAAAGAAATCAAACAGATACCCAGCCCCTAGGTGTTTTCTGCTGCACTCCATCTGAGCTCCCAGCATCTATCTGATGCACGAGGCCAACTGTGCCCTGCCCTCCCACGGGCATGAGATCAGCATCCCCCCTTCTGCAACAATCTGCTGTCTACTTTTGGAACGGGGGCTGCTCAAAAAGCAGTGACTTACTGATGAAGTTGGCTTGCCCGGTGAAGATGGTGTACTGGAGCTCGTAGGAGCTGACGCTGAACTCATCCTCTGAGATCCAGTGGACTGTGATGGTGTCATGGGAGGCCGTGCAGAGCTCCTCACGCACAGAAGGAGGGTTTGGTGCTGCAGGGAATGAATTCAGTAAGCTGATATTTGCTTCTTGTCATATGCATTGGGCCTTCCCTTGCTCTTTATGGGGCTGACAGGGAGTGGGGCATCGTTTTGCAAGTCATTGAGTAACAATGTCCTCGCTTGTCCGCAGCCCCCAGCCCTCCCCCTGGTCCTCCAGCCCCAGCATGGCACAGTAACCACTTTGTTCCCCTGTGTCTCCTCAGCAGTCCCCATACCCACCCTGAGGGCATCGACTCCTCCCTTGCTGGTGGAGAGCACCATTTTTTCCTTACTTTCTGACTCCTGTGGTGCCAGCAGGATGATGGCAACATGTCACCACCCTGGGGACAGCCTGATGGCCTCTGCTCTGCTGTGACCCGCTATTGACCTGGTTTAAAATCCCCCCTCCCAGAGCTCAGTGCGGGGAAAGAGGCAGTGCTGGGGGGCAGAGCAGGGGTTACGTGCCCATGTGCTCACCGGTGAGATAATCCAACCCCTCCAGCAGTTTCTTCTCTCTGGAAAAATCCAAGGCGAAGTTTTCAAAGGCGTCATTAAAATTGATATCTGGTATCAGAACTTGAGAGGATGCAGTTGCCATGGCGACCCTGAAAGGAGAAAAGAACCCATCAATCTGCATCGGGGTGCACTCTGCTCCCGACTGATGGGAAGGGGGTGAGCAGCCCCACGGTGACACGGCGTGGCAGCAGGGGACAGCAGCGACACAGCACGACGCCCGGTGGAGTGGCAGGGATGGGCATGGAGCCGGGGGGCTCCATCACTAGGGGTCCCATCCCTGTGCCCTGGGTTGGCTCTCCCCCTCTCCCCATATGGGTGCTCCCATTGCTGTTCCCCCTCTGGGGAGCCGGGCTGCACCCCTCAGCAGACACTCAGCATCCTTCAGATGAGCCATGCAGCTCCTGCCCTGCCACCCTGCACCATCTGAGGGCAGTACTCTGGGGGCACAATGGGATCACTGCAGGACATGTCACTGTGGCCAGGCCACCAAGCTGTCCCCAAGCTGCCACCCACCTCTCTGCCACGTTCCGGGCCGTCTGTAGGAAGCGTGCGTGGTCGTTCTCCTTCAGGATATGCTCTGCCTGGTTGATGAGGACCGTGGAGCGCTCGAGGCACTGCCGGCAGTTGGCAACCTGCTGGGCCAGCTTCCTCAGCTTCATCACCTGTGGGATGAGCACGGAGAGGTGGCAGCGCTCAGCGGGATGGCCATGGGAGCTGGGAAAACAGCCCAGGCACCAGTGTGCACCCTGACATAGGGCATGGCAGCCTCTGCTCCGCCCCCACCAGCATCCCACCGGTCCTGACCCACTCCAGGACCCTTTGACCCCTTGGTCCCCTTCCTGTAGGGCTCCTTGTGGGGTATTTGCGAGCCACAAAGGAGGAAGCAAAGACACCAGGCTTGGTGAGACGTCTCATTGGAGTGCCACCAGGGGACAAAGAAACCCAGTCAAATGTCACTTCTCAGAAGAACCTCCAAGGAGAAAAGCTCAGTGAAAACCCCTTAGAAACTCCCATCGCGCAGCAAGGACTGAGCTGAAGGAGCAATGCTCATCCCTGGCATTGCTCATGGGCCGCAGTGGTCGTGTTTCTGTAGGGTCTACTGAATTAGAGCAGATGATGAAGCCATCACAGGACTGGAGAGACCGAAGATGGGAGGTGGAGCAGCACAGTGAGGGCTGCCCCAGCAGCCAGGCTGGAAGTCAGCCTCTACGTGGAAAAGCACACTGAGAGGGACAACGAGGCACTCTCTAATGATGTACACATTCCCATTGCTCTGATCCCGTCTCTGCAGCAAAGACACCATGGGGGAGGGCAGAGCAAGCTCCAGAAGCTGGGACTATCTGAACCAACAGCCTCTGGGGCAATGAATCCCACTCCAGAACTCTGCCTGAGCTGCATGGGGCTCTCCTACAAGGCACTGGGTAGGAAAGCAAAATGAACAGCCACTGCTGCCCTTTGCTTCCTTAGCAGACACCTGCAGCCATGCACTCATCCTGCAACGATGGGGTCCCACCCCATGCCCTGGGGGTGTACAGCTGCTGCCCTGCACCACCCTCCTGCACACAGCTCATCCTGGCATTAATCCCTCCTTCTGTTTTTCATCTTTTTAATGAAAGCTCCCCCCCCCAGCACACTGTCAGTCCATGCCCACAGCTCCCAGGACTCGTCAAGCAGCCGAGTCGGAGTGCTGGGGGCTGACAGCAGCTGCTGGAGCTGCTCTCCCAGGTGTCAGCACTGTCACCGCATCCCCAGCCAGCAAATCCCACCGACCCTCAGCTGTGTTCCCAGCTCCAGCACCACTGCAGGAGCTGCAGATGGGCAGCACGGGGGTGGGAAAGCAGCAGATGAGCTCTGAACTGCTCCAGCTGAGGAAAGGCCATCCCTCTGCATCCCCCTCTTTGCTCCCATGGGTTCCTGCTGCACCCTGTGATGGAGCTGTGATGAGTGCAGACCACAGGAACTAATGCGTGCCCCAAGAACGCTCCGTCCTTGCTACACAGGTGTGAATAGGAGGCAATGAAGACTGCAGGGAATGGTGGGGGGCACAGTGACTCCCCCAGCAGCATGGCTGAGAGAGCAGATGCCCCCGGGATGGGGGAGGGCAGGGGCACGGCTCCAAAGGGCTGTTTCCACAGGGCAGGCAGGGAAGCTTGCTGGGAGGGATGGCTCGTTTCAAGACCAGCCTTGGCAACAAAATAAAAATCACCCAAAGGAAAGTTGAGAAATGGAAAGATGAGTTTCAAGAGAGGAGAGAAGGCAGCAGCAGCCCTGGTCCTTGCTACGATGGCGTGCCCAGGCACCAGCTCCTCCTGCCCACATCCCAGCACACAGCAGAGCCTGCAGTGCTCATCTCTGGGGATTCTCAAGCTTCACAAGGCTCGGGCTGCAGCTCTGATCCACATTCCTTGAAGACAGAGGAGCAGCCATTCCCCACACAGCATCACCACCTCCACTGCCACCCCAGGAGCTCGTGGCCTCCCCAGGGGATGCCAATCCCTGCAGGTCTGCAAGTCCCACCCGGTGGCAAAGGGTGTGGGGGGAGGACTGTGGCTGGCGTTAGCTGAGCATCACTTCATGCTGCCTTCCCTGCTCAGCTGATGCTTTTTCCACTGTAAATGAGAGAGGGGTTTGTCTGTGGAGTGAGCAGCCACCCGCACTCTGCGCTGGGTTTCTCATCAAGACGAGCAGCCCATATGTGGAAAACCCAGAGGTAATTCAGCACACTGCCTCTCATCTGGGCACTGGCCCCGGCTCTCTCCTTTCTGCTTTCTCTTTTCCTCTCTGTTGTGCTTGTTAAATTCTCCAGCGATTGCAGCTCAGGCTCCTGAGAAAGGCTGCTTAGAAACCACAGCCTATCTCACACCTCCCATCCCCAGCAGCTCAGAGCAGAGATGCTGGGAACCCTGGGGACGCCCGAGGAGCGCCACAAAGGGGCTCCCAAGGGCTGTATCACAACCCCAGCTCACCCACTGCCAAGCAGCTGTCCTCCCCCTACACCCCACTGTTGCCAGCCCCACATCACACTCACACAGCAGAGCTTCTGCTGCTGCTGCAGGGCACATGTCAGAGCCTCTCTGCTCTCCCCAAAAACCAATCCGGAGGATCATCCATCTCTGAGCAGCAGCGCTCTGCCAAGCCCGCCTGAAATTGGGCAGCGTGGTCAAAATACGTTCGGGGGAGAGGGTGGGAAGTGAGAAGCAGACAGACAGATGGACCAGCAGAAGGCACCGTTACATAAAATATGTTTCCTGAAGTGGCTGGGATAAAAGCACACATTTTCAAGCTTCCACTCCTGCAGAGGAGGGTCCACGATGCCTGAGGGTGACTCCAGCTCTCACACAGATGCACATGGGGTGAGCTGAGCCCGGGTGGTGATGCCCCTGGGACACTGAAGAGCCCAGCTCAGCTATGGGTGCTACAATGGATGCATGGAGCGGGAGCCCGAAGCACAACCAGGCTCAGTAAGGCAGGAAAACTTGCCTAGGGCTATGACACAGCACAGGGCTCGGATGGCCCTTAAATATTAATTCTACGTTATTATATCAGCACTGCAGTGCTAGGAATGCCCCGAGGAAGCTGTCTGGGCTGATGTAAGCAACTGTGCAAGTCTGGTCCTTGCAGGAGGAGCCCTGGGGACTCATGCAGCGCTTACCTTCGTCTCCTTGATCTTGACGGCGATGACCTGCTTACGCTGGCGGATGATCTCCATCAGCTCATCGCACTCCTCCATCAGCTTGGCCTCGTGCATGGCCGTGTTCACCTGGGCAGGGAAAGCAAAGGCACACGTGGTTGGAGGGCAGGGCTGGCAGCCGGCACCAGGAGGGATGTGACTCAGAGGGGATGCAGGGATGGCTGCGTCCTGCCACGGTGCCACCACGGGGTCACTGCTCTCTGAAAAACCCTGGGGACCACGGGTGGCCACGCTCCATCAGCCGGGATAGGAAGTGGGATGTGAGCCCCTGTGGCAGTCCCCATCCCCATTGCACTCAAAGGGGGAGCAGAGTGAGCACCCATCACAGCTTCTCACATCATGACATCCCCCTGACTGCTGTGGATACTCCTCCCTCCCTGAACCCACCCCAGTACTGATGGTTTGGTGGTGAAGGAGTACCACCCACTGCATCGATCTTCCAGAGCTTAGAGCTGCAGAACTGCCCTGGCCTCATCCACGCTCAGCAAGGAGCTCCAGGAAAGTCCTTCTCCCCTCTTGGCTTTCCCTTCCCCACCTGCAGCAAGCTCTGACCTTCATTCCAAGCAAAGCAGCAAGGAAATGGAACAAAGCCATGAGGTTCCTCCCGTTCCCATGTTCCAACCTGGAATCTCAGTGGTGCTGGGAGCTGAGACAGCAACCCGAGCCCTGCTGCTGAAATGAAGCAGCCAACTACAGACAGCAATGGGCTTTCTTCACGTTGTGCTCTCAGAGCGATCTCCAGCAGTGGAGAACTCTGAAGCCAACCCTGAGCAAAACACGTTTGCTGCAAGATCCTTTTTTAAAGCTGGGCAGCAGGTTACACAACGGCAAAGTGGGAGACAGCCGACGGTCTGCGAGGACAACTAAGCCTAGAAAAACAGGGGATAAGCTTCAAAACCTGCTGCAGGGTAACAGCAGGGGGTGGCAATCAGACCTGCACAAAGGCAGCACTGCAATCAGAGCTCCGCATCCCCTGAGCTCCCCAGGAGCACAGAACAGACTGCAGCCCCATGCAGTGCCCTCCCCCCATCCGTGGGGAGCTCTGCAGAGCGTGGGACCTCTGCCTTCCCGCAGCACCCACAGATGGCTGTGGTGCACAGCCCTGCCTGCACACAGTGCACTCAGAGGAGCTATTTTCTGCCTCCTGCTTGGGCGTGCTGCCCCTCCAGGGCAGGACCACGCACGCAGCAACGGATCCTGGCTGTTATTTTAAGGCAGGACGAGTGACACGGGTGAGAACTACCAAAAACTGTGGGGAAATGAAGGCTGTGAGTCTGAAACTTCCCGAATTGACAAGAAATCCCATGCCGCTTTTAATTCAATCCCGACGAGATGTCGAGGATGGATCGTGATGCAATCAGAGAGCACTGCTCAGCTCCTTCCCCTGCGAGCAGAGCTGCAGATGGGGCTGAGCACAGCAGGGCAGGCACTCACAGAACAAAGTGCTGATGCTGTCTGCAGGACGGGCAGAGCCCCTTTCTCACAGATGCAGATGGTGAGAAGCAAAGTGCAGCTCCACAGGCAAACAGTTCTCCCCCTCCCCCCATGTGTGCTATGATGGGGAAATGACTCCAGATGGTGCACACAGCATCCTTGCATCCCTGTGTGCACATCCCCACAGCCCCATGTTTCTGTACCCTCGTATCCCTGCATCCCCACATCCTCGCCTTCCTGCACACCCACACCCCTATGAGCTGCCTGGATGGCAAGGCAGCTCTGGGGCTGCACATGGGAAGCCCCAGGGCTGTGCTCCCCCATCCAGGGCCCACTGCAGTGACTGAGGGTGAAGCAAAATCCCACTCATGCCATCTCAAACACTGGCAAAACCCCCCGACCCATGGCAGCGATCCCTGCAGCAGATCGGTGCCTTCACTCCCTGGGAAGGTGTTGGTTCAAGGAACCTGCTGTTCAACTCAGCAACTGAAAAATCAATAGCCCATTAAGAAGTAATTAATTGCAACAGCCGCTCTCCGTGTATCACTTCAGCAAACGAAGCTGCAAATGAATTTGCTATTAATTGATACGTGTACTTGGAAACAACAGCGAGGTATTAACTGCCTTCTTCCTGCTGAAGGTTTCGTGGGAGCACGAGGAGCAGGGCTGCTCTGCTGGCAAGAAGCTCCTCTGCAAATGCAAACAGGAGTGCACATCCAAACATGAGGGGCTTTGCAGATCAAGTGGTCAAAGCAGCGAGGTCAGCCGAGCCCCTTTCTTTGTGGGATTAAAAGTGATCTCCTCTCTCCCACCATTGCTCTCCTGTAATCCCTGCAAAAGCGTGCTGCTGCCATCGGCCCCACTGCTGCTCTTTGGCCCCAGCAATCACTATCCTGACAGCAGGAAGGATGCGGGGAGGCATGATGCCTCTGTTTGGGAGCAGGAAGGAAAAGCAAGGCCACAACAGAGACAAGAGGACAGGCAATCTGCAGGCGCACTGCTGGAGGGATGAGCACAGCAACCTTGGGAGGTTCAGAGGATGAGAGACTCAAAAAAGCCATGATTGCAGCAGCAGGCTCAGCCCCTCCATCCAAAGGGGCTGAAGGCTCTTCCCAGTGATGGGAACACCAGCCCTGTGCCACAGGTGAGCAGTGCACAATTCCCCAGCCCGCTGAGGAGACCACTGCTGCATATCCAGATGCTGCCTTTGTCCCTTTCCAAGCTGCAGCTGCCTGGCTTTGCTCCTGTGGTGTGGGGACCTGCTGCAGCCAACAACGTTCCCCAGGTGAGAGCACAGCCCTGAGCCCCTAGATCCCTGCCAGCAGCTGTAAGCTTTACATTACGTCCTTGCCTGCACCTGCAGAAATTTTGGTTCCAGGATCATGACTGCACTTGGCCAGCTGGGGGGATGGACAGATGTCCGGGTCCTGCTCTCTTAGATACTGCAGGCAATATTTTTTCAGCACTTCAGCCCCCTTCAGCCTCCCCATCAGATTCCAACTAACTCCAGAGTGAAAAAGAACACAGCTGACCCCAGGAGGACACCACTGGCTACAGGAACACATAGAAATATAAAGCAACAGAGCCTATAGATCTCCTCCCCGCAGCTCACAGTCACACCAGACCCTCCCCCTTCCAACCCCACAGACCCACGGGGTCTCCATCACTTGGAGATGCAGTCATTTGGGACCAGACCTCTCCAAAGCNTGAAAGCGATAGCTTATTAATATTTCAAACTCCAGGGCTGAGAGAGGATCCCCGCAGTGTTTTATTCATACCCGGCAAGAAAGTGCAGCCCGAGGCTTCCACCATGGCTCCAGCAGACCCACAAACATCGGCACGCACGGGTAATTTGGGGGCAAGCTAGCCAAGACAGCTTGAATCATAGTCATAAAACGCAGGCAAAGCATTCATTCCTGAAAACCACCGGCTCCTAAAATACTCCCGACTCACTCACAGCTCTACAAATTGCTAGCCAGTGGCTGGTAAAGCACAGTGCTGAAACGGGCTGGAAGAAGCAGCAGTGCAGCTCAGGGGGCCCTCACTGGGCTGGAAGGGCTCTGCACAGCAGCTCTGTGTTGGTAACACAAGATCTGACTGCTAACAGATCCACCACTGCCTCTCCTCGCAGCTCCAGATCACCAAACCTCACCTCACTATCTCCCCCTTTCCCAGTGTGGCTGCACTGATGTTTCAGCTTGGAAACAGGGGGGGCATCAGGGAGGGGGGAGCTTGGAGCAGCCCAGCAGC
This sequence comes from Odontophorus gujanensis, assembly GCA_013399175.1. Classification (NCBI taxonomy): domain Eukaryota; kingdom Metazoa; phylum Chordata; class Aves; order Galliformes; family Odontophoridae; genus Odontophorus; species Odontophorus gujanensis. The sequence continues at coordinate 41,009 of VXAB01010943.1, read as the reverse complement.
ACGCCTGCTCTGCAGGACCCCCCCTGGCACACCTGTGTGCTGCACGCCTGCTGTGATGCCGGAGCACGGAGGTGCAACCTTCTCCTTCTGTTCACTGTTCTGAAAAGAAGGAAAACGTGCTAGGAGCTCCAACTGCAGCAGCTGGCTGTTTTGTAGGTACGATGGAAATGACAGCAATTAGAGGGGGGTTTCTTTAATTGGATCATAGCACGCTCGTCGTTTCCCCAAACATCCACCTTCTGGCTCGATAGGCAGAAGATTTGGTTTCCCTGCAACCAAATGAATCCTTGAGTCACTGCACGAGGGGTGAAGGTGGGCTGCAAGCACAGCAAGGACCCTGCAGGGAGCAAAGCCCTTCCTGCAGCAGGGATGCCCGCTTGCAGCCAGCTCAGTGAGATGGGCAGGGAGCTCAGCAAGGCAGCAGGGAGGCAGACACTTGGAGCTGCCTTGCTTGCTCCAGGGCCAGGTTTCCACATTTGTCTTTGTGCAGAGGCAGCCAAAAGCAGAGAGCGTTTGCTCGGTGATTTATTTCGGGTTTGTTGTGGTTGCTCGTGTTCATTTCTAATTGTTTGCAATAGGACGCACGGCCCTGCCCCCTCCAAACGCAAACCATGTGTGCACACCAAGGCACAGATGGGAAATGCTTCCCCTGTGAGCCAGCATGGTGCATGCTCTGCTCCCAGCTCTGCTCCCCACCGGGTGCGACATTAGGACCTAACTCCCAACGTGATGCTCGCAACCAGCTCCCAGTGAACGATGAAATAAAATCAGGGGGGAAAATATGACCAGCAAGCTGGCTGCCTCTCTACCACGGGAATTTCAGCAGACAAAAGGACAAGTGACAGAGAGACGCCGTCGAGCTGCTCTGTGCAGCTCCTGCATTGTGACACTGATGCATTTAAAGTCGCTTTGCAGCGAAACGTCCTCGGTAAAAGCTGGAACAAAACGCCAGCTTTCCGTGCCCGCTGTAGCCCCAATCAGCAGGGCTGACCGAGAAAAAGAAGATGTTTGTTCTGGTGAAAGTCTTGGTGCTGATGGCCCCATCCAGAGAGGACCCCACCCCAAAGTGGCATTCCCAGCCCGTCCACACAGACAGGATTGGGGGTTGCTTGGTGCTTTCAGCCTGAGTTCACCACCATCACTTGGCTCGCCCTATGATAGCATTGGGACACTCTCCTTCCCCACCAGCCCTGATGCAGCCCTACAGACCCCACAGGTGCCAATGCATGCCACAGGGATGCTCCAGCCCCACCCCCAGCCCTCAGTGCCCTAACAGTGCTGCCCAGCTCTCTCCTACATGAGAAACCCATTGCCAATCCAACTCCTCCAAGGCCACCACCTAAGGAGACAGTAGGGTGGGTTTTCCCACTTCCCACTGCCCCATAAGGGAGTGCCCAGCACTCTTTAGGGGCTCTCTGATGAAGGGAGAGTCCTCCCTGCAGAGCAGGGCTTGTTCACCCTGCTCAGGAAATTCCTCTCCTCCTTCATGCAAGATCTGCATTTTGGCAGCTCAGGAAGGGGAGTGCTGGTGAGGAGGATTGTAGCTGGGGCTGGAGCAGCCTGAAAACCCCACAGCTGGCTTGGAGAGACAGAAGGACACGGCATAGGGCTGCCAACACTGCGCCAGTGGCTTCATTTGCACTTCTGAAGCCTTCCCACGGCTTAGCACGCTCAGAGCCCCACAATGCTGCTGAGAGCATCCTCTCTTCCAAGAGTTCTGAAAACACCCGGTATCCCAATCCTTTTTTCCGCATACTCCTGCAAGCAAAGTGTTGCACAAGAACAGCAGCCACAGAACTGCTGAACCCTGATGGAATGGGGTCTTATTGCCACCAGGTCCAACCTCACCCCCGAGCAGCACACCCTGTGGACAGCAGCTGGATTTCAACCTCTGCCAACGCACCCATACACACGCAGAACTTTTGTGTTCTTCCTCGGCGCTCCCAACTAAACAAATGAGATATAAAAACAACCATGGACAAATTTCACTGCTTCTCAAGTGAGGCTTCCTCCCAAAATCTCACTTTTTTGACCCCATAGCCCTGAGAACACCACGAGAAGGTTTCACTCATCTCACCCCACGACCTGCAGAACGGTGCGGGGAGAACTCGCTGTTCTGGTCAATCGAAGCTGCGTGCACAGTTCCAAGGGGAAGAACAAAAAATCACATGAAATAGTTGAATGTTGTCATTTCTCCGACACGGCTGATTACTTGCAGACTTGGTCTGAAGCATCTTTTTGGCAAGCTCTGCCGTCTGGCTGCTTAGTGTGCATCCCCAGGCCCTGCATTTCCCCTGTTTGCTCTTCCTCTCCCTGCGGTACTTAAGAAAAACAGAGATTTTGCTTCCGAAAACATTCCTTCAGGCAGCGATCCCATAAGAGTCCCCACACCTGCAGACCTTGGCACGAGCCATCCTCTTAACCATGGGGACATGAGGAATGAGTGCAGTGTGATGGATGACCTCTGGCTGCTGGGAGCTGCTCCCTGTTCAGCCACGCTGACCTGTTCTCCTGGGTAAAAGAAGGCCAAGAAGAAACCAGCTGGTGGCCCTCTGCTGTAGGGTGACAGCTAATGAGGTCCCCGTGGGATGCCACCGTGGGGGAAGGTGACTTCTGCCACATGGGTTGTGTCTGTGGCCACTGGAGTGTGGCAGTGTGACAGCTCCCAAAAACATGAGGGATGAATGGAGAAATCAGAAGAACAAGAGGAGGTGGAGACCCCAACACGTCTGGATTTCTTGGGGGAATGCCCTGGCACAAAGCCTGGGGCAGCACCAGGGCACCCATAGCACACATCCCACAGCCTCACATTTCATGGGCTGCTCCGAGGTGACCCCATCATCACCCACCTCAGCCATCACCAAACCCCAGAGCTTCCCCCATCCAAAGGGAGACATGAATCCACAGAGATGAGCCTGGCAGACAAGGTGTCCCCGAGGGCTCCGTGCTCATCCTCAGCTAGGAAGGCTGTGAGTTGGACCACATCTCTCCCCTCCCAGCCTAAAACTGTGCTAATGAGGGAGTTAACGAGGCACTACCAGGCTCGCCTGATGAATGCTTATCCAACAGCACCACCGAAGCACATATGGTTTATTTAGGCCCTTCTGTGTTTACACTCTTTAATCTTTTCAAAGCGATTCTTCTACTACTGGATATTATCAGGGTTTTTCTGTACCACTGCGGCGCTGTTGAAAATTGTTTAAATATTTTATTAAATCCATCCTGACTGTGACAAGCCCGTTCTGATTCCTGAAGCCATGTTGCCATTATCGGGTTGTTTAAGCTGTCCTACTTAAATACACCGAAAGACTTCACTCCCCAGTTCAGCCTGTGTGCTTTTCAACCTAAAAGGATGTGGTTTTTTTCAGACATCTTATTACATTTGCTGCATTTGATGTAAAAATTCCCAAGCCACGGCAAGTCCTGAGCTTATTTGTTTACCTTCTGCTGCTTTTATTTGCTCCTTTAAAAAGACAGAGAGGAAAGAAAAGGTTTCCACCGCTCCAAGCAATGCCTTTTCCCAGAATTTTTCTTCTAATGAATAATTTCTCCTCTCTTTCTTCCAACCCGGCACCAGGAGCTGGGGGTGATGGTGGGAGCCCTCTGTGCAAGGACAGCACTCTTAAGAGAATAAGAGGTTCTGCCAAACTATGTTTTTTTGTAGTTTGAAATGAATGTTTTCTTTCATTTCTGACCCATTTGAACATGGCCAAGAGTGGGAATGATCCAACCTGCCCTGCCCAGGGAACAGTGGGGTCACCATCTCTGAGGGTGACCCAGAACCATGGAGATATGGAATTGAGGGACGTGGGGATGGGCACAGTAGGGCTGTGGATTGGAGAGGTGAAAAAGCAGTGAAGCAAAATGTGTTTCAGAAGGACATCCCTCCATTGGAGGAGGAAGGCATCTCATGGGTTGAGTTGGATGCAGACATTGCCAGCACAGAGGACTCCAGGCTTAGAAAAGTGAACCCACTCTGATAAATTCAAAATTAGGAAAATTCAAGGCAATTTCTATGTGCTTAGAATCGTTCCATAGAACTCTTCCCTCCTGCAAATTCACCATTGGCAATATATCCCTGCAAAACCAGCAAAAAGGTGGGGGCCTTCCAACCAAGTGATGCAACGTGTGCATCCCCCACTCCAGCTCTCCCCAACCTCTGTGTGCTGACACACACAGCTGTGCCACTCTAGTAACACCAACACCAACTCCAACAACACAGCACGACCAATATGACATCCTGATAGAAAACCAGCTTAACTGAGCTGGAAAAGCTCCAGCCTGATGGGTTTCCTTAGTAGGGAACAACAATTTCACCTCTTGGAGTTGCCACTGCTGGAAGATGCACTGGAGGTAGGGAGTTTGTGCCCTTGGGCACATTCAGGACATGGAGGTGAGCAAGGGCTCAGCACACCACATCCTAATAGTGCAGTGTGATTGCTCAGTAGATCTGGATGGATGCTCTCCATTGGACCCAGCCACGCTGGTTGAGCGTGTGCTGCCACCCCCAGCCAACACCTGACCACGCAGCAGTGCTGGCAGCCCGTCCTTGGAAGGCAAGAAACGTCAGGGGATGGCAAATCACAGCCATAATATGGATTAACAACCTTAGACATGGGAAAGGGATTAGAGACCACGATGCACTGAGCCTTTGGAGGCCCTCTGCTGAATGCAAAGGAACAACCAGAGGACAAAGCTGAGCAATAGATCAGACCTTGAGAAAGCAGTGCTGCTTTACAGCCGAGGAAGGACTGTCAGCCATGAAATAGGAGCGGGGCTGCTGCTAGCAGCACCATGCTGCAGCTGGCTTTGAAGCCAGAAGTGAACAAAGCTCCTTTCAAAGCATGCGAGGAAGACAACACAGCTTCATCCCCATAAATATGTATAACCTCGTGGAATAAGTGACTGGTGGGACGGGAGATGCGCTCTTTGAGGGATGGGTATGAATACATGGTAGCCAGAGACAAAGCATGACACAGAAGTTGCCCAGCTCCAGAAGTAAGGGCAGGTGGGTGGAAATCAGCTGCAGCAAATGCAGGTAACGGCACAGCTAAGAAGAGCCCTTAACACTGCTGCTGAGGGCGTGTGAGGGTCTCACACTCTGATGGGGTTTCCAGGAAAAAAAAAGCTTGACAAAAAGCAATGTGATGCACACAGAGAGCACTCGGGATAGCAGGAGACCATGTGCACTGAGAGAGCCCGAGCTGCATTTTGGGAGATAGAAGGGGACAAAGCAACAAAAAGAGAATCAACAAATGTTGCACATAGCAACACGGCACCCTAAAATGAACCTGGGTTGTGAGGAAGGACAATGTGTGCAGAAAAACTAAGGAGGAACTGTAGGAAGTTTACAGGGGGACAAATGGAATAGCACAGTGGGATCTCGATGGTTTCTGTGGAGGGGGACATGGGCAGGGTTGGTCCTATAGAGTTCAAACTTGTCACAGAGAAAAGGGAAAATATAACTGTGATGGAAGGTAGAACTGTGATGGGGAGCATGGAAATGTTAACAGGAGATCAAGGAACTCATAGGATTAATTAAAAGCAACAGAAAAAAAATGTCATGGAAAGAAAGAGGGGGAGAAGGGAAAGAAGGGTTGTTACAGCAGACACCATCTGTAAAGTTGTGATGAATTAAACCACGTGGAGAGCTGAAGCTCCAGATCCGACAGAGGGCCCATGGAGCTCCACCAGCAGCATTTGGGTTTCCACAAACCACGTGGGCTCATCCTGCTGCTTTCCTGGTGACTTGCAGAGCTGCTCTGATCAGACACCCTTCACCAGCACCTCCTGACGATCTCAGCGTGATTCACAGCCACGAGAGCTTCATTAGGCAGAAGCACACTTGCATTTACCCTCTTGAAATTGGAGAATGCAGTTGTACAGGAATATATTAGCATACCTATTTCGTTTTCACGACTGAATGATTAATAACACAGCGCCCGCGATTCCTTCCTCAGCAGAAGTTGTAATAGGGGAGCACATAAAAATTATAGCAGACTCCATCAGCTCTTGCCTGAATCTCAAAGGTCTACACCCAAAGATGCTGCCAAATCCCCCCGTGGCCATTTTGCAAAGGCTCAGTGCATGGCTTGAGTCTTGAAACCCCACAAAAGCTTCTAATTTCCTGATGGTGCTCAAAGAGCTGAAAGCTAAATCCAAACATGCAACCAGGAACTCTGGAATATGGATTCACCCCAAGCCCTACCTGCACCCAGCCAACAATCAGTGCAGATGGGGAATGGGGCTGCAGGAGCACTCACTGCTACGAGACCAACTCGTGGGAGATTCATGCATTTCTGAACAACATCTGCTCCCTGCTCACCAAGCAGAGAATGCTTGGTGGTTTTCATCACACAGATCACGGTTTTACCAACGACCTGTTCATTGCTCCTTCCCATTTCTCCCACATCTCCCCAGCAAAAAAAAAGCAGAGGCACATTCTCAGGACAGCACCTGTAGCACACACTGCTCCTCACTGCCTGGGCTGCAGAGCTATCCTTAAAGACAGCGTTTCAAAAATGGAATATGAAAATGCATAAAATGAATTAGGAGTAGAACTTGCACCTAACCAAAGGGACGATATGCTTTGAATTACAAGTACAAAATTAGCTTCAAAGTGAAGCTAAAGCTCCTGCATCTCAAATTATTGCAGAAAATGGATTGAATTTGGCAGAGATAAGAAAGATATTGCATCAGAGGTCGATGGCGAATGGTGGCGGAGAAATCAATTTGAGGTGGGGGGCCTTGACTCGTGCAATGACCACGTCCCAGTGTTTAGCAGTACCAAGCCAAAATGGTACAGAACACAGTTTTAATCCGAAATATTAATCAGCAATAAACACTTAAATCACATCTCCAAATGGGTCATTCTCCAGATCACGTGCTCTGCGAGGCTGGGACATGACTGCTGGCAGCAGGGCCATGCAGCCAGCTCAGCTAACGATGGGGAGAGAGGCAGCTTTACAGCGAGGGGCTCAATGAGAAGCCCCAGCCTGCAGCCTGGGTGCCCCCACCAGCTCAGGGCCCACCCTCAGGCACCTCCAGGGATGAGGCACTCATGGGCAGCAGAGCAGGGCCTCACTGCCCCCTGAATAAAGAATTTCCTCCTTATCTCCAGCCTAAATCTCCCTTCTTTTAATGTAAAGCCATTCCCCCTTGCCCTAGAATCATAGACTCCAAGGTTCAAAAAGACCTCCAGGATCATCCAGTCCAACTGTCCATCTGCCACCAATACTTCCCCACTAACCCATGTCCCTCAGTAGCACACCTAAACATTTCTTGAACACCTCCATGGTCAATGATCACCGCATCCCTGGGCAGCCCATACCACTGCCTGACTGCTCTTTCAGAGAAGACATTTCTCTGAACACACAACCAGTCCTACCAGTGTCTGCCCACACACGTAGTAGTTCTCCATCTTGCCTATAGGCTCCCTTTATATACTCAAATACATCACTAAAGAGGTTTAAATCACAGCCCTGAGTTGCACCTTACTCCTTTCTGCCCCGTTCTCTTGGACCCCCACCCTCCTGCAGCATCTCATGCTGTGCAGGGACACTGAGCTGCCTGCAGACAAATAACACAACAGAGTTGCTCCTCAGGGCCTCTCTGCTCAGCATGCCCTGAAACAGCCCAGCNGAGGTGGGGGGCCTTGACTCGTGCAATGACCACGTCCCAGTGTTTAGCAGTACCAAGCCAAAATGGTACAGAACACAGTTTTAATCCGAAATATTAATCAGCAATAAACACTTAAATCACATCTCCAAATGGGTCATTCTCCAGATCACGTGCTCTGCGAGGCTGGGACATGACTGCTGGCAGCAGGGCCATGCAGCCAGCTCAGCTAACGATGGGGAGAGAGGCAGCTTTACAGCGAGGGGCTCAATGAGAAGCCCCAGCCTGCAGCCTGGGTGCCCCCACCAGCTCAGGGCCCACCCTCAGGCACCTCCAGGGATGAGGCACTCATGGGCAGCAGAGCAGGGCCTCACTGCCCCCTGAATAAAGAATTTCCTCCTTATCTCCAGCCTAAATCTCCCTTCTTTTAATGTAAAGCCATTCCCCCTTGCCCTAGAATCATAGACTCCAAGGTTCAAAAAGACCTCCAGGATCATCCAGTCCAACTGTCCATCTGCCACCAATACTTCCCCACTAACCCATGTCCCTCAGTAGCACACCTAAACATTTCTTGAACACCTCCATGGTCAATGATCACCGCATCCCTGGGCAGCCCATACCACTGCCTGACTGCTCTTTCAGAGAAGACATTTCTCTGAACACACAACCAGTCCTACCAGTGTCTGCCCACACACGTAGTAGTTCTCCATCTTGCCTATAGGCTCCCTTTATATACTCAAATACATCACTAAAGAGGTTTAAATCACAGCCCTGAGTTGCACCTTACTCCTTTCTGCCCCGTTCTCTTGGACCCCCACCCTCCTGCAGCATCTCATGCTGTGCAGGGACACTGAGCTGCCTGCAGACAAATAACACAACAGAGTTGCTCCTCAGGGCCTCTCTGCTCAGCATGCCCTGAAACAGCCCAGCTCCCAGCCCACAGGATCAAACGAGGCAATCAAACACTGCAGCAGCTGGCTTTGAATCCTCCTGTTTCCTCCTCTTCACAGCACAATGGGATTTTGCAGCTACTGGAGGAGAGCAGCGTAAGAGGTGGAATGCAGACACCACACACCTCAATTCCTGATGTGCAAGGGTTTGTCTCTTGGTTGCAGCCTCCTCGGGCAGCAGGAGGGCACCAGGATGCTGCAGCCTGGCAGCAGGAAGGGGGTGGAATTGTGGAGTCATTAAGGTTGGGAAGGACCAACAGATGCTTGTGGGATTCACGTGGCCAGGTGTGGCTCCCCGAGGGAACAACCAGTGTCTGAAGATGGTCTCCACCTTGGCCATAAAACACCACCACGTCCCACGCCAGCTTGGTTGAGAGAGGAGGAGAGGCCCTGCATAGCACTTTAGGGAAAAAGGGAAATTTTCCTTAAAGCCTTGTTCCCCACATACATTTCTTCTCAAACATTACCTACTGAAGCTCTTGATGGGGAAAAACTGAGACAAAAACCCAGGGAAGCTCCTACAGAGCCCAGCTCACTGCCCTGCTCCCACCATTCACACCAGCAGCATTTCCCCCTCCATCCGAAACAGCTCCTATTGGACAGGGGACCCCAAAGAAGGAGGGAACAGTGTCCCCAGGGCAGCAGCACCACGCTGCAGCATTGTTCTCAAAAGCCCTGGCACGTGGGGGACAGCTTGAGGAATCAACATCGCTGCCATCAGAGGCAGCGAATTATCTTCTGCAGCACACAACAAATAACACTAATGGAAGGGATAATGTCAAGCGGAATTACATTGGATTTCAGACGGCATTGATAGCACATGTTAAGCAGACATATAATTAGCACTGTGGTGCCTTGATAATATTAATAACATAGCTAATTATAGCGATATAAATAGCCTGATTAATTGTCACAAAACATCAGTATCACTCTTTGAAAGGCATCCCAAAACCTTGCCACTGTTTGTCAGCACTGAGGCCAACACAGGGAGCAGCAGAACGGCCCCTCACCCCACACTGAGGCTCACTCCTTCTCAGGATGGCCACAGCCACCTTCTGACAGCGTGCCAGCCACAAACTGCATGTCCCCCCCATGCACCGCCCTTTCCACGCACCATCTTCCCCTGGCATCACCATCTCCATGCACCATCCTCCCCACGCACTGCAGAGGGCTCCAGGCACAGTTTTCTCCAGGCACTCTCTCCTCCATACACCATCATCCCCCTTGCAGACTCCTCCCCATGCACTGGAGAGAACACCCCATCCCATCTTCCCAAGCTCCATCCTCCCCCCACCCCCCAGTGCCCATTGCACTGGAGCCTCAGCCCCTCCAGCTGCAGCCAGCAGTGTTGCAGCAGGGTCAGGGCCCAGGGCAGGAGGCTGCATGGCAAACCCACTGCTGAGCAGAGCAGCCCCAAATCGCAGCTTGCTCCAGCATCCCGAGGGCAGCTGGGATGTTCTCAGAGCCTCTGTCACCGCTCAGCCCTCGCAGTGGTGTTTGCTTTAGATTTAAATCGCTCTATTGAGCAGCTCGTCGGAAGGAAACGGAGCCAACTGCCTTCTCTTTTAATAACCTGAAGACAAACAGTGAGACGTGCTGGAAGTGCTTACAGGGAAGCGTTTTCACTTCTCTGCTTCCCTGAGCAGGGTTTGCTTCACCGCGCATCCCTGACATCAGGCATTCACCAAGGAAGGAGCAACGCATCCCAAACTCCTCTCTGCGAGCTGGGCAGGGAAAACTTCCCACCTCCCCAGAGTGTGAAAACCACAATCAGGATTCTTGGGGGATTCACCACGGACTCTATTCCCCTCCAGCAGCAGTGCTCCAGCTGCACTGACCTGGGGATGCTCCAGCCCCCACCCAGCACCTGGGGCAGCTCCTGTCCCTCTCACAGCCCCGCCAAGCTGTGCTCTGTGAGCATGAAGGAGGAGTGAGCCCTCGGGTTTCTCTTGGAAGCGGCTGCTTGGGATGGGCTGATTTTGGCTGATCTGTTGCTTATGCTCAGCCGCAGCGAGACTGTTAAACCGGAGAGGGAGATGTGGAGATAGACTTGCACAGCACAAACTCAGCCTCGGGGCAAACTGACTTCTTTAACTCCTTGTGCAGAGAGCAGCACAGAGTCCTGCGCCTTTTGCACGCCTTTTCCCTTCACTGCTTTCCTTGCTTTGCTGCTGCAAAGGCCAAGAGAACCCTAAACCCAACAAAAAGAAACCACAAACACCTGCACAACGCATGGGATGTGAGAGTGGGCATCACTGGGAACGCACAGGGACGGCACCCAGGCTGCTGGCCCCACACCAACTCCACACATTGCTCCCCAAATCTTGGATTGCCAACCCAACTTCTGTCGCCCTCTCTTTGCAAAGTGGGAGCTGCAATCACCTCTGCGTTCCTCCAGAACATTCCCAAGCATTCAGCTGGGATGGTGTGGTCTGGTTAGTGCCAGAGTGCCAGCAGGCAGCCCTGAGCTGCAGCTGCTGAGCGTGCTGCAATGCTCTGAGCACGCCCTGCTTGTTCTGCAGGATGCACCAGCTCAAAAAAACAGACTTATTTTTTATTGCTTGGCGAGTCGGTAGCTTCAAGAGCAATGTTTTTCCAGCGCTGCCTGGCTCCTATCGTTTCAATGAAAACCAGGCCTGGGTGGAAATGAATAGAAAGCAAATGACAGCACCTCCCTTTGTTTTTGCTGAGCTGACACGTAGCTACGCTGGGCAGAATTCAAAGCACAGCGCTGCACTGTTGCTGCATCCCTCAGCATCGCCCTCTGCAAACTTGGCCTAGCTCAGCTGCTCACAGAGGTTCTCCCCGCAGCTAACACACTAACTGGTCTCCACCAAGCTGCAGATCACTGCCATCTGGACAATGCTTCCTCTGCAAACCCACAGAAGGGCAGAGTGGGGAGGGCAGCCCCTCGCTCACACTTTGCTCTCAGTGGACAGGCAGACAGCACGCGGATGCAGCGGGTGCCAAGCTGTGAGTCAGAGCCCAGGCTGGTCACGAGGTTGGCTGCAAAACACCGAGCATTTCAGAAAGCAAACAAAGGTGCCGTGCTGCTCCCTGCTTGCTGTGAGCCTGCAGCATGGAGCCCAGTCCTGCTCCCAAGTCCTGCACAAAGCAGCCCCATTATGCTTCGTCCACATCACCGCTCATCCCCGAGCTGTGCTTCCCAGAGCTGCATGTGCTGGTGGTCCCACCTGTCTCTGCTGCTGTTGCCCTGCCCCTCGCTGTGCCCTCAGCTGACCCATGAGCCCCCCAACCCACAGAGTCCCAGGGGGTGCCCGGGCTGGGAGATAGAGCACAGATGGAGAGGGTACAGGGCTACCCATCCCCTTTCTGCATGGAGACAGAGCATTGTGGTTACAGGAATTCCAACACTGGCTGTCTCCAGTCCCCAAACATGCAAAACCCCAAAGCATCAAGGCTTCTCATTTCATTATAAATCCTTTTTGAAAGATGGGGCACTCCCCCATTGGACAGCGTGGGCACAAAGCCCATCAGAATCAGTGCCCTCACACGGGGCTGGAAGGACAGGAGCTCTGCCACAAAGCAGAGGGATGTCCAGGGGGATCAGGGCAAGGGGTCACAGGGGTTCACCATGTGACATCCCATCCCAAGCCACATAGAAGTGCAAAAATGCACTTAAGGTGATGCTGGCACAGCCCATGTGCTCCCCACCCCCTCCCAGCTCCATTCCTGCACATTCCCAAGCAGCTCCAAAGGCTCCTTTCAAAATACAGCGGTGCAATAACAAAACCACCACATTGATCTTCCTGGCAGAGGCCTCCACAAAGAGAAAACCTCTCTCTGGTTTCCTTTTCTCTCCTCCGTTTCTCCCCCTCCGGTCCCCTCATCTTGCTTGACCAGCTAATCTTCACTAAGGGGGAACTTTTTGTTCCCTCTGACACTGCTAATATATGTGTTGGCAAGGATGCCTGCAAACATACATCTTCCACAAGAGGCCTTGTCACGGGCTTTGAAACCAGAGCAATTAGCATTTTGTTTGGATTCTTCCCTGGAGATGTGGTACCACATTTTGAGGAGCAGCCACTGAGCACTAAATAACCCCCACCAGCGGATGCTGGAGGTGTGACACAGCCCTCAGCTCACCCAGGAAGGATTACCCAGGGTTAAACAAAGACAACTTGCAAGCGAAACTCAGAAACCTATTTCCTCTCTTTTTTCACTACAGCTGGCACTCAGCTTTTCCAAGAGGAGAGGCTCCTTTAGGAAGAAGGGAAAAGGGCTAAACATGGGAATAAATGGGCAAAACATAGGGATGGATGGATAAAACACGAGAATAAGAAGATAAAATGTGTGAATAAGGGATGCAAAGAAGGGAGAGGAGGGGATAGCAGGCTGTGAGCAAGGGTAGCAACTGTGTTCTGCCTTCTGCTGGAAGATGCAGCACTTCAGCTGTGAGTGCTGAGCTCTGAAGCTCAAGCAAAGCCCAGAGGGAGAGCCCGAGCCCAAAATAACCCTCGGGAAAGCACGGGTACATCACGGCTTTCAGCTCAGCAGCTCCTCAAGCTGAGAAATGCATCTGGAGCCACTCTGCAGCAATTGTGCCTGTGCAGCAGAGAAGGGGAATCGAGTGCCTGGAAATAACCTGAGCAAAACTCATGCCAGCAGCCACCTGGACAGCAAAAGCCTCACTTTGGGTCTGCTTCGCTTTGCATTGCCATATCCTGCAGCAGCAGCTGCTCTGTGCCAGGTGGGTGCAACAGCAGCACACTGGGTTTGAGATTATGGGATGGTACAGACTACAGCTTCAGGATAAACCATCCCATGCCATGAACAAGAGGAGAGACCAGGAGCAGCCAGCTCCACACCACAAGCTTCCCATCAAGACAAGCAGTAAGACGTTGGAGCATCCCTACAGCAGCACAGGGATTATATCCCATAAGCTCCTGTAGTACACCAACACACACGTGTGTATAATATATGGCTAACAGAATGAATAACACTAAATAGTACTGCAGCTGAGATATTTTACAGATGGAAAGAGAAAATCAAAATAAAGTACTCACTCACGTCCCAGGCTCACAGCAGAAAAACTCCAAAGGGAACAAACTCCAGAAAGAGATCCAATACCAGTGCTGCTCAGCCCTTAAATGAGGTCTGGGAGAGATGGAGCCAGGCTCCACCCCTTCTGGTCACACAGGTGCACTGCCTTCACCTGTGCTCCCTTGGCTGACTCAATGCTCACCTCAGGCGATCAATCAGTGGTTCAGGCTGTGATTCAGCAGTTCCCATACAGTGTGGCACTAATTAAACCTGATTGGGACTGCAGAACAGCCCAACATCTGCCTAGAGCCGACGCTCAGCCCCAAAGCGAAACAAAATGAAAATGGGAGGAAAGAACTGAATGAACTCTGCAGTTTGGAGGAGTGACACATGTCATTGCTAACAAGGGTTTGGGATTATGCCTTTCTGAGATCTTTGCTGGTGCCATCCTCTGCTGCCCAGAGTGCAGCAAAGTGCAGTGCAGGAGAGTATTCCTTCTCTCGCTGCGCTTCTGTGAGGAATAGAAAAAGAAACAGATCAAAGAAACAGAAAAACCTGGTGGTAAATTTCTTTTCCCTTCTGTTTCCCAAATGGTCCCAAACCTGTCTCCTGCTGGGGCTGACAAGGAACGCTGTCAAATTAAAAATAATCATCATAGAAGAAAATCACAGCTTTGAGAAAGGAACAAGAGGGAGCAGGCGCCCGTAGCCCTCCTGGCACAGCCAAACTGCAGCACAGTGCTGCACAGCACCCGGCTGGTGCCACCCTGAGCTCTGGAGGTGAGGGCATCTCAGCTGGCCCTGGAAATGAAGGCACTGCTGAACTCCCCTCTGAGTGCATTAGCAAGCAGCATGACGTGTGCTGACAAATTCCCAGGCCATGTGCCTCATCTCCCTCTGCTACGGAGAAATGAGCCCACGAGCACACACTGTTCCTCTGCTGGGGAGGGATGCGCTGTGATGCAGTCAGGTCCCAATGCTCAGAGAGTGCCAAGCATGCCAGAACACCACAAGGAGCAAAGACTGTGTGCTCTGAGAACGTTGGGTTCAATACCACCCAGATGGAGAGCACCCCGAAGGTCTCCCACAGACCAACGCAGCCCCTCTGTGCCATTTTTTTGCTGTTTTTGGAGCTGACAAATGACCCAAAGCTTCAGACAGCACCCTGCCCCCACCGCAGTGCCTGCCCAGTGGCCTCCAGCTCTGCAGCTTCTGTGCCTCACCTCCAGGAAGGTGAGCGGGCAGATGCTGAGACGAAGAGTTGAGACAGCAAATCATTAATGGCACGTCATGTTTGGCCCTACTGCTGACAGCTCCATCTGAAAGGCAGGCTGAGGGAATCAATAACTCCTCCCTGCACAGCTGAGAGCTCAGGAGACCCCGCTGCCCTCAGCACTGGACCCTTCCATGCCAAGCCACCATGTGGTTCTGTGAAAGGTTTGATGCTGAGCCACAGTTTGGGAGCTGCAGCATCCAGCTGGCACTCAAAGGAATGGGGTCTGCAACAGCACCCACACCTACGACCTTAAGAAGTGAAATGAATCAATCTAGGTAATGAACAAGTACCTCCCCCAGCTCAAAGTGTTCTGATGACAACAGAAGCTTTGGGAAAGGCAGATTCCTCAGAGCCCAGCCTCGTCCTGCTGTCATTGCTCAGGGGACAACCCAAATTCAATGGGCCAAGGACTTTTGGGGGTTTTATTTCCATGAGAGAACTTCAGCCTCGTGAGCATCCCATGCAAAGGGATGGATAGTGCTGTACCTCTGCATCTCGTGGGCACAGAAATCCCCCTCACAGCTGTCATCACCTCGCAGCCATCAGTTCAGGCTGCACACACCCCAGGAAGATACCCTCCATCCCAGTGTGTTCCCCCAGGTGCTCTCTCTAAGCTCTGTTCTCCAACTCACTTGGCTTCCCAGGGAGGAACCAAATGGGAGAAGCTTCTGGTAAGAAAGACATTTTTACTGAGAGAAAAACACATCCTTTTGCAGAAGCTAAGCGAGGCCAGAAAGAAATGCGGACTTGTGGAGCACTCTGAGGGTCTCACTGAGTTATGGGCCCCACAGAGCAGCAGCACTGGACCTCACTCCAGCTTCCCCAGCTTGCTGCCTGGTGCACTGCCTACAGCTGCTGCCCGAGGATGTCCAGCTCTCGTCTTTTGCACCCAATAAACCCAGCAGCCTCCACCCACTGCTAATCCCAGCTCCACTCACTGAGCACTGCAGCAGTATGGAAGTACTTAGGGTCAGTTATTTTAAGATGAGCTTTTACCAACGTGCATTGCAAAGAGCTTTCTGTCTCGTTAATGCTGCAGACACCCTTTACCCTGCTACCCTGAAGCTCATTAAAATGTCCCCTTCATCAGCACATGGACAGGACAGAATTCATACCCAGGAGGCCAATGGGGGTCGTTTCTCGATGTTTATTACATCAGACTTTGGATCTCTTCAGCTCTCTCCTCCACAGACTCCAGGACGTGGAGCTGCAGCACATTGCTCTCTTTCGCCACTGACCTTTATTTCCAAATCATCCCTGTTATATGGAAGAAATGAGCCCCACCAGCACACACAGAAGGACATCCTGTGCACGTTTTCTCTTGGATCCCTCCAGATCCCAGATGTTCAGTTCCCCAAAGCCCCTTCCAAGCAGCACAGAAGGAATCCGGATTGATTGCTTTGGCACACTGTGATGGACACACGCCTATCTGCACACGGTCCCTGGGCACACCCCATAAATCAGCAGTGCCCATATGAGAGATACAAGGAATGCAACTGGCAGGAGTTGAAGAAACCCACACCTGCTGGCCATTTTGCTCAATGCTGCATAGTACAAGCCCAGCAGTGTCACTCCACACCGCACAGACAGGACATCCCGTGAGCACAGGGCTCTCCCCATGCTCCCAACACAGCCACCCATGAACCAGGAGCTCAGCAAAGCAGCAGGGCACAAGAGCTAGTGGGAAGCCAGCTCGAGGGGCTCTGCTTTCCCCATCTCCTCAGGATGACCAAACAAGGTGTGTACAGAAGTGCAAAGCTGGAGGTGCTGCCCTGCAGGGAAGGACACAGCGGGAGCTCTGCAGATCTCTGACCTCATGCTCCCAAGGTCCTTTTCCAGCCCCAGAGCAGAGGGATTTTGATCAGCACGCACACCCTGCTACAGCCGATCTGTTTCCACACAAGACACAATACACTGAGAGAACACCAAAATCAGTTGTTTTCTTCAAAACAAACAAAACCAAAAAGCAGCACACCGGCCAAAATCACCTAATGATGCCTGTATGCCCATTTAAGGGCTGAATGAGATAAGAATAGCAATAGGTTGCATCCCAGAGCGTGACTCCGAGCCTGCTCAGAAATCCCTGTGCCATTTACCCAAGTGCACACCACCGAATTACTGAAAGACCCCAGATGCTCTCAGGACACATCTTCAGAGCACAGACAGCAGGAGCCATGCTTCCCCAGCACCTAACCAAGCGAGCTGTGCTAATGCAATGCTCTGCATATTCATGAGGGCCCGGGATGAGACACATCCTGAATAATAAGTGGCGTCTGTGCAGGGCAGGAGCAGCAAGCATGGGGTGATGCTGTGGGGTGAGTTTTGGGGAAGAGCATGGGAATGGGATGGACACTGCAAGCATTGAGTTACAGCATGTGGAATGAGCAAAGCACAAAGCAAAGGGAGAAGATGCCAGGGTGATATCTCAGGGTATGGGAACTGTTGGATCATGGCCTGAACCACTGATGGATCACCTGAGGTGAGCACTGAGTCAGCCACGGGAGCTCAGGTGAAGGCAATGTACTGTGTGACCAGAAGAGGTGGAGCCTGGCTCCATCTCTCCCAGACCTCATTTAAGGGCTGAGCAGCACTGGAGAAGGATCTCTTTGTAGAGATTGTTCGCTTTGGAGTTTTTCTGCTGTGAGCCTGGGACATGGGTGAGCATTCCCTCTATTTTCCCTTCCACCGTGCTAATTTTTCTAGTTACACACCCTGACTACCATACTATTTGAACTGTTTATTCTGTCAGCTATATATCTGTTAACTTCTATGCTCAGGCAGTAAAACAAAGGGAAAGGCAACAGAATAGCCAAGAAAACAGACTAGGAAAAACCAGTTTAGGATATTGTCCCACCCGATCAACCCCCACCTGGATGTACTTCATTTGGAAAGTGGGACCATTCCCATTTTCCCAAGCAAACCTATACACACAGAACCAGAGCAGTGGAACCTCAGCCCAGCAGACACCATCAGACAGAAGCCCTGAAAAGATAACAGCTTGCAATTGTTTCAGGAAACAGACATGCTGGGCTGGGGAGGAGAACCCCGCACACTGAGTTTGCCCAGCAAGAGTTTGGATTGCAGAGCAGCAGCAGGAGAGGAAAAGCAATGCTAAGGGGGAATTTAGGAACAGCAGTGAGGAACTCCAACCCACAGCCTCCAGAGAGGCTCCATGAAAGCAGCTGGATTGTTAATAAATCTGTTGACAAGAGGAAAATAAAAATCTGTACCATTGCATGACGAGGGCTGGATGCGACCAATGTTTTTGGTGGGAACCAAAACCGACTTAAACTGCAGGGCCACAGCTCGAGGACTGGCACAGACTTGTTCCAGCGAGGAAGAAGTATTATGTATTAGAGATTATTCCCTTCGTCCAGAAATAGAAAATTGAACTGCTCAACTCGTCATCTCCCACGTAAGCCTGTTTGACAGACACCGTGCCCTGCTGCAGGAGCCAGCCAAAGCCAACACTGGACTTTGCCTGCACTTAAATCCCTTTCTTCACTATTATTTTTTCATTATTCTCACAGTGCTTGATCACATCATTCCAGGTGCAGAGCAACGTGACAGAGCTGTGCAGAACAGCAGGAGGATGGAGACCCAATGGGAAGGATGGCCCATGGGGCTGCTCGATCCGGGGCCATGGCCACTCCCACCCTGAGCAGGATGCGTGCTATCCAATGCTGTCCTGCTATCTGTGGCTCTCCTCCCATAGCCCATTGGCATGCATCAAACAGTGGTGGGGGGCTTGAGCAAGAAAACACTCCCCAGAGGCCATAAACCCATGGTTCTGCCAAGGGAAAATATTGTGTAACTGGAGGCACAATGTGCTTCCCACTCTGTTGTGCAAATGTTTGCCTGGTGAAGCCCCTTTGAGTAGGAAATTCTGCACGTTTCATGCCCCCCAACCCATGCATGGGGCCCAAGAGGAGTCTCCCCGCACCATTAATTGTAGAATCATTAAGGAAGAGCCCTCCCAGATCCCCAGCCCACCCCACTGTGCTCATCACTTACTTCTCATTGACCAGTGCTACAGCTTCTGCCAAAAAAAAAGTCCCCGTCCTCTTTGGAAGAGTTAAGAAGGCATTTCCCTTTACCTGCTCCTTAGGGTTTGAGGCACTGCTGCTGCAGCACTGGAGGCTGGAACACTGGCTGGGATGGGGAGAAGCTGAGATGGTGTGGGGTGAGAGAGTGCAGCACATCATCACCCGGCACCGAACAGCTGACCCACCAATGTATGAAATTAAATCATTTGTTTTTCTGGTTTTTGTTTTTTTTCTTTTTTGAATTAAAAGCAACTCCATGTGATTGCTGCATGGCTTCTTCCAAAAACCCCCTTTCTGCAGGGTACAGGGGCTGCAGGTTCTGCTGCTGCCCCAGTGCAGAGCTGTGGTTGCTACATAGCACAGTGCCCTGGTGGCCCCAGTTAACTGGGGCATCTCAGTCGGCTTGGAGGTGAACTCAGCTTTGGAAATACCCACTGTCTTACCAACACAGCTCTCAGTCTGTTATCTCAGGACCTACAGTCACAGAGTCATGGAATGGTTGGGGCTGAAGGAGCCTTTAAGATCATCCAATTCCAGCCCCACTGCTACAGCAGGGACACCTCCCTCCACACCAGGTTGCTACCAGCCCCATACACCCAGCCTGGCCTTGAATGCTGCCAGGGAGGAGACAGTCACAATAATCCACCAAAAAAATCCAAACCCTTGTTCAAAAATGGGATTGCTGGGAGGGAAAGCAAGGAGTCTAGCACTTGGTGCTGATTCCTGCTCCTTCTGACCCATGGAGGATCAGAGAAAGAGTGAGCAATGCTGCAGACTGGGAGCTACACCAGACATGAGGGCGCACGCTGATCCCTTTTCCCATTGTAGGGTGAAGAAGCTTTGCATTTCCACACAACCCATGCTCCACAGGTAAACGTGTGCCTGCAGCATGCCTCACAGTGGTGGTTTTGGCAAATCTGAGCAAAGCCATGCTGGCAGCCCCAGGTGGATGCAACAGGAGATGACAGTTGGCTCAAGAGCAACCCTAAGCCTGCATCTCCATGCCAGAAAAAGCCAACCACGGGGCTCTGCATTTCCACCTCCAGTTGGGTCCCAGAGAGAAGCAGCCCAAGTGGAGCAGCTCAGTGCTGCACACACTGCACCAGTGTGCCTGTGTCAGTGGCAGCCCTGTGCTCTGCTAGGAGCCACAGCAGTGCCAGCAACGACCCTCCTCTCAGCTCCTTTATGCGTGTGGGAAAAGGGAAATTAAAAAACAAAACCACACACACATATATCTATAATGCAGTTTAGCCCCATGGCAGTACAGTAAATCATAAACGAAGCAGCAATCTCAGTGACTCACACCGTGCAAGTGAGAACACATTCCTCAGTCCCCAGGCACAGAAGCCCCACGCTGCAGCACCAAGGAGAGGCTCCGTGATCTTCTTCCCCCATCTCCCTCCTTCCCATCCTCTGAAGAGCCCTGTGCTGCCCATCACCGCCCTGCACGCCGTTTGTGGAGCACAGGGATTTATTCAGTACTTTTTACCAGCTACAGTCACGCTCAGGATAACGCACTGGAGGCAGAAAGCGTGGTGGGGGGCAGCTCGCTGCTCCTCTTGGAGCAAAGAGCAGGAGTGAAAGCGTTACCTTTATTTTATTTATTTTTTGGGGGGCTATTTCCAGCACGCTGATCGATAGAAATCTCAGCAGCAGCGAAGAGAGCTGCCCCCGACCTGGCTCCTGCAAAGGGAGAAGCACAGCACTGCATTACTGACAGCAAAACCCCTTTTCCTGCAAACCCCTTCTGCCGCGGAGCTGCCAGAGCTCACACACTAAACCCCACGTGCTGTCAGCTCCCCGGCCCTGTGCCCAGCTGAAATCAGGGATTTTGAGGCCCCCACCTTTAGAAGTGGCTGCTGGATGTATCCGGGCTGCTTTGCTCCTCATCTACACCCGCTGTTAATTTCATTTTGAGTGCTGATTTCACAGCTGGCGAGGTGAGCCGACAGCATTCAGCATCTCCCTCCCTAATGCCATGGGGAAAGCCAGCAGCCAGCCTGCAGGTCTTGGCTGCTTGCAGCACCCTGTGTGTGCAGAGCTCTGCAGGGAGTGCTGCAGGAGCAGGCAGGGCAGGGAGATGCCTTCCACCAACTGGGGGAGCAAGAATAGCACCCAAAAGCAGTAAGTGTAAGCACGCAGAGCTGGAGGTGCACGGAGTAATAGAAGCAGAACACACCTGAAAGGGAGTAGAGGTGATCTATGATTCTGGGTAGAGGTGGGTCCCAAAATGCTTTGTAATGACATGTGGGGATTTTGCTGTGGCAGCTGCAGCCCACATCCACACAGAGCTGCACCACTTTGGGATAGAACCAAGAACTGCCACCCAAAGGGGTGTGTGGCACACGCGGTCCTATGGACAAACTGAAGTCACTTGCTCCGAGTTTCCACGTGAGAGACACTGCTAGCTCGATGGAAACCATGGGCAGCCTCATCAACCAGAGCCCTGCAGCACATACAAACAGCAACAAAAGGAGGAAGTTTCCACCACGCATCGCTTGGTTCCAAATCCAAGCGTGCAGTGCCAGCGTGCTTAAAGCCACACAGAAACACTGCTCAGCACAGCTCCATCCTCCACGCTTTGCAGTCCATTGCACGACCAGATTTATCTGAGGCCAAAGCACAGAGTACAGCTGGGATGAGGCATTTCTGCCCTCGTGGACGGAGCCTGCACCGCACTTCATTTGGCATTCACACCAGCAGCAAAGCCCTCATCCCTCTTAGCTTGGCTGAGCAGGCAGAGACACAGCTTTGCATTTCAAAACGCGTTTCTTCCATTCACTCCTCACGATGTAAAGGGGGAAAGCAGCAATTCAGCAGCCTGCCTCGGAAAGGAAACTTTCAGCTGGGGGAGGTGATCCCTGGAGTCACCCCGCACCCCTGGCTGGATGCTTACATCCTATATCTGTCCCCAAACAGTCCTCACTTGGGCCCTTCCCACCTGTGAGAGGAGAAGGGAGGCTGGCCATAGGGGAAAAGAGGTTGCTGGAGCATCGTGCCAGCAGTGCGGCTCCTCTGTAGGGAGCAAGGAATCTGCCTGCGAAGGAGAACGTTTACAGCAGAGGAGAGCTTCCCTCCTCATCCAAAATCACTTAAGACTGTTATTTAAACATTTGTGTGTGGTGGGGGGGGATGTTCTGGCAACGTGCACAGAGTTGGCTCAGCGGAGCAGCAGTTCATCTTGTCAGAGCTTTTGTCTTCACATGAGCCCGCTTGGCTCGCCGACACGATGGGGAAATATTAAGAGGGCTTTAACTCCTGTCCCGGGGTCCTATTGCATGCAAACACACGCGGACCTTCCTTTCTAAGGTTTCCAATTTGCTAATTGAGACGTTTCCTCATGGAAAAAGAATGTTCTGCAGCGAGGAACGCTCCGCTGGCGCTGAGCATGGGCCGTGGAGGTGAGGCACAGCGAGGGGCTGTGTCACCACACACATCTGGGAGTCCTGGGAAGGGCAGGTGGGAAACCCGCCCGGGAAGCAGCTCGTGGGAAACTCACCATCCAGGAAGACGGATGCCTGGAGAGAAAGCTTTGTTCTTCCCCTTTTCAATCAGCCTGGAGCGCACGGAAGAAGTCATCTCCATTTATTATTTTCTTTTTTTTTTTTCTTTTTCTTACAAGCGATGGAGGTATTTCTTCTGCCCTCAGAGCAGAAAAATCGATGTTGTTGAAGGGATTTAACGAGACGAAGAGCCAAGAAAAGCACTTCTGGGGCAGCACGAGCCCAGAACGTTATGGGAAAAGGGACAGGGGGAGAAGTGCAGGAGAAGGGATGCAACAGGAACGCGAGCACAGCATCGGCAGCGTGAGCCCGGATGGGACCAGCTCTGCTTTTTTAATATTAACAAAGGGAGAGTATTTCAACTGTTTTGTAGACTCACACGGAACGCGTGGGGGACAGAGAGGGATTTCTAACTTTATATAGGTCAAACATCATCCACACGGGTTCACACAGCATACAGCCCCAGCACTGGTGCTGCATAGAAATGAAGCTCGGAGTACCCCAGAGGGCTGCCTGCAAGTTTGCTCTCTGTGAGCATGGGAGCAGGGATTCACTCTGGATCGATACGAGGAGCAGGTCGGAGTGAGGGGGGCTGGAAAACAACTGCTCCTTTCTGCAGCTCGTGGGTACAAGGATGGGAAATGCAGCGTGGTGACACTGCCAGGACAACTCCACGCTGGAGGTGACGCTGCCCACTGCCAGATGTCCTGCAGGAGGCTGAAGGATGGAGGAGTAGTTTGGGGGTGCTGGGGAAGGAGAGGGGGAAGCACCGTCCCTGCTTCCTTCTGCCTCGATCACAGAATCATTCAGGTCAGAGAAGAGCTCTACATCACCAAGTCCAAGCCCATCCCAGCCCACCATGCCATCCCTATGGCTCTGGAGCACTGCTGGGGATGGTGACAGCCTGCACTTCTCTTCTGGAGAAGTCATTCCTAATGCCCAACGTGACCACCCTCTGGTACAACCTAATGCCATCACCTCTCATCCTATCACAGTTATCTGGGAACAACGGCTGTGAGACCGACCACACATCACCACAAACTCCTTCTGGGGAGCTGGAGAGCACAACGAGCTCTCCCCTGAGCATCCTGTCCTCCAGACCGACCGCCCCAGCTCCCTCAGCCGATCCCCACAGCACTGGTGCTCAGACCATCTCAGCTTCTTGCCCTTCTCTGGGCATGCTCCAATGCCTCAGTGTCCTTCTGGCATCGAAGATCCCCTCAGCTCCATCCCATCTCTCGTCTAAGCATAAAGTTTTGTCGCAGAGCCCACCACTAAGCCAAATCCCCTTTCAGGCCAGCGATGCTAACGCAGCACTCCTATTTCCGAGCCATTTGCTGGCTGCAGGCGTGCTCCCCACTCCCTCCACCCACGTCCAAGGAAGTTGATGAGCAGCAGAGCCCCTCATCAGCAAAGGAGCCCTGGAGGAGCCCCAGCTAAGCGATGCCACGCGTCACACCCCGCTCCCAAACCACCAGCACCCTTACCTTGAGCTTCTCGAAGCGATCGCTGAGCGATGCCACTTGGTGATCCCGGTGCCGACCCACCAGTTTACATAAGGCACAGATGAGCTGGTCATCAGCCACGCAGTACATGTTCACCTTCTCGTTCTCGTGCTCCAGGCAGGTGAGACCTCGGAAGTGCGCGTCGGGCACGGGCTCCACCAGGCGGTGGCTGGTGAAGGGTTTCTTGTTGGGGTGGGTGGCCCGCAGGCAGCGGTCGCAGTAGGACACCTCGCAGGTGATGCACGTCTTGACGGCGTCCCGGGGCGGGTCCTGCTCGCAGAACTGGCAGGCGATCCTCTCGCCGCTCACCGACATGGTGGGGCTGGGGCGGTAGGGTCGGTCGCGGCGGCTCTCGCTGGGGGAGTTGGGGCCGCTCAGTGACGCCTTCTGGAAGCGGTCGATGATGTTCTGCAACGTCACATTCCTCTTGAGGCCCTCCAGGCCGCGGTGGTTGAGGGAGATGACATAGCGGCAGGTGGGGCACTGGAAGGCGCTGAGGGGTTCGATGCTCTCTCCGGAGGAGCAGCCGGACACCAGGATGCGGTGGGCGCAGCTGAAGCACAAGCTGTGGGCGCAGGGCAGCAGCAGAGGGTCTTCGAATAACTCCAGGCAGATTGGGCAGGTCAATTCGGACTCCAGTGTTTCCATCTTTAGTTAAAACGATCCCAATCCAGCATCAAAACCCCGGGAAGCTGGTCTGTGACCTGCCGGGGGGAGAGCGGAGAAGGGGAGAGTGAGAAATGATGCTGGGCAGCTCCTTCCCACCGGGAATGGGTACACAGGGAGGGCAGAAACACCCAAATCCACACAGCTTTGTGGCTCTTCCCCAGAAGAGCAGTGATGCACCGGCACACGTTGCCCCAGGAACCCAGAGTCAATCCAGAACCACGGGGATGTGGCACCGAGGGGGTTTCCCATACCTGTGAGGACAAAGCCAAGCCCTGAACACCCTCCCTGTTGAAGGTGAATTGCATCCCAGGAACCAAAGTGCTTCCTGAGGTCCAACACTGCCCCACTCACTGCTTTTAGGAGCAGGGAAGGAAGAGCAGCCAAATTACAGGCTGCAAGCTCCCGGCTCTCAGCTGTCCTCAAACCAGCGATGCCCAAATCAGCTCCAGCTGGGGGAAAACCAGCTCCAGGCATGCAGCAGGCTCCTTTCAAGCCACTGCCCGAGCGTCCCCAAAATGCAAGCTTGCACGTGGAAAAGAATAACAGCCCGCCGGGTGCTAACAAGAGAAACCACACGCTTTCCTCCAGCTTCAGCATGGCTGTGTGTGCGATAGTGAGGACTAATTAATGAGGAGGGGCATGGCGGTGGGCTTCCTCCGGGTCTGCTCTGTATTAGAGGCAAGCAGCCCGTGCTGCTGGTGAAACTGCAATCAATTAGCCAGCCCCGCTGCTTCCCTGCGGTGCAGGAACACGCCGGAGGAGCCTGCTCGCTGCTCAGAATTAGCATGCAAGTGCACAGGCTCGGCACCAGCCCGGAAACATCTCCTGCAAATGAGAGGCAGCGTTTAATTAGGTGGGAAGAGGCTGGGGGACCCTCCCCGCACTGCGGCTGCTGGGGATGCTCCACGGTGGAGGAAGCAAACTGCAGCCGAGGATGAGCAGAAAGGACAGGGTTGGAGGGGGTGGTGCCCAAAGG
>VXAB01010942.1:0-17851 GCA_013399175.1 Odontophorus gujanensis | reverse complement strand
GTGGGGACGGTTACGTGTGAGTCAAGGCCGGGCCCAAACGCGGGGTGGGGTGGTGGTGGGTGGTAAAGGAAAGGCTTTCTATGTTCACATGAAAGCAAGAAAAGGGAAGAAAATCTGAGTTTTGAAGAAGAAAAACTGGGAAATAAATAGATTCTTTTATATAGGTGTGCTCAAAATCTTCGGGGCACAAGGGGATTGTCATTAGTAAACAATGTTCTTCATCAGGCGAAGCCTGAACATGCAATTGAAACAAAGCAGTCTTTCTTTAAGAAAATTAATCACAGCTTTTTTTCTAGATCCTAGCATTAAAAAGTGGTTCACAAGAAAAAAAAAAAAAAGACATCAGAAACATAGTTTCTACACAATCTACGTATATATAGAGCAGGAACTGTCTACACACAGCAGTGGTGCAACAAAACTTGTTTGATAGTGCAAGTACAGATTATTTCAGCGTTGATTTGGTGAAAGCTCTGGCAGGCAGTTAAGCTGACCTGAACCATGCTGTTCAACATCAAAATGAATGTCTATGCAACCTTTTACATCTTCCAGTTTTCCTGACAAATGGGTCACCATAAAGGAGCATGCTAACAAAAGAAGTTTCATTTCTTTCCTGTAGCTACTAACCCTTCAGCAGTAATTTCCTTCTGGAAGGCACTGTTTTAAGATAAAATTCATGTGAGGACTTTAAAGTAGACCAGATAAGATTTTCTAACCTCCTGTTGTTGTTTTTGTTTGTTTTGTTTGTGTTGTTATTTTTTCATTAGAAAACAAAACTTTTTGCTGCAGCTAAAATAGAGCTTTTCTACCACAAGCTTCCGTGGAGAGTTTGTTCACACACTAGTGAAATCTAGCAACAGCCCGTGGGCTGAGTGAACCCACAACTCTCCCTGCCCTGTGCCAGCATTGTCCAGTGTGATAGATATGGGACTGGGCTGTGGGCTAGAGGTGCATTTGCAGACTGCCAACATCTGGAATTCGTTTTCATCCAGAGTGGACTGTGAATGTATCCGGCAGACAGGATCCTATAACATCTTTCCTGTCTTGGCCTTTGCTGCCTCAGATGGTCAGATAAGGAGAGTGTGACTATGAGTAAAAGTGTTTATGCGTTTGTGTGACCACAGGTATGTGCATTTCTGCTGATGATTTCTTTGCAGATGGTGACTGGGGCTGTTGTGAACATGAGGCATAGGTGGAGCAATATGTGCATTGGGCACAGGCTATGATAACCACCAGCTCCTGGACTGTGGTGACTTCCTTTTCTCCTGCCTGTTGCAGCAAGGTGCTGCTTGTTTTCATTATGTCATTCTGCTTTGGAAACAACTTTGACCTTGAGCAATTTTACAAGAGATGGAGCATCAGCTGACACCCACTAGACAAGTTATTTTCTAAATGTTTTTTTTTCTTCTTCAATTACTTTTTGGAAAAGAGCTATGTGTCTTGATGTGTCCCACCAAAAGTGTGAAATCATTACCCTAATTTAAAATCTATACATCATTAGAAACCCTTTCCAGGATGCATATAAATGTGCATTTCCCTGTCTTTGCTGTCCCTCTGGACCAGAGCAGTGAACTTGAGGAGCATCATCACTGCAGAAGTTGGAGTTCTGCTCTGTATGCTGTGGAGCTGTGTGATGAGCCAATGACAGCCCTCAAAACCAACATTAAAATATGTCTCTTCCAGTTCCTCCAGGAGAGGGAGGGCTTGGAATATGATTCTGGATGTCATCACTAAATACTTATAGTATAGAGAACAACAGTTAAAAAAATATTTCCCAGAAGATTCTGTAGGCTGAAATTTTATAATGCATAAAGAAATCATGAAATGGATTTTGCACTGTCTGGAAGGGACATTAAGATCATCTAACTCCCAAATCCCCTGCCATGGGCAGGGTTACCACCCACCAGATCAGGCTGCTCAGAGCTCCATCCAACCTGCCCTTGAATGTCTCCAGAGATGGGACCATGCACAGCCTATCTGGGCAGACTTGCTAGTGCATGACCACACTCTGGACAAAGAATTTCTTCCTAATATCTTATCAAAATTTATCATCTTTTAGTTAAAAGACATTAAGTCTTGTCATACCGATATATTACCTGGTAAAGAGTCCTTCCCTATCTTTTCTGTAGGAACACTTTAGCTATTGGAATGCTACTATAATGTCTCTGTAGAGCCTACTCTGGGCTGAGCAACCCCAGGTCCTTCAGTGTTTCATCATAATGCAAGTATTTGAGCCCTCTGATCATCTTTGTGGCCCTTCTCTGGACCCAATCCAACAGCTCCAGGTCTTCACTAAGGTAGGGGTCTCAGGCTTGATTGCAGTACTCCAGATGGGGCCTCACAAGGGCAGAGCAGAGAGGGGAAGACCACCTCTCTTGGCCTGCTAGTCACATATTTTATATATGTTCATGATCTTGGTGACTGTTGCGGCTGAATACACCATCCACTTCAACATCTGTGTGCCCTCAAATATACTGAAGGACCCCCTGTCCCTGCTACTTGACTCATACAGTGATCATAGAGCTGGGCCTTTGATGGTGTGTATGTGCAGCTCTGCAGCTAGATTCATGTCTCATAACATCATCTGCCCATAGCAAAAGAACGGGTTAGCAGCGGACTCATCCCACTATGGCCCAGGAAGAGCAATGAGAAAGACAACCAGACATCCCCTGCTACCCTCATCAGACAGACAGCATAGGTGCCTTGTGCCTGGTATCTGGATTATATCTAGAGGCCAGAGTACAATGTCATCCTTGTACTGCAAGACCACGTAGGTCTGCTGCAACATGGATCAGCATGGAAGTGCAACCTCATAGACGTGTGACCTTGTACTATGGATAAGAAAGAGAGAGACTCCCTATTGCTGATTAATACTAGTAGACTTTCTCTCCTTCAAAATCTTCGAGGAAGCTGCAGGATTGGAGCATCTCCAAAGTGTGTGATGATTTGTTTATGCCACAGAGCACTGAAGAAAGGAATGAGAGGAACTAGCTGCGAGGAACCTAGAAACTGGCCATGATTATGTTCATACTCCATTAAAATTTCAGTTATTAAAAAATTACATACTAATTTATCAGAAAATGAATGTACATATATTCCATTGACTATTTAAATTATTATAGATTACTTGATAAGCAATAATGCAATTTTCTGTTGGTTAACTAGCTGTTTGCTCATATACCCTAGATATATAGTTAGGGTTATAATAGGTTCAATAAGATGGTGTTAGTGATTGGAAATACAGAAGCTGAGATGTACACGAGTACTGTACTTACTATCAGGCATGTGAGAATAGATTAGAATATTTTGTTTTTCTGGGCTAATATAATAAGCATTAGGTTATGCCTTTTTTTTCTTTCTTTTTTTTTTTCTTAAGATACAAATAGAAAGGTAATCTTAGACTGAAACTGCTTTCTCAGTCATTAAACAGATCATTATTCCAAATTCAGTATTTTCTATTCATTCTCAACTTACACTATATATAAACAATAGAAAAAAAAACAACTTTATTTCTCAAAAATAAAAAAGCACTCTGGCAAGAAAATCTCATAAACTTCCTTGAGTGTGTAAGAGCAATAACAGATAACCATTACTGAAAGAAATATTTTAAACATCATATACATTTTATTAAACAATTTCATTGGCAATAGAAATGGGAAAAAGCCTTTTAATGATCTTCTTTATCTATTAATCCAGAAATTAAATATATAAATCAAAATAATATATCCCATTATGATCTTTTGACATAACTTTTTATTTTAGATATCTACTTCCATCACTTTTTCTTTTAGGATTAAGCTTTGTGGCAGCTTTCAAACTCAGCTCCCATAATCTTTAGTTTACTAGGGCTAAGAGCTTAGATAAACCTTTCTACTGATGTTCAAAGGTCAGATTTTTTTTCTTTTCTGCCAAAACAAAGGTTAGCATATGTTATTCATTTATGATACTTCCTCTTATAACTGTGTCATATTGGTATTATCCTACACACATGATTTATGGATCTGGTAGTACTACTTTTTAGATACTGAACAACAAAGAACATTGAGTTTCTATCTTAAATCATATGCAAAACTTACACTTAAAAAACAGGTTTTTTTGACAGTGCAAAGAACAATCATAATATAGGATTTAATATTATTGAACGCTTATTGGATTCTTAACTATGCATTACTAAATCTGTTGTAAAACCAGTTTTTCAAGCTTTTGTTTAAGATGGACAGCAGATAAGAATATTAGTGCCGGCATTCAAGATTTCAGAAGATCAGAATACACTTTTAGACAGAAGCATGTTCATTTAGCACCACCTGGAAATCAAGTCAGTACAAATGTGCTAATATAACCTGTTGAATTCAAATTGTACATCTTGGATCCTCTGTGGCAATTGTGACCGTGTACTTTTAAGCTACTCCTGGAAGGTTCCTATTTTTTGAAAGGAAATGTTCTAACACTCAGATATTCAGAATAAAAGAAAGATTATGGGAAACTAACAGAAAGACAGACAATGTCAGGATACTCCATAGGATTTGGAATTTGCTAGAAATTCAGCATCAGAAATGGTTATAGAGTGAGAAAGGATCATCAGAAAGTTCAATGAAAAGTGGTGTTTCCATTATGGCAGTAAAGATGTGGTGTTCTTTCATAGATTTTCATGAATTCTCAGTGCTTTGCAAGTTAGATGAGTACTTGAACTAGTGGTAGAAGTACATTATTTATGCTCACTTAACCTCTGTAGTGAAGGATCATTGAAAAACAGTAGAAAATTATAACATAACTAAAGAGTTTATTGCAATGTGAATGTACACGAAAGATGAAACATCTCACTTGAAGCTCTAAGTTTCACAGAATCACAGAATCACAATTTTGTGACTGGATTGCTCCAGGCATGAAGGGACAGACCCCACAGTATTTCTCTTCATCCTTTCTAAGTGGACATTGCAAGACCTTATTCACCTGATGCAATCTGAGCAAGTAGTGGCACCTCCAGTGATATGTCACTGAGTGTCAGATCAAGAAGGGCCAGCAACAGCTGCTGTTGGAAAATAGTCATAAGTCTTTATCATTTCCTTTTGACTCTAGACCGTAGGGTCTCTATCCAACCTGCAAAGATAGGCTCAGGAAGATGATAAAAAGGTGTTGGACACCTGAATGCCTGAAGCAGCTGTACGCATTAGACAAAACTACTGCACATGTGGTGGAGGGAGAGAAATCAAGTGCCTTTGAACAAGAGGAGGTTAGGGTCATGACTAAAGAAATAAGTAATTGGCTTGGTCAGGGACAAAGGTACAGCAAGGTCAGCAACAATGCACAGAGGTGATAGTAGCATAAGGTATATCCTCGTGGCATTTTGGTACAGCTGATCCAGGCAAAAGTCTGTGGGGCCTGCTTGTGTCCCTTACAAGCACTGCAACAATGGCATCACAGTTGAAATCACGTGGCTCTTTGCTGCACCTTTTTGCCTAGTATAGACAAACCCTTAAAATTCAGCAGCCGTCTCAACATATTTTCACAAAACATGCTTCCCATCTGTTTTCCTGTCCTCATGTGCTTTGTCTAACGTGCACAGCAGCAGCTGATGAAAGAACAGTTAAGGATAGAAACAAAGGCATACTCTGTAGTGTGAATCCAGGCAATTATTAAAGCTAGGGTGGATCATGGTGCTGAGATCCCTGTGTTTAAAACAGAGTTAGGAGAATGTCAGTGCTGAACCTTTGGGCAAAATAAATAAATAAATAAATAAATATTGTTTGACAAAGACATTACATCTAATACAGATTTAATGTCAGAATACTATTGACTGAGATACTAGGTTTATGGAATGACATACTTTTGCTGTCATGATCCTTCCTTCAGTTTTAGCAACTATCACAGAACTGTATTACGGAATTGAAAGAAATTTGTGTTTTTAAGAGCTAGTATAAAACCAACAAATTTCTCTGATGTCCTTTTGAGTGGGTACAGTTATGTTCTGTAGAAAGTGTTAGGCTTAAGGAAGTGTTGTGAATTTTAATACTTCCTCATTCTTGTGCTGAAAATTTCTCTTTGTGTCTGAGTTACCTGAATTCATCTTAAACTTATTATCCCATGAAGAGTAAGCCTTCATTCATCTTCACAGAAAGAGTGTGTGCACAGATATTATCAACCAAGGCAAGGGAGGACTGATGTGGCAGGTGCCTCAACCTGCTTTACTGAACTGTCCTGCACTGCCTGCAAAATAGTGAAGTGTTCATTGTAGGGTAAGCACGACAGGCCACTGTGCTATTAAGACCTTGAAGCTGTTGTCTAGTCATAAGCGTGGGCGAATGTTTTAGCAATCTGTACAGGTAACTAAACAGTCTGTATTTCCCCAGCTCTTAACGTGCCAGTCCCAGCAGCAAATCCCTAACATTTCCAGCTCACAGTGAAAGTTGAATATGGCCTGTACAGAATCATAAAACTCTATCAAAGATAACAGCCCAGTCAAGAGTAAAAAAAAAATCACTACAGAATTGAGCATGAAGATGATGAAATGTTTTCTTGAAAAGCAAGAAGGCAGCTTTTTTACCTGCACAAGTTTGGGAACATGTAAAGATGCTATGACTGCCACGTGGTAATGACAAAGGTGATGAGAGGAAATCATGCATAGTGATCCTATGTAATTGTTATGAAAGTTATGTCTGAGTTTTTAAAGATCTATTCTGAAGGCCAAAGTCTGTTGTCAAACCCTCTCTGATTGCAGGAAAAAGGAAATAGTTGTGGTCAGCAGAGGAGCTCTCCAAATCTTCCATCCTTCTTGTGTGCATCTTCACAGAATCATCAAAGAATCATTTCAGTTCAAAAGGATCCTTAAAGACCATCTAGTCCAAATCCCCCACAATGAACAGGGTCACCTATGACTAGATCAGATTGCTCAGAGTCTGGTCCAGTCTGACCTTAACTGTCTCCAAGGATGGGACATCCACATCATCTTGGGGCAACATGTTCCAGCGTCTCACCAACTTTACTGTAAAAAACTTCCTTCCTTCCGTCCAATCTAAATTACCTTCTTTTAGTTTGATCCCTTGTCGTGTCACCACAGACCCTTCCTAAGAGTCTGTCCCATCCTCCTTATAGCCCCCCATTAGATACTGCCTCTCTAAGGTCTCCCCAAAGCCTTCTCTCTTCCAGGTTGAACAGCCCCAGCTCTCTCAGTCTGTTCTCCAAGGGGAAATGTGCCATCCCTTGGATCATTCCTGTGTTCCTCATTTGGATGTACTCTAATAGGTCCATGCCTCTTCTGCACTGAGGATTACAAATCTGGATGCAATGCTCAAGGTAAAACTTCACCAGTGCAGAGTAGAGGCACAGGATCACTTTCCTCACCTGATGGCCTTGTCTTCTTCTGATGCAACCCAGGATCTGGTTGTCTTTCTGAGCTGTGAGCGCATATTGCTGGCACATGTCCAGCTTATTTTCCACCAGTATGCCCAGATTCTTATTGACAGGGCTCATCATTTCAATCATTTCATCCCCCAGCTTGTACTGATAGTGACTGCTTCCTGATTCAGGTACAAGACCTCGTGTTTGGATTTATTGAACCTTATGACTTTTGACTGGGTCCACTGCCCAAGCCTGTCTAGGTCCCTCTGGATGACATCCCATCCCTCAGGTGTGTTGACTGCACCATACAGCTTGGTGTAATCTGCAAACTTGCTGGGGGTGCACATGATCTCACTGTCAATGTCACTGATAAAGATTTTAAAGAGCATCAATCCCTGTACTGAGCCCTGAAAGACACCACCCACTGATGGTCTCCATCCATACATTGAGCCACTGATTACTACTCTCTGGACACAATCTTGCAAGCAGTTCCTTGTCCACAGAACAGCCCTGACAAATCCATATCTTTCCAATTTGGAGAGAAGAATCTTTTGGGGAATCATGTTAAAGGTGTTACTGAAGTCCAGATAGATGACCAGAGGCTTCTCCCTCGACCACAGACACAGTTATACCATCATAAAAGACCAATAAGTTAGTCAGTCAGGGCTTGCCCTTGATGCAGCCATGTCTCATATCTCCTCCCTGTCTTCTATGTGCCTTAGTATAGCTGCTAGGAGAATCTGTTCCATGATCTTCTCCTACACAGAGGTGGCATACCCAAATGTTAGGACTGCCATTCTGAGTAGTTTCTGCAGATGGGACTTTCCCCTGATGAAATTAATCACTGTTTCTTTGATTACTGCTGATATGAGCTCAACTCCAGGCTGACAGCTAGCTGTCCCTGCCACTTTCTGCACAAGACGTCCTGTTCTACCAGTTTTCTTTTTGCCAGCACTTCCTTGGGGGCAGCCCAGGCTTTGCTTGCAAAAGGTTTAAGTTTTGCTAACGATGCAAGAGCCTGCCCTGCATTGCACTGGAAATTTCCAGACTGGAGATAGACCTCTGCAGGCCCTGAACAGCTGCAGCTCGTAACTGTAGCTCCAGTTGTTGCTGCTCTGGCTTGAAGCTGGAAAGAACGGGGATATTAAAATCCCATGAAGATACTATCAAATTAGAAAATACTGTACAGTGTGCTTTTGTTTCTTTTAAGGATGAAAAACCAGATGAGAGAGGACTTAAGCTCCCTCTGCGCATATATGCAGAGCAGAAAGAAATTACATTTAACTGACCCCTTGATGATAGGACTTGATATTTAGCTATATTTAATCATGTATGGAAAAGACAGTTGCACTTTTCAACAGCTGCTCTTTCTCTGAGCTTCAAGGGACTAACGAAAAGATTAGGCCTGAGCAGGGATTTACTCCCTTTCTTTCCCTCCCCCACAAAACCTGCATTTTCCATGATTTGATCAAGTTCCAGGGGGAAAATGAAACAAAACACATTCTTTACTAGGTTCAAATCTTTACTGTGGTTTCAGTAATGTGGCTCCAGCACAGCAAGAAGCAGATGGCTGAAAAGGCAGGCCTCACAGGTGTGAGAACAATCCCCAGGGGCCCAGGTTTCCACTCCATGCTCATACAACCCTTATGGGGAACACTGTGTAGCCTTTTGGTCTCCTGGCCTTGCTTCCACAGCGGCGCTTTTTGTTCTGTTTCAAAGGGTTTTAGACCACTTTCAGTTAGCCAGTTGATGACTGGCAAAGCTTTTAGTCTCAGTGCACAGAGGCCAGGAACAGAGTGGTTAATGGGATAACCCTTACAACCCTTTGTGAGCAGAAGAAGAGTGCAATGTCAGCGTGCTGTGATCTGCCCAGATGTAGTAAAAATAATGAGGGAAGCTCCAAGTATGGTAAGCGAAGGGACACACTGACTGATCACAGAATCGTAGAATCACAGAATGTCCGGGTTTGGAAGGAACCTACAAAGATCATCTAGTGCAATCCCCCTGCCAGAGCAGGAACACCTAGATTAAGTCATGCGGGAACATGTCCATGCACGTTTTGAATGTCTCCAGAGCAGACCCCACATTCTGGGAAATAATTTCTGAGCAGCCAGCACTTCTTCATACTCCTGACAATTTTGCAACCTTATCCCACTTCAAAATATGCCTGAATGTAGAGTAGAGTAACATAAAAAAAATTCAGTAATAATGACTTTTGATTAGGTTTGATCTTTCACCAGAGGGAGTGACCCTAAATATGCATTAAATAGAACTGCTTTTTTTTAACACTGATAAAAATTGAAAACCAATTTTACAGAAATGAAAAATGTAGACTGTTCTAAAAAATGCTTCTACATCTTGCCCTTATGTGAAGATACTAATATTGTGTATTAAGATTAGAAGATGTTGTATGGTATGACCCAATATTAACAACAACAACAACAAAAAATTTGAAGAGATCATTGAAAATGTTAGACATTTAAATACCCAGTTTCATAAAGAAAACCCAGTTTACACAGAAGCTAAATTGCCAGTGCAAGGAAAGGTGTCATTACATGTATGTGCCATTCATGCTAATTTTAACATTAATTAGGTGTGGCGAATGTTTTTTTTTTTTTTCATTTTTAAGTTCAATAATCAGCAAAAGCAAGTAAGCAGATCAAATTGCTTTCCCACAAAATACAGAAAAGGTACAGTGTTTCTAATAACAGAGCAATTGGCATGTCAACCATATTCCTTCTAGGTAAAGATATAGCATTTTTTAGGGTCCAATTCCCACCAGTCATATAAATGTGGTGAATTTTAATAATTAAATCATCAAGTTATCAGTTAAGTTAGTTAATGAATGTTGTTATTTTAGGATGCAAGAAGATTATTCCTAATAATCTATATAAGATTATTCTAATCTTTCTAACCTGATGACAACTGGGGCTCCTCACCATGTAAAGGAACAGGCATGAGCCGTTTACTCCTTCTAGCAAAAAACTCTGATTTAACTAGTGCTCATAATAATGGTTGTTAAACAAGTGCAGTTGCTTACTTTGTATCTTATTCATATGGAGTGAAGTGACTTTACAAGAAAGTGTAATGAGAATCTTCACAGGGATACTCCCATGGAAACATTTTTGTTCACATCTACATGTTCTTGTATATACTCTGGCATTTTTATCTCAGACTGAATAATTATTCCTGTGATTATGTTTGTGGATAAACAATGACTCAATCTTCATCCTTTCAAAAATGAATTTTCATTTATACTTTCATAACATCTTCATAGCCATAAATAATACTAAGGGAGATTAAGAATAAAAGATCATTTAATGATCTTGAAAAAAACCTGGTTAATGGAATATCTTTTGACAGCAACAAATAATTCATCTCTGGTACTGATTATCACAGTGAGTTCTGGAGGCTAAAAGCATACCAAGACCATTTTAAAAGACTGTATATCAATGTGGATGAAAACTACCCCAAATGTTCATAGATAGTAATTGTAAAAATATTGGAAGAGTGTCTGACCTCACGTTTCCCAGCTTAAAACAATCTCTTGTAAGAGCAGAAGTTGGGTCCTATGTCAAGAGGATGCAGCCTAAAGCCAGCCATGTCTGGCACCTCCGAGAACAAGTGTCTGTTCTGCATACCTCATAAAGTTTCTGTTCACTCAAGTTCTACATAAATCAATTACAAAAGAAAATGTTCAGTGCTGAGCAAAAATGTGCTTTGCTTTTTCTAATGAACAACATTTTTAAAAATCTATGCAATGAACAGGAATAGATATAAACACACCATTCTTAGTGCCAGATTGAAATATTCATTGCAATCCAGGTGACCTGTGGAGGTAAACATTAATTACACTTTAGATCTGCACTTCAGATACCTGATTAGATACCTAAAATTACACTCTTTGTTGGACTGGAATTGATGTTGTGATGTGCACTTTGATGTTAGGGGCCTGATTAGATGTCTGGCAAGTTTTGGGGTACCGAGTTTTGCTGGGAGAGTTCTTGCCTGCTGCTCTCTGCCTGAACTACTGCCAGTTTAATTAAACATTCTCCTGTTTTATTCGCATAAGAAATGAAAGACTGCCCTTGCTTCTCTAGTCCTGTTCCCGGTGTCTTCCCATTGTATGCTCAGAGGATTTCAGTGTTCTTTCCTGTTTGGTAGCCCTAGGACTGCTTGTAGAAGATTTTTAACAGCTTTGCAGGCCCTTTTCACTCAAAATTTATACATGAATAAAGCATGAAATAAGGCAAATCTTTCTGCAAATTTCATTAGAGAACCATTATGACATGCTTATGGAAATACTCTGAAAAACAGAGGCAAGAACAAATACAGCCATTTGATGAAAGCTTTTTTTTTTTTTTTCCTGTGGTTAATAGCTGTATTTCTTGAGTCCTGCTTTGAGTGAAAAATAAGGAACCGTCATATTTTATTTTACATTTCCTGCCCTCTGCATCATACAGAATTTTTATTCCAGGTCAAAGAGTTGTGGATTTACTTTGTCTAAGAATATACAAAAAAGGTGAAATAGTATACAGACTCAAGCAAAATTAAAAAATAAAAAATAAAAATAAAAAAGTCCGAAGAATCCAGTTAAGTTTTAGTTGCCTTTATTAAACTTATTTTATTTTTTAACCCACTCTTCCACGTTGCTACTAGCCCCTTAGTTTCAAGTCAGTCTTCAGTGAACAGAAATTTACAGTTTTAGCAACTCCGTCTTTACTGGATTTCTTATTTTCATGTATTCATGAACAAGCCATTTTCTTGGCTTAAAAATGGACTATCTCACTTCTCTCTGCACAGCAAAGCTAGAACACAGAAGAACAAAATGCAACCATACAGTTCCTGCAGTATTTTATGGTTTCAGACTCTTGTTCTGTTCCTGGAACTCTACAGTTGTTCTAGCCTCATGCTACTCACATGACAGTCCAAAGTGCAACCAAAGCAGGTATGAACCCACAGGTAAGTTCTGTGTGCTCAGGACTGTGAACACAGTATATGGAAAAAGTGGAAGCACCACTATTTGAGATGGCCTATCCCTTGGCATTTCTTGTTTTCTAGAAGCAATTGTCTCTGCTACTGTGCAGAGAACTTTCCGCAGGCAAGAGCCTTGGGTACTCACAGAAAGCATCAAAACCCACTGCTACAGGTGCCTCTTTCATGTGTGGGGCTGCTGCTTTGGATCAGGTCTCTTTCCCAGTGGAGGACAGATAGTCCCACCTGGATCCAACTGAGTGGAGCAGTGCTAGCTGTTTTCACTGATAAACAAGGCTTTTGATTCCTTTAATGGCTGCTGCTTCCCATCTCAGGTATCAACACGTGTCCTGAAGATCTCGCTAACTTAAAAAATGTTGCAAAGCTGTGAGGTCATGTTGGTGCTTTGTGCTAGGCTCACTAGAAAAAAATATGATGTCATTATAAAACAGGACATGACACTAAAATATGAGACTGTGAAAGCCTGTCATTAATGTGTTGAAAGAGAGAGTAACTTAGATGTTACGGTGATAATGTGCACTTTCCATAATCCTCTGAGCTGCTGAGACCACAACTCTTATTTTGATAAGGGATAATGTACATCTTTGAGAGTGACTATGAAAGAAAATTTAGCTTGAAATGTCAATTAGTCCAGCATGCAATAGAGTGCTGCCAACATCTGCTGAGGTGTTATGTTTTCTTCTGTAGAAAACACAACTCAGATGTAGCAGCAATCTTTGCAAAGGTTGCATCACTTCAGCAGAAAACCAGCACCTAAAGTAAAATGTTATCTGTTTATTTAAAACAGAATTGGGAGCCAACAGTGGCTGGTTCATGGTCTTCAGTGTATCCAGATCGACTTGTGCATTTCTTTAACTGCTATAAATAAAAATTCAGCTTGCCACACACAGAGCATTTCATCTGAATCTCATCAAATGTATACATTATTTACATTTCAACCTATCTTAAAATGAGGCTTCCTTTTTTGCTCTTTTAAGTGCTGCAGCAATGTCACACCAGTGCAAGGGTGTGTTCCCAGGATTGTGGTCCAGATCCTCCGATTATGGTGGTGTCAAAGGGGAATATCTTGCTTCTTATGACAAGTAGCATTTGGGCTTTCCATTTTCAAAACAAAAATTGGGTATATATGTATAAAATCTGAATAGCAATTTGTTTCATTTAACCAAATCTCCTTGTGTGTCTTCTGTTCTTCTACCTTCCTTTCCCTTTTTCTGCATGGACAGAAACTAAAAAGTCACACAGTCAATTTTCTGACAGCTATTTCAATTACACACAAACAAATTAAGCAATATTTCTCCACTTTTATGACTGGAATATTGTGCTGTCTGTACCTCCTTCCAGGACAGCAGAGCAGAGATATTATGACCATTTTTAGTTATGCT
Organism: Odontophorus gujanensis; assembly: GCA_013399175.1. Taxonomy (NCBI): domain Eukaryota; kingdom Metazoa; phylum Chordata; class Aves; order Galliformes; family Odontophoridae; genus Odontophorus; species Odontophorus gujanensis. The sequence goes on along the minus strand of VXAB01010942.1, from coordinate 4,142 downwards.
CAATAGCTTTTATTCATTTTCACAGATACACAAAATGCAGAAGACTGTTTGTTTCCATCTATCTTTGTTTTCTTTTTTTTTTTCCTTTTTTTTTCCCAGAAGTGTAAACTAAACAACTCCTTTTACATCTCTTGCTGGTTAGCAGCCAATGTAAATGCTTATGCTAAGAGAACAAGCCCATTTCCTGCCGTTAAGGCTTTTTTGTTTATCCTAGGGCTACTCACTGCCACTGCCTGCCCCTGACAGACTATTAACCCCTGTTTCTAGCAGGCATACCAGATGTGGGTTTCTTAAGCAAATTATTGGTTATTTCACCACATGTCGTTTTTGCAGTTAAGTGTTTCCAGCTTCTCAGAACATTCCACAGAAATAACATCACATTTTCCTCCAACCTGTTAATTAGCATAATTATTTATCAGCTTGAAAACCACAGCTTGAGTTTGTTAAGCAGCAGACAGATATGCATTGGACAGTGGCCCAAGAGACTTGAAAAAGTGATGAGAAGATGGAGGCTGTGGAAGCTGGTTGAGAGGCTGTGGGAAGGCAGAACATTCAAATTTCCCTCCACTACCTTCTTTGAAGACCCTTCAGCTGGTAAAGACACATTCATTTTTCATGCTTCAGGGAGAGTGGGTTTCAGAATTACTTCTCAGCCAAGATCTACTAAGTAGTAACTCAGAGATCTGGCTCCAGATGCTCACCCCCCCAAGAGAGCAGATATTAAAAGTACGCATTCTCTGCCATCCTTGGCGTATATTCTTTTCCTCCCTTTGCATTGGTATGTTCTTTGTGCACACACCTAACCTTATTGGCCAAAAGGAAGGCAAACAACTATAAAGCCTGTAGGATGTAATTTATTTAGTCAGTACCTGACCCAAATGAGAGTGTCTTTGACCACCTTGGCACATGCAATGTTCATTCTCAGGTCAAAAAACATGCTTTGCAGAATGCACTGCAGCAGTAGACCTAAGTTATCAATCAAATACCAACTGAGGATGAATTACAAAATAGGATAATGTGTTAAAAATGCTCAGGTAACCACATTTTTTTGCCATACAATGTAGAAGTTGCCTCTTGCCTTCTTACTCCTTTTGATTCTAGAGCTAGAAGTGTCTGCATAGGTTCTTGCATAGAGAACCATTCAGCTATTGAATGATTCTTCATAGTAATTATCAACCTGAATGTATCTGTGCTGCTTTTACAGCAGCAACAAGTCCTTTGCTTCTGCTAGTAGCTAGCTGTACAGTGCTTCATGCATACCTTCTGATTAAGAGGATTCCATGTAAAAATTAATAGCAGTGACATGGAACAATGGTGGATATGTTTTCAAGTGGTTGCATTTACCCTTTAGAGCTATAACGTATTTTCCTTTTTCAGTTAAACCTCAGAAAAAAACAAAAAATGGCACAAATGAATTACAATTTCCAGAGATAGGAGTCCAAACAGCCTGCCTTTGCTGAAAAATGTTCAGGACATCCAAGTGACTGTTGGCTCATTTTCAAGCCTATGGACATAGTGAGAAGAATGTAGGAACTAGAAAGCCTTAAGAGCAGAGGTTTCCTAATCAGGTTGCATGCCTTGAAGTGCTAAGAGTTAAACAACAGATGGATAGATCTTGAGTTTTCTCAAAACTACTGTAAGATACATGTCACAGCACACTGTGGTCCAGTTGTCCACACAACATATATTTCTCATTAGCTATCTATTAGACTTTAAAACGTAATGTATTAACATGCTCTGCTTAATCATTGAGCAATAATTCATTTGCTTCAGGGACAGAGATGCATTAATGGTAGCTATTCATTGGCACATTCAAAAATCTGTTTTGCTACTTTACCTCAGATGACAGCTACAAATCTGGGAAAACTACTGGAGTTTTCAAGCCTTCATGAAATGTGAGGAGCTGCGTTTGCTAGATCATATCCACAGTTGGTTTTCCTTTGCGTGTTACTTCCTGATACACACTGCAGTCCAGATGGCAACAGACAGACATGAGTCTGAAAAAATAGGCGAAGAAACATACAGTCCTGTGAACTATATGCAGAAATCTCTCCAGATGCTCAGGTTGTTGCTTGATACAGCAAAATATAACAGCAAGATGTCATTTTAACAAAGTAGGATAAGGTGTTCTCTACTGTTCATTCAAATCACACCATGAATGGAAATGGTAGACAATCTCTATGCATTCAGGTATTAGTAGACGACCACTAAATGCTGACCTGACTCATGAAGCAAACATAGGTATGCACATCTTCAAATGTAAAGAAGGACTGTTAAAAGAAAAGAAGTGAAATTAAAAAGCCAGACTAATCAAAGAATCCACCAGCCTTTAGCAACTGAATTGCTCAGGTACTCAATCCTATTTTTGAAAGAAATTTAAGGAGTCTTGATACTGGTTAAAACATTTAATTGATCCTATTTTTTAAAGAAATTTATTTTTTATTTTATTTTTTTATTTTTTTAACTGATTTTAAATTTTTCTGACTTCAACAAGAAGGAGCTAACTCTCAACAACTAGGGAAGATCATAAATAAAATGTTCACTGAAGCCAGTTTCAAACTTTCCAGGTATGGAAGTCTTCTGTCACTGAGATTCGTTTACTCTGATACTTAATCTAAAAACTGTTCCCCCTTTACATGACAAAAATATGATTTTTCTTAAACACCTTAGCTGATACCAGTTGTTGTTTGTTCACATTTTGTTAACTGTCATGGAGAGGTAAGGGTCTTGGTGAGAGTACATTTATTTACAGACAGATTGAAAACAGTTGGACTTTTTTGCCACTTCTAGAATGACACACATGGGCCACATTTTCTCACAGGAAGGAAGAAATATTGATTTAAGCTGAGTGCACAAATACCTGCAGAAATGTGAATTTCTTTGCATCAACAGCTAAACCCAATAAACTTTGAAGAAAAAAACATACTGATTTCACATGAAACTAGTTGTGACTGAAAATTAATTTTCACTAAATCATGACAGCTTTGGGGTCTGCTAGACTCTCTTGTCAAAATTCCCCAAATCAAGTAATGCAAGTTTACTATGTTCTGCAATTGCATCTGCAGCTAATCACATGTACCAATGGATATCTGGAGCACAGATGTTATGCAAAAGGGTGAAAATACCACATTGGTTCACGGTCTTTTCTTTCACATTACTCCCTTGGTGATTCCCATTTCCCCCTTTCCTGAAATGTAATTTAAAGAGAAAAGAGCTGGCAAGCTTTCCACATGTCTTCCTAGGAATCTGTGGCATTCACCTGTGGCGGCACTAAGAAGGTCTCTTAATACTCAGAAGAGTTTTGAATGTGCATTGGAACGTAGTCTTTGAGCTATTTTCTTCCAGCTTCAGTTAGGCCACTCTTCCTGCATAAGCCATTTTTACCTTTTGTCATTCTATTCCCTCGCTTACTCATGGGCTAGATAGAGAAAGATGACATAGTCAATACCAATACATTTTCCTATGGGCTTGCAGCAGGAGTTGGCTTTTCCAGAAACTCCTGGCATCAGGATGGGAAACATTAGATGAAACATTCAAGCTTCGCTTTCATTCATGAAACAAACAGCTTCCAAAGTTAGAAATGAGTCTGAGACCTCTTGGTATGGTCTCAGTGATGTTATTGCCCCTTTGGATTTCTACTTATGGTTTGCCAATGCAAAAATACTTTCACACACTATTCTTGTTAGCAAGACAGCAATAATATTAATTACACTTCTTCAAGATCCATTCTTCCTGAGCAGTCATTACAAGACAGTGTGACACCCTAGTGACAAATCACTTTTAAATATTTGGAGTTTCCATATCTTTGGTCTAACATACTTTAGTCAGCAGCATTTATGCAAAGACTGTATGTTTATCCAGGAATTTAAATGAAATCCAACCTGTGTTTAACTACAATTCTTATACTTCTTCATACCATTTTATAGCCTCTGCTGCTAGTCAAATTCAGACAGTATGGAAAAAAAAAGGTAACAAAAATTTTCTTGGCTATAGCCAGCCTCAGTGGTATCACTTTGATTTTAGGGTTCAATCAGGGCTAATTCTTAGATCTTTTTGTATCAGTTCACTTACTCCTGCTTGTAAATGTGACTCTACTCAATAAGAAAATGCAAGACGAAAATCAGTTTTCCATGAGGGCGGGA
>VXAB01010939.1:4249-24336 GCA_013399175.1 Odontophorus gujanensis | reverse complement strand
AAAAAAAAAAAAGCAATTTTTAAAGCCACAGATATTTCAAAGGAAGAAAACTTTCTGAATAATTTATATATATTATATTATATACTACTTGCTTCCAGAAGAATGTAATTGGTAGGAAGCATGGTCGATAAGATTATGGCTGTCAGAAACAAGTAGACCAGAGGAGTGGCAAAGAGAAACTGTACTTTCTCAAAACTGAAGACCTTGAAAATCTGTGGAATACTGTTTACTTCCGTTCTTTTTTACAACCACTGTTGCACAGAGAATGGATTGTCTGAAACTCCTACAGCCTGTGACCGCCCGTGCTATGGGAAGTATTATGATTAAAGAGAGTTCTATGTTCTAGTGTCTGTCAGCAAAGTCCACCTCATCCTGTAATCACTATACTTGAAGTCTTCTTATAAACTACTGCATATGTTGCAGCAAGTTTCCCTCCATTGTCCAACAAGAAAAACACTGAACATGAATGTCAAGTTATTTTGATGTGCACAAGTGGCTCAAAAACTGGATACTTTAAATACCTGTACTTCAAATTTATTAAAATATTTTGCCTTACAGTACAACCAGAATCACAGAATCATGGAATTTCTCAGGTCAGAAAAGACCTTTCAAGATCATCAAGTCCAACCACAACCTAACCATAACTCCAACAACCCGCTGTTAAATCATCACCCTGAGCACCACATCCAGACAGTTTTTAAACACATTCAGGGACAGTGACTCAACCACCTCCCTGGGGAGCCTATTCTAATGCTTAGCAACCCTTTCTGTAAATAAGTTTTTCCTTATATCCAAACTGAATATCCCCTGGAGCAACTGGAGGCCATTTCCTTTTGTCCTGTCACCTGTCACCAGTGAGAAGAGACCCAGAAGTGCCATAGTCTACCGACAAAACAGTCACTCTCTTATCAGAAGATACACACTGTCACATCACTTCTTCACCTTACATTTTTATAATAAGCTTTACATCTTTAAAGCACAGAAGCTGTGTGTCTTGTGGATTAGATACCTATCAAGGGAGCACTCAATTATAACACCTCCATCTGTTACTTTGTTAAGTGAATGCACATACCGAAAATCTCCAAAGATCCTACATCTAAATGCATTACAACTTATCCCTTTTCCTTTAAGAATGCTCAGTGGTTAATAGTAATAGTAAATTTGAGAAAAATAAAGCCCTAAGCATCAAAATAAGTTGTAGTTTCTGTACCAGAAAATTTTATTTCAAATTTTGTTCTTTGTTTTATGCAGTAGATAAGTTTAAAACTTGTATTCCAGACATTATTCTGATGCGTGGTGCTCTGTCATTCAAAATTAAGCATTACAATGCTGTTGCTTAGAAGCACTACGCATGGTTGCTAATGCATTCCTACCTGCCAAATTTATGAGACAGGCTGTACCACTTCAACAATTTTGCCTAGATTTTGCCTAGATTTTTGCATAGATGCCCCTGTGAAAGTAACAGATTGTCTACTGGCTATAATTATGAAGTGTTACACTGAAGAGTATGCCACTGCTGAGCAAAGGAGGGAAGAAGGACATACCAGAGGCAAGGCTGAGTGAAAAAATCCAAGGATTGGGTAAAAAAACCATTCATCTCCACCCACTCCAGACAACTTCCTGAGGAAATGTCTTTAGATATAAACCTTTTGATATAAACCTTTCATTGCAAGCAAGGTTAAATTCCACATACAGTGACTAAGGAAAAATGCCACAAAGACTCCTGAAGAATGAGGGGGAAAAGACAGAAAAAACTGAAAAGTATAAACAAGATACCTACTGTAATTACCATCATATGTCTTTCATCTGAAGGAATACGCTACAGTCTTTGCAGTGATCAAAGTTCCTGATGATTATTTGCACAGGTCAGAGGAGGAATGACAACTCCTCTTTTCCAAACATACCAAAAAAGCCATGAGACCCTTAAAACCACAAAAGTGAGTCTCAGAAAGTGATTAAGTAACTTTGAACTACTCCAAGGGACTTAACATTTTCCATTTCTCCCTTGGAAGCATGCCCCAGGTAACACAGACCTCCTTCTTCCCACAACCACTAGGAAAAAAAAGAACAGATCCCCCAGCTCTCTTAAACTGGCATTAGCTTCTGATTATCCTGTGTTTTACCTACAGTTAAATACTACCGTAATAATATTACTAACATAAGAAGTAGCCTAAAGTAACTATTTATTTGTCTGAATATTACTAAATTAGAAGGGAGAAACAACGATTAAGTTCCAAGTAACATATTTGACATAAAACCACATTAAACCTTATTTTCTGTGAAACATTATTTCTCCTTTGATTTTTCTCAATAACAGATGAACTATGCTCATAACATAAAAATAAATATTTCAGTTTAGCTTTTAACCTCCCACTTTTTTCTTACCATCTCCATGCTACCTCAAATCCACATCTCATAGAAAAACTTACAGGAAAAGCTTTTTAAATTTGCCTTTAAAAAGTAAGAGAATACTAAGTTAAAAAAAGAAGTTATAATGTATATAAATGTTATTTTTGGATTATTCTTATCATGTTATTTCCTAATAACAGTATTTTGTGAAGTGTTTCTGCAGAGAACTAGTCATGTCAATCTCCCAGTAAGGTTCACAGTTGTTCTTTCAACAAAGGAAACTTATATTCAGCCCTAGATTAACCGTGCATGAAGGAGAATGTATTTTTCATTGCTTGCCTGAATTACCAGGCTGTTCAAAAATGTATGACGTGTATGCAAACCTGAGTTGCTAGGGCATTTTCTCACAGTTATTTGTCTTTGTGGAAGATAAACTTCTTGAGATACCCACTGATAGAAAGACCTTCACAAAAGTTCCTGAGGAAACCCAAACATCTGGTCATAGGCATGAGCTATTACGAAGAGAAGGAGATTCCCACGACCTCTCTAGGCAGCCTGTGCCAGTGCTCTGTCACCTTTACTGAAGTTCTTACGCACAGTTGTGCAGAATTTCCTATGCTTCAGTTTGTGGCCATTTCCCCTCATTCTATCAGCACACACTACTAAGAAGGGCCCGTCCTCATCCCTTCACCTCCTACACCTTAGATATTCACAGACAAGGATCAGCTCCCCTCTGAGTCTGTCATGCAAATATGCATTCATCATGATGTTCACACGCGTATCAACAACAAAAAAACAAACCCTTCCCACAGCTAAAGTCAAAATAAAATTACTATTAATACCAACAAATGTGAACAAATCGCATACACAATAAAACTCCACCCTCTGTCCCCTCATCACATTACAACACTAAAGTCTTTTAAGTCATTCCCTATATATGGACTCTATCTAAAACCTGTGATTATATCTGTAGTTTATCTCTTCACTTGTTCTAGCTAGTGCTCTTTCAAAATGGTGACAAACTGCACCAAGTACTCATGACACAGACTATCCACTGTCATAAACTTAAAGCAGCATAAAGTATTTTCCTTTTTTTTAATTCATCTCATGATACTCTCTGTGCACGAGTAACAGCTACTGGCTGGTGACATTTTTCACAGAAACATTCGTTGTTAGTCCAAGCTCTTACTCCTGAGTAACAAAGACCACGTGAGAAGCTAATGGCTATCTATGCTCCAGGACAGCTCTGATATCGTGCCGTGTGATCAAGAGTTGTACAAAGTTGCCTCCTCCTGGCATTGCTTGGGAATTGCATTTAGCATCAGCTTTGGTCCCTGCCTGAGCCATGTTGCACCTGTCTGTGACACACCTTGCTGCTCTGTAACTTGATCTGGGGCTCTGACTTGCTGGCTTGACCCTGGACCGGTCCTGTAACCATGAACTGGGTCTGATGACCACTGGTCTTGCCTTCCTCTGTGGAACAGCCTACCTTTGGTGCTCCCACACACCCACATGCATAGGATTTTCTATTTATCTATGTTAACCTTTACCTGTGCCCCCATACTCGATCTCACACAAACAACGGACAAGTCTTTTCAATTAGCCTTTGTCTTTCATACTTCTATCACATACATTTTAGATGTGATACTCATCAAAATAGTTGATCTACTTTGTGAGTTTTGACTTAGCAAGGTTATTCAAAAAGCTTACTAGATTTTCCAGTAAGCAGAAATTATCTTCAAGGTCTGAATTTAGGTTTGTAAATGCTCAGATATGCTTTGTAAATACTCAGAGATGACAAATGCTTGATTGCTATGTTTATCCTCAAACCATTATCCCTGATTGGCCATAACTGGGCCAATCATTTATCATCATTTCAGCTTAAGTTTTACTCTCACAAAGAAAAAAGACACGCATTTTACTGCATAAACTAAGGCCAATGAAAGAGAAGGAATTCTTACTCTCACCTTGGTTATGCTCATGATACGAACAGCAGTATTCTCCCACTTATTTCAAGGCTGTAACGTGACTATGGTGCTACTCCCTTCTTTTTGAGAAAGGGATGATAACGAGCACTGAGGATTGTTTACTTAAATTCTGTGCAGTTGTTACAATTTTGAGAAAAAGAAGGGAAGAATTAGTAGACAGCTCTGCACAACATTAAACTTACAATAACAGTTCGGGTACCTTGATTAAGTACAAAGGCTCCGTTCAAAAGACTCCACACAGTCCGTTCACACCATACTCTTCCTCTTAGGATTGCCTGTCTTGCTATCCAATCCTTTGCGGGTATGTTACCTCTCTGCAACAACAATTTTTGCTTGTTTTATTTAACTCAGAAGTCCTGACTCTTTTAAAATTGGCTTTGAGCTTCTAATTTTATGCTACTGCTGGGTTTGGTCTTTTTTTTTCCTTTCTTGCATATTCACAGAACTTCTTTATTTTCAAACACATGATGTATGCTCTGGTGAGACAAACTGACTGTTGTACCCAACTCAAAAGACAGACAAGGAAGTAGAAGCAGTTTTTTCCTATGGAGGGGGTTGAACTTGAAAACGTGTTTTCTCTGATTTACTAACAACTATAAGAGAGCTTCAGTTATAGAACTGAGAAATACTTTTCATTTTTCCCCTTATATCTGGAAAATATATTTAAATCAGCTCTTTCTACTTAGAGATATGCTTCCTTATTCTTCCTTGACTTACAAGTCAAGTATAACATTCAGTTTTCTTGGATGCCTCTGTGATGGCTCATCAACTTTAACATGTCAAATAAATCCCATCCTTCCACAGGATATAAGCCTATGTGGGATTTAGGATTGGATTAAGAACTTCATAAATAATGAGTACATTGATAACTGCACTGCATAACAACATTTCTAAAATCACATTAAGTTCAAAGGCCTTCAGTGCTCTAATAAATCATGAATTATAAGAATGTCCTGGTTTCAACTGAGGAAGAGTTATTTTTCAGCTTCCTTTGTTCTCTAGGCAAGTTACAATAGCTCTTAAGAATTCTGAATATCCTTGGGATGTTCAAATCAGCATATTCCTGTTGCTAAGTTCCCTGAAGGTGTTCTTGCTTTTTTTGAAGGTTGAACAGCAATTTGAAAATATCACCCAAAGATCTACCCTGAGGCAGGAAGGTTTTGGGTGGCAAGGTGAGCAGGAAGATGTGAAGATGTGGGCACATATCTCTGACAGTTGTCATCTCTGATGATTAAGGAATTCATTTCTGAATAACTGTGGAATTCTGAAGAACTAATAGATTCTGGCAATGCCAAAGCACTACAGCTCACTGCACTTCCCAAGGTCTGGTCTGTGCCTATCAAACAATAATACTATTCACTATTCAGCACCTTTACAGGTAAATGGAAGGACATAAAGTGTCCTTCACTGTCTCCTACTCAGAATGAGTCTCCAAGGAGAAAGGATGGAAAGTGTAATTGTTGCTATATTCCAAATGATGGTTCCCCACATACATGGATGACAGCAATACTGAGTGTAAATACCACACAGCATGTTCATGGACAGCATAAGGCAAGTTAATGTTACACTGTACAAAGTGACAAAAGGAAAAGCCACCCTAAGCCAGAACTCAGAGGTGATATACTGCAAGAGAACCATTACATAAAACAACTTTGAGAGCAAATAAACATATTTTGAAGGCAAATTAATCAACATTGGGACCAACAACTATTACGCAAATAAAGGTCTTAAACTAAAAAGTTTAAACTAAAAACTTTAAAACTTTGTTCTAACATATTCTAATCAGATCTGGCGTCATCTCAGTTCTGAGCTGTATGTGCAAAAAGGACTCTTGCAGTTTAACCTAGTGGTCATCTCAGCACCACATAGCTGCTCGCTCATCCCTAGTGGATGGGGGAGAGAAATGTGGATAAACCAGTATGAGAACTCATGAATTAAACATATAACAAACTAAAAAAAAAAAAAGCCCCAAAACAAACAAACAAGTGATACACAATGCAATTACTTGCCCCCCACAGACTGATGCCCAGCCAGTCTGTGAGCAGTGGTAGCCCTCATATCAGCTGCACCAGTTTTACTGTACCATAGGTACAGAACACTCCTTTGGTCAAGTCTGGGTCAGCTGCTCTGATTCTGTCTCCTCCAAGCTTCTGGCACACATCCAGCTCCTTGCTGGTAGGGCACTGTGAGATGAAAAGTTCTTGGGTTTGTGCAGCTAAGAATGAAAAACTTCTGTAACACAGAACATTTAAATAAAAGCATATTGTGCAGGTAACTGAATACTAAGTCCACAGAATGTCTGTTCATGTTCATTGTGTGATGTCATTTTTTTTTTAAATAACCATTAATTTGGTCTGAGCAGCACAGTCCAGCTTGGCCCTCCCTTAGACAAAGGACTGGTCTTTACTTGTCATCCTCATGACAAATCTGACAAATTGAAACCAAAATTAGCACCTAATACTAGCTTTCTTAGCAAAACACAGAGATGGAATCAAGAAAAGGTTGCAACATTATTATCATTAGCTTAATCTCCAACAAACTCTAAATTACCCTACTGTTCAAAAACAGAATGTATGTTCGTGTAGGCATGCACGCTTGTGTGAATGCACATACTGGCAATCCCTTAATAATTAGAGTGCCATCTGCTGGTATTTGGTGGAATATTTTTTCTCATTTTATTAGTTTTGGTACTGCGATGCATTGCAGAAGGCTAGCGCTTAACAAGGTATCAGAAACAAAAGATTGGATGTTATGCTGTACCTATCATTGTGAGGATAATTTGATGCCTACAGAGAATAGACCTTTGAAACTACTTGCAGTGGAAAAGGTGACTGAATGAACTGAGGACCGAAGCAGCAAACCTAATAATAGGACAATAGACATACTAAAAAAAGGTTCTGCTTTAATACAAAGGCTCTGTCCTTAAAAGTACAGTGGAAATCCATACATAAATGGGTCACCATAAAATCAGAGATAGTAAGGTTAAGGAAGGACAAAACAAGGAAAGAAAGCCACAAAAAACTTGCACTGTTGAGTGTACTACATGTAATTTCTGGAATGGTTGGTTATTTTGATTTTGTTCTTCCAAGTTCTATCTGCATGATGAATATTTCATTGTAACAACTTCAGAACAAATAATGTATTCTAAATAGTTTGTATACAATGTTTAATACAACAGATTATAACACACAAGGTCTCTAGATACCAAACACTATAAACATCAATAATTAGCCAATATCGTAACAGCAACTGAAAACACAGGTAGAATTGTTCCATGTACCAGGAATAATTATGGACAAGAAAAGACAAAAGAGAGTTCACTGCATACACTGTATGTACAGGAAATGAGGAAGATCATCAAATTCATTTTCCTATTAGTGAGTATCCTGAACTGTTGTTAACAATCTCAAGAAATCTTAGCACAATTCTCACCGCTGCAGGTATTATCACACAGCTAAGGCAATAGTGAGGTTGGCTTCTAATCTAGAGATGCTATAAAAAGAAAATGTAAATACTCCTTTAGAAGTATACGTAACAGAATGCTACAAAATGGAAAACTGAGTATATAGTAATACAAAAAAAACATACACATACTTGCACACAATATGAAGAATGCCATCTACTAGTATGTAAGAATATACACAACTGACTGTAAGGTAGTAAACAGCTATTATGGTAAGTAACAACACTGTCACTATCCCATACATGGCTTGTATCCAGTTCCAAACAGACCTGCACACTGCATTTCAGCAGTGTCACGTGAGCTATATATCTCTCAAATATAGGTCTGTTGCACAAGCAGAGAAGAAGAAAATACAGTAGGAATTACAGAGTTTATCTCCCTTTTTGCTTTTCTATTTCCCTATACAGCTATTATGATACTTGAGAATCTCCATTTCTTGAAGATAATCTAGTCTCTCTCAGTTCCTTTGTGTTTTACTGTGATGTCCTACTGTCCTCGTTATGCTAGAGATACAGAAACTCATTGTTTAATGAAATCTTTTGTTTTAGAGGCAATTCATTCCAAATAGAAGACAAAATACGTGAAAGCAAATGCACATATGTTTTCAGAGTCTCGTCTTTCCTTAACATGACTTCTTTACATTTTTTTCTCATCTAGTCTCTTTTTTTTTTTTGAGTATGTGTGTGTGTATGCGTATAATACTTCTATCTCAATTTGCATGGCATTTCCTTTGAAGTAAGCAAGTAATCCTGCAACCTCCCAATAAAAAGGAAAAAGATTCAAAAGATTAGCAACTCCTTCTCAACAACAGGAAAAATAAAAGATAACAAACAAAAAAACAGGAAGTCCTCTCAAGTTCCAAAATTATAAGTTTCACTTTGCAGAACTCCAATTTTTATAATAATGTTATGTTCCTTCTATTTCTGGATATTGTTTCCTAACAAGAATACATCACTGAATGAAATTTTCAGAACAACAAATGTATAATACTTCATTAGTCAGTTGAAGTTTATACTAAGAGGTGACTACACATTTAGACGTAGGTGAAACTGTTCCAAGATGTAAATCACAGAGATTTCAATTTTCAGCCATTGCTGAGAAATCATCCTTTCAGTGATAGAATCTCAGTCTTAGACATAAGAACAACATTCATTAAATGAATTTTCTTACAAAAGAACAAAAATACTGCTACAGAGAAAGCAAAGGCCTAAAAGAGAATTTTGCTGAAAATTCTGGCATAGATTCAGAACTAGAGGTGAAAGGTCAGCATTTCATTAACTGAACCAACGCAATTAAAACTGTAGCTTAATGAAGAAGTCAAGATGATCATAAAAAAACAACAAAAAAAAAACAAAAAAAAACCCAGGTCATCCGGAGAACATCACTAAAACTCTCAAACATCCTGTGCTTAATTGGCAGTAAATTTCTTGTTCTGGCCTATTTGAGGAGTGGCAACATACTGCTCAACAGCTCAGTCAATAGACAGACCTCTAGCAAATTTAAACTAAATAAATAGAACGTGAGGGTACTTCAAAAGCTTGGCATGCTGAAGACAGATATATGCCTGCCATTCTTCTGGAAAACAACACTTTCACTCAAATGCTTTAATGCATTCTCCACAAGAGGCAAACGTGTCACTACTGAAGGGGAAGACTGACCAGAAAGCTATCTTTGGCACAATGCTGTCATTTTAATATCTGAAATAACAAAAACCACCACCACAATAAATAAATAAATGACTCATGCAAAGCCCTTTTTACCAGAAGCACTTAAGTGTTGCTGGGTAAGCAGCTCTATGTAACATTTACCAAACTAAATGAATGATTTTGAAACTGCTTACATGTTTGCTACTCAAAAATGATTTGAGAAGATTAAATCAAAGTTTTGGCATATCTCCTATTTCACTAAAAATCAGGAAAACTCCAGCAACCAAGTGTTGCAAAGACCACATTCGGCAAAATGGAAATCCTTCTTCTGATAAAACAACATCTCCATTCTCATAGAGGTATTCAGATGCTTATCACTGTTCACCAAGTGCTAGGAGTGTCCAAAGAAAAGAATAATATAGTTTCTGCTTCCCATTGCATATATTTGGGAAAAAGTGGTTTACCACCTTTCCATTAGAACTGTTTAAATCAGCAGAAAACTGAAGTTAAACTCAACGACATCAGGGAGAGACAAGGACTGCAAACAGTAATTGAAAACTTTGACCTTACAGCAGAAACATTTCAGGAGCACTAATGAAAGAATAATAGATGAGACAGAGATTTAGAGTGGTGGTGGTGTTGTTACAAAATCAGTTTTAGCACTTTTTAAGAACATTCATTTTACAAAGTTCTGCTGAAGAACTAGAAGCTCTCTACTGTAATAAAATGAAAGCTTTCTGACTACATTAATTTGGCATCTTATGTTGGTATTTAAAGACTACCCACAATAACACTGATAGAAGATAAATACATACAAAATCTCCCAAAGATAAACCATACAAGTTCCATTAGATATTTTCATTAAAAAATAACAGAAATAGTTCTGTAATTCTAGCGCTGTTAAAAACTACTCTTACAAAAGACACCTACTACTTTTGTGGTCATGAATTAAATGTGGCTTTGCACAGCAGATACCCAAAATAACTATATGTTTCCTGAAATTAAAATCTGGCCAGGCCCAAAAAAACACTATTAAAAATCCATGCCAATGCTGATAGACCTTCCACTCCCTTGCTTTTCCTTTGAAGTAAAATATAAATAAATACATAACACTAAAGGGAGAGATATTAACATTTCCTATTTAACAAATTTGAAAATAGAGGGGCTGCAACATCCATACAAAATTGTGTGGCCTTCTGAAGAAATACTTAACAAAAGCAGGGATAGTATAATAAACTAAACAAATTTCAAAGCAGTAATCAATCCCTAAACACAGTTTATAAATGTACAGGATAGGGGGAGATTTAATCAAATTAATAAAATGGGAAACTACTCCATAAACACCCTCTTGTTGATGATCTGTCACTGTAAGGGCTAACTGAAATAAAACTGTTCTAGCCCCACTAGACAGAAGCCTATGTAAGAACTACCCACACTGCACAGCTCCAAAATACTCTGCTCAAAGAAAGGTAGATGGAGGAACTAAATCATTTTCTGACAGACTGATTTCAAAGAATCACAGAATGTCAGGGATTGGAAGGGACCAATGATTAAAAGATCATCTAGTCCGATGCCCCTGCTGGAGCTTGAACACCAAACGGTGTCAGACAGGAATGTGCCCAGGTGGGGTTTTGAACATCTCCAGAGAAGGAGACCCCACAACCTCCCTGGGCAGCCTGTTCCAGTGTTCTGTTCCACTTGCATTTCACTAGATTACAACTGATTTCTTCAGTAACAAATCTGTGGCAGTGTTTATCTTGGCCACATAATCTTTCTTCTCACTCCAAGGTTTGTTTCTACTATATATACTTTTTTCTAACATTCTTCTGGAGAAAGTGTCCAGCATTCAACTACAAAAAAAAAAACAATGCAACAGGCAAGCAATCAGCAGACAGGTCAGGTTCAAAGGATTCTAGTGAACTGTGTTAAATCAAGACAGTGTCAGGAAACCAGTCAGGTTCCCTAGACATCCATTTTAGGACACGCTCTCCTTCATGTTTTCATCAATTACTTGGATACAGGACTTGAAGCTATACTGGAAAGGTTTGTGGACAACATTTAAGAAGGATGAGCTTAAGGCCTTGTAGGGACTTCCAGACAAGTTCGAGGGCTGGAAAATCACCAACCACAAGAACTTTAACATGACTAAGTGCCAGATTATGCACCTGGGACAGAGTAACTTGGGTAAATGCACAAACTGAAAGATGACTGGCCCAAGAGCAGCCCCATGAGAATGGTTGTCAAAGCTCTGGTTGATGGCAAGCTGAATCTGAGTCACCAGAGTGACAACCAAAAGGGCCAACCATATCCTGGGGTGTACCAGGCCCAGCACTGCCAGTGGGTGAAGGAGGGGTTGTCCCACTCTGCTCTGCACTGCACAGCCTCACCTCCTGTACTGGCTGCAACAATACAAGATGGGCATAAAACTGCTAAAGAACATACAAAGGAGGACTGTGAACATGGTGAAGAGTCTGACGGCAAGGTGTGTAAGGAGGCTTGCCAATTACAAGAAAGGTTGTATGGAGGATCCGGGGAACTACAGGCCTTTTAGCCTGTTCTCAGTGCCAGGGAAGGTTAAGGAGCAGATTGTCTTGAGGGAGATCACATGGCATGTGCGGGACGACTAGGGGAATCAGGCCTAGCCAGCATGGGTTCATGAAGGGCAGGTCCTGCTTGAGCAACCTGATCTCTGTCTATGATCTACTGACCCACCTGGTGGATGAGGAAAAGGCTGTTGATGTAGTCTACCTAGACTTCAGCAAAGCCTTTGACACTGTCTCTCACAGTATTCTCCTGCAGAAGCTGGCAGCCCATGGCTTGGACAGGTACACTCTTGGCTGGGTAAGGAGCTGGCCAGGGGGCCAGGCCCAGAGAGCGATGGTTAATGGAGTCACATCCAGCTGGCAACCAGTCACGAGTGGTGCTCCCCAGGGGTTGGTGCTGGGGCCTGTCCTCTTCAATATCTTTATCAATGACCTGGATGAGTGCATCGAGTGCATCCTCAGTAAGTTTGCAGATGACACCAAATTGGCTGTAAGTGTTGATCTGCCTGGGGGTAGCAAGGCCCTACAGAGGGATCTGGACAGGCTGGAGAGCTGGGCTGAAGCCAATGGGATGAGGTTCAACAAGACCAAGTGCCAGGTCCTGCACTGTGGCCACAACAACCCCAGGAGAATNATGGGATGAGGTTCAACAAGACCAAGTGCCAGGTCCTGCACTGTGGCCACAACAACCCCAGGAGAATCTACAGGCTTGGGGCGGAATGGCTGGAAGACTGTGTGGAGGAAATGGACCTGGGGGTATTGATTGATGCTGGGCTGAACATGAGCCAGCAGTGCGCCCAGGTGGCCAAGAAGGCCACCAGCATCCTGGCTTGCATCAGAAACAGTGTTGCCAGCAGGAACAGAGAGGTAATTGTCCCCTTGTACTCAGCACTGGTGAGGCTGCACCTCGAGTACAGTTTTGGGCCCCTCACTGCAGGAAAGACACTGAGGGCCTGAAACAAGTTCAAAGAAGGGCAACAAGGCATGTGGGGGGTCTGGAGCACAGGCCTTAAGGGGAGAGGCCAAAGGAGCTGGGAATGTTCAGTTTGGAGAAGAGGAGGCTCAAGGGAGACCTTGTTGCTCTCTATAACTACCTGAAGGGGGGTTGCGGTGAGCTGTGGGTCAGCCTCTTCTCTCATGTAATTAGTGATAGGACTAGAGGGAATGGCTTCAAACTGAGCCAAGGGAGATTCAGGTTGGACATTAGGAAATACTACTTCTCTGAAAGGGTGGTCAGGCACTGGAATGGACTGCACAGAGAGGTGTTGAAGTCATCGACCATGGGGGTGACCGAGGAATGTTTGGAAGTTGTGTTGAGGGACATGGTTTAGTGGGAGCTGTTGGTGACAGGTGAACAGTTGGACTGGATGATCTTTTAGGTTTTTTCCAACCTTGGTGACACTATGAGGAGCGTCTGGAATTTCAATTGCATCATGCTCCACACTCTTTAACCAACTAGGGATGTGTTGAACAACAGAAATAGTTTGGAAATGTTTGTGTTTTGAGCTCCTTCATGTCACCTTCCCTACTCCTTTCACATTATTCTTGACCCTATAATTCACAGTGAGTATTTAAGATTGATTCAAACACATGAGAGCAGGTAGAGAAACTGAGGAGTACAGTGTCTTATTTCAAACATTTACATTAGTCCCAACGCAGGACAGTCTCAAATGGTGGTGCTGCCAATAGCAGCAGTCCCTCCTGCATCTATCTCCAACTCTCCATTCTCTTTAATTTGACACCCTTTTTCATATCATCAAAATCACCAGTTCAGTTATATCAGTCAGATCAGGCAACTGATATAGGTTAAAACAGATAGACGTATTTCTAACCTCCCTACAAATGAAAGCATTCATTAGAATTTTGCTTTGGTATAGCTCTCCTTCACCACATCATATGCATATGCTGCTGTTTATAACAAATACTATGACAAATTTTGCTCTCTGTAATACCTAAATGGATGTTATTATGAATCTCAGATGTCCATGTGAAGAATACTTCTGATTAGTAAGAACGCATTAGAAAAGGTGCAATTATTTTTTGCAGCACTTTACTTTGATGTTCAAGCAGACTTTGAAAAAATCCTTTACTTTGCTTCACAGTGAATTACAAGCACCCTAACCTCACAAAAAGTCTCTTGAGAAAAGTTCAAAATAAAGAAAGCATGGGTAATTTTAGTTAGTACTAAGTTGTTGAAAAACTCATAAGCGCACTTAGGAACTTGGAGGTATCAGAATGTTTGTGAGAACTTCACTGTTGAGAATTAGCATACCACAATAAATGACACTCAAATATAGTTACTTACCAACATGCATACCTAGAAAAAACTGATTTGTTTAAAAACAACTAGTAATTAAGAAATGAACTAGTCACACATCAGCTAAGGCTAAAATTTTCATAAAAGATAGTGAGGTGGTTGCTGCTGACTCGCTAGTTTTAAGGGTAATAATTGAACCGACAATTCAAATAGTATCTTTAACCATATATTGATAAGAACACAGAGAACAAAAGGAGGTAAAAATCAACAATGCTGCACCCTCAAGTTGCTATCTGCAAGGTATAGCATTATAAATCAACATGGTGCAGTATTTACATGCTTATGTGTTTTGCTAGCTCAGTTTGCAAATATACAAAACATGATCAGTTAGCCCATGTAAAGCCTCTAAATTTGGGATTAAAGCTAAGGATTCATGACTCCTTACACTGCTAAATATAAATCCAAACATAAGCACTACCACTCCCGTCTATGACCGCCTTTGAAGAAAGTTTGGATACAATTATCTTCTTCATAGGCAGGAACAAAAGAAAAAAAAAAAGTGAAATTAAAGAGGAAATACAAGTTGTTTTCAAAACAAAGAAAGTATTTCTGCAGACTATTTATTTTATCTTAATTGAAAGGTTCTTGGTGAGTTTTTGGTTTTTTTTAATAACGCTTACCTTCTGATTTGTGTTTTTTTTCTCACTATTCAGTTACTAGATTTAGTGAATCTACTAGGTTAAAAAGGCATCAAAAATACCCACTTTAAAATGCCATGTCCTTTTAATATTTAAAATAACAAATGCCACAGATAGTGTTATAATTAGAGTAGAACACACTTCAATACAGTATGTATGGATGTTCTGTTTCAAAGCAGTTTCTTAAATGACAGTGTCTCAATACTGTAGATGTAGTACCTTTAAATAATCAATTTAATTCAAAGCAGCCCTGGAAAGGATTCATGCACTTACCCGTATCCAGCTGTTGGCCTTCAATTCCACAGGGTTCTGTGGTTCGCTGCTGTACAGACAACATAAGCACCACATCAGAGTCTTCTGGCTTTCATCTAGTCAAAAAAAAAAATAGCAAATAAGGATATGTTAAGGGAAAAAATTAAAAAAACACATCAGAACAGATATAATTGCACACAGTTTCTACCTATCCACAAAAATGAAGTCTTAAATATCAGTCACAACTCACCATGCTACTATTCTGCCAGATTTCCACAATGTGATATTATTCATATGTAGTTCTTGTGTAACCATTTCCTTCAACAGTATTTTAAAAGGAAGTAGTTTAAAATATACAGAATAATTAGATGCTTTTAAGATATGGGACCTAACAAATAATTTACATAACACCTCAAGCTATCATCAAGTAGTCATTCAATCAAGTATTTAAATAATAACATTACTGATAAACAATAACCAACCATAGTAAAATAGTTACTACCTCATGTCAAAAGTCTGCACAACTGAATTTTTCATAAGTGAGAATTTTTAAGTTTGCAAACTATGAGATCATTCATAACAACAATGTAGAGCAGAGCTTTCTGAAGAGTGTATTAAGATTCTCCACGCTTCATTAAATGGACATTTCTGCAGCGTAACACCCAAATGCTGATGGACAAAAATCCTATTATTTCTTTCCATTCAGATTCAGAACAGATTTTACTTAATTCTAACCTACTTCTGGAAACAAGTTGCCTAGTCTAAAAAATCACTATATGCGTGAATACCGTCACACTATTTGCACAGATACATTTCTAGAGGAGTTGACTATGCAGAGTAAGCAGCTGGAAAGCATTCATCTTGTGATATTTTCCTACCACCTTATTTCCAATAGGGTTTGGTTTTTTTTTAATGTTCTTTTTGAGATACAAAGACTCTACACTGAATATTACTCTAGAGTAAAACTGCATGGCTGTAATTCAAATCATGAAAACCAGATCTAGCATTGTAGCTGATATAACACTGACATAAATGCTATTATGATAAGATAAGCAAGTAATTACACGAGTTTCAGAAATTACATTAGGAGACAATTTAAGCATTGTCATGCTCAGTAAATAATTTGCTTTCTGTGCATTTACTATCCAGGATGTAATAAAGAGTATTTAGAAGTGCACTGCTGATGAAGCCAGAAGAAAAAATAAGAGCTCAATTAAGTAATGCCTGTGTTTTCACCAGGTGATCAGAGATGTTTATACTGACTTTAACCAGTATTCCTCAATAAATGTCCAACAAGCCTGTAGGCCATCACAGGCCTCCCACTGAGAAGCATCTCTGCTCTGAAGTGGTTTCTCATACACATTTAACTGGCTGCAGTTTGAGGTATTCTGACATTGCATGTTCAGGGATTTATTTTTATACATGGTTTTACAAGGCTAATGATTTTCTAGGTTGTTTAAGATCAGTGACTATCAGTGTAAGAAGAGTCAACCTGCGAAACCCTCACCAGAAATTTAAAAATATCCTTGTACTTAAATTGTAACTGTATCCAACCAGCATTATTACACTAACAGGAAGCTCTAAAAAAAATCTCACTTAGAAAGGCTCCCAGTGATCTGAGTGTTAAAAATAAAACATATCATTTTCTTTGTTTAAACTTCTAAATGATAGATACTTGCTATCATTTTGAACACTACAGACAGACACTTTTTAGCAACAGTAAGTAATAAAGTCCAGAAAAAAAAACTGACAACAAGTCATTGATCTTGAATAAAGCATATAAAAGTTAATGTATCCCTTCTTTTGCCTTATTCTACTTACACTGTACATCTTTGTGTCACCTTATGCGGTCATTTCATATTAAGTTTAGTTTTGCATTGACTGAAAGGTAAAAAAAAAAAAAAAAAGAGGAAGCGTAACTTCTGAATAAGACTTCAGACAGACGGCCTTTTGCCACATGCCATAAAATTAAAAAACACTGCCTGTCAGAAACGCAAATTGGCATGACGAAAGTCAAAACAATGAACATAAAACAGAGATTAACAAAGTGCCGTTTCTCAGCATAATGAGATGACACAGATACATAGATTAAAACTTCAGCCTGTACTTGAAGATGGATTTGGGAGCGTCAGTTGATGAAAGATTCAACATGAGCTGGCAATGTGCACTTGCAGCCCAGAAGGCCAACCGTATCCTGCGTTGTATCAAGAGAAGCATGGCCAACGTGTCAAGGAAAGTGATTTCGCCCCTCTATTTTGCTCTTGTGAGACCCCACCTGGAGTACCAAGCCCAGGTCAGTACTGAGGCCCCCAACACAAGAAGGACATCAAGAAGGAACAGTTCCAGAGGACAGAAGATGGTAAGAGGGCTGGAGCACTCCCCCTACAAGGGCCGGCAGAGAGATCTGGGGCTCTTCAGCCTTGGAGGACAGTAGACTCCAGAGGTACTTTAAAGTGGCCTGTCAGTACCTGAAAGAGTCTTAGAGGAAAACTGGGAAGGGACATTTTATAACAGCAGGTAGTGAGAGGATAAGTGGAAACTGCTATAAACTGGAAGAGAGTAGATTTAGACTAGATTTTAGGAGAAAATTCTTTACTGTGAGAGTAGTGAGGCACTGCAACAAGTTGCCCAGTGAGGTTGTGGATGCCCTCTCCTCAGAGGTGTTCAAGGTCAGGCTGGATAGAGCTTTAAGCAACCTGTTCTAGTGGGAGGTGTCCCTCCCTACACGAGCAGGGTTGGAATTAGGTGATCTTAAAGGTCCTTTTCAACCCAAACCATTCTACAATTTTATGATTTGAAACCAATTTATGTTAGCATCATAGCCCACTTATCAGTTCCCTGAAAATAAGGTGCTTAGCAGCTTAACACCTTCCTCAGACAAAATTATTTTTCGGCTACAGCAAAACAGATTTGTGAAAAGAAGAGAGAAATCACCCAGATGCTGAAGTACTCATTCATAATCTGCGGTTCACTTCTTCCAGGTTCATTCTTTCCTTTTCTACTACTGCTTTTGAACTGGGGAATAAACATGGGATTACTACGAATAAAGGGTATAGAACTGCTTAAAATAATTTTGGTAGCTGTGAAAAATAATCACATCAAACGACCTCCAATTCTTTTCCCTCCAATTCTTCTAGTAACTGTGATGAATGTGAAAAAAATATCACTGCAGCATGAACTGAAAATCATTTTCAGGGTATAGATCAAAGCACCTGATCTTTCTACCGTGTGAAAGAATGCTCAATTAAACAATGAGCTAAGACATTCAGAGAACAAAATTAGTTACTCAAGGGTGAAAATTGTAAGAAAAAAGACTGTTCCCAACTCTCCTCTGGACTTCTTAACATGATGGCTGCTCCAAAAGTAATGCCTCCTATAACTTAATAAATCATGTTGTCCCATGATATCAGAAGCAGATGTTGGTAGTATGGCAGTAGAGGTTGAATCTTCCTGCCAGTATTCCATTACATATTGTTGCTGTGTAACAGATGACAGCAAAGGGGCAGCCTGACAAAACGGCTAATGACATGGAAATGCATGTTGAGCAAATGTGTGGGAAAAAATGGCATCCACTGACATTCATCAGTGTTTTTAGAATGTTTTTGGAGACCAAACAGTGGATGTGAACACAGTGAGGCCTTTCAAACAGTAGTGACAATGACAGTGGGTCAACTCTGCTGATGAAGATTTTCACAAGCACNTAAACCAGGAGGGGCCTACACTGGAATTCCTTACCCAGACCGAACTCCTCATGTATCTCTTGTGGTTCAGGACCACAAGTACAGACATTAATTTTTCTTTGGTCATGCTTCCCCCACATTAGTGTTCTAAATACGGCTAACTTGGACACCTCCTGCCTAAGAGTGTTTATGAGGAAGTTATTTTCCCTAAGAGACCATGCTTCCTGCTGTATGGTCAACCACGTCAGCATCCAGCACCAATAGACATACCTATCTAACATGACAGGTATTCTGGTTTGGACAAAATGCAGAAGTACAAGTTTTTTCTCTTCTGCTCATTAGTGTAAGAGACTGAATTGAACAGAATTATTTCCTTCTTCACCAAGGGTGGCCTGGTCTTAGACACATGTCCGCATGAGCTATTTATTCAAATAATAAGTTACATTAAACCCTGTAGAAAGTCAGCATCTGCTATAGCCAGAATTATCTTATAGAGTACCTCCAGAACTAGCACCAACAAAATGAAAATTAGCTGAAATTTTACGTGCCAGCAGTCCAGAAAGAACTCATGTGGTTCCAAAACTATGAAGTGGTAGAAATGGATAAGCAGACCGCTTCAGGTCTACTGATGCCAGGAAATCTCCCCCTGTCATCTCTAAACACTGAAGTAAAGAATTCTATTTGGACTAAGTAAAGTCCCTGAAATTTGATAGCTTGCAACCTTGACTCCAAAAAACAAACAAACAAACACGAACAAACCAAGTCCAACAACTTGAAGTGAAACTCCACTCTCCTGCATTCTGCAGAGGTAACAGTCAACTAAAAACAAAAGACATTTCTTGTTTCAAAAAATGCAGAGGGATTCTGAAGTAAAGTAGGTATGTATAGTTGGGGTTGTTGTAAAAATGCAGAAAGCANTTGTTCACTGCTGGCAAAAATGCATAGCTACGAAAATGGAGTTCTGTAACTGACAATTTGCCCTATCAAATAGCATTATTGTGCTCTTTGTATCTGCTGTAGTTTCCATAGAAATAAACAGGAGACACTACTTCGGAAGCAACCGACACATGCTAATGTTGAAACTGCAACTAAACAAATGAAAATTTTGGGTAGGAAATTTAAGCCAGTTTGAAAGCTGTTTTGAAAAAATAAAGTGTTTTATTATTATTTACATTGCACTCCTTCAATGTCCCTCCCTCAGAGTAAAAAAA
>VXAB01010937.1:57259-125149 GCA_013399175.1 Odontophorus gujanensis | reverse complement strand
GGGCCCTGTTTTATCCCCTTCCAACAACCTTAGGTCTGTGTTTTTCTATTGCTTTTTCCTACTTTTTATATCACCTATAAAAACCTAATATGATTTGAAAACTGTAGAGATTGTCACATCTGGAGACCTTAATCCAAGTGTTCCTATAATCCATAATAGCTATGTATTGCATACACTTTTACACAGTGCCACAGTAAAACATATAAAAACATTGAAAGAATCTGTATAGAGAATTTAATAATGTTTTGGGGTCCACTGCAGACAGACTCTTTATGCCATCATCCCAACCCAGCTGAGTATCAGTCAGATCTGCAAACTATACCTGCAATTTTGTGATGCTGTGCTTAAGCTAGTGAACTCTTTTTCAAGCTAGTTATTTTATCCCAAGTAGAACAGTGTACTAAGATATCTTTAAAAAATCTATACAGCTAAAATGAATCCATCTGCAGGGAAAATTTACCCTCAAATAAGCATGGGTTAAAACATAAGTGGTTTAAACCACTTGCCCTTGGTGAGAGAAGCCTGAAAACAAAATAGTTTTTAAATTGATGGAAGTGATATGCATAGTCACAAGAAATTTTCAATGTGAAAATCTTTCTGAGCTTTATGTCTCTCAGACACAATGCATCCATGGTGCCTGTACCATCACCACACCAACCTTGACAACACAGCACACTGAGCTAGGAAAAACACACAAGAATGGGATTTATACTGCATCTGCTCTCTGAAATCATTACCAGGTAAAAGCATTATAGCTGTCAGTGTCTGAGAGAGATATAAAGCCTCCTTCATCCCTACTCTAATATATATTAGAGATTTTTTATGTTCATAATCTCCTGGTTCAAGGTTATTGATAATTGCCTTATAAGAACCCAATACTTTCTAGATGCCTTGAAACATATGCAACAAGAGATCATATCTTCCTGTAAGTAACTATATACAAACATCAAAATTACTGTGTGAAGATAAACCTAACAAGCCTGAAAGAGTGAGGAGATGAAGCTGTCCTATAGTCCCATACCCTTCATGCCTTCTCCCCTTGGGACACAACTGCAACAACTCGTGGAACAAGAGGAACTTGTTTTATTCTTTCCCTCACAACACATTCCTTTACCTGTAGTCCTGTCCCAGATTTCTCCATTTGAGCAGTATGTAATGAGTTGCACAGTAATATGGGAGAGAAGGTGAAAGTTCTATTGCATTCAGAGGATACAGCTGCAAAATACTTCTACAGCAAAAAAATCTAGAACTGTGAGAGGGGAAAACATCTTCATTTAACTCCTAGCACATTTGTTAATCCTTGAACAATAAGAGACTGAAATACTATTGACCATTCAGCAACCTGCTCTTTTCTTAGCATTTTGTTTTGGTAAGCCAGTTACTTACAGAGTTTGCACAGACAGACTGGTATCTTTTCCCTGGTAATAAATGCACAAAATAACACCCTCTCATCAATCTAGCTAAGACTACTCATCCTGCTTTCAGCTCCACGATGACCTTTTCACGCTGACTGAGTAATGTGTCCCATACATGGCTTGGAACAGATATAGATTGCTTACCTTCTCTTTCTGAGTGGTGACACACTGATTAATAGCACCATGAGAACAAGATCCTCATGATCAATTAATCATCTGTCATAATTGCTCAGTGGTTAAATAATTATTAATTTAGGGGCTTGCGATAGTGAAGGTTGACTGTGTTAAAAAGGAGACCATGTTCTCTTTGCTTTGCTGGGGGACTTAAGTCTATAAACTTCACAAAAGCAGATGCTTGTCAAGGCACTTTATCCCTCTGTAATTTAGATTCTAATAATTCATTTCAGTAATATATCAAAGTAATAATTAAATGCTGATTGTCAAGGGAAATTGGTAATGAGAAAGCAATGCCCTTCTTAGGAACATTGATGGTTTTAAGACAGTCCCAACCAACCCCATCTCTGATACACCCCATAGTAGGATTCATGAGTAAAGTTATTTATCTTAATTGACTCAATGACTGTCTTCTTTGCCACAAAGGTCTATTATTTAATCTGTCACTACACTAATTTTCTTTTCTTCTGTTAAAGAAAGTGCTAAGTACATCTGCTGACATGAACAAATACACAGCAGAGGTCTGTGGCTATATTTTAAATGAAATCATGATTGCACTGTTGCATGAGCAATAATACTGACAAAGGAATTATGGAGATCTTTGAACCATCAGTCTGCTTAAGTAGGCATCTAATAGCATAAGATTGGGTCCCTGAAGGTGCAGTTGTTTCCATTCTTGAACAAGAGCCCTCAGCTTTCGTGATCTTTGGAAATGAACCATTAATGAATGGTGCTACAGAACAAAAGAGTTTTTTACTGAATAACATATTATTATTATTTTTAGACTATAATAGTGCAAGACTTCTATATTATTCCCTTATAAATGATGAGTTGGTAAACAGCTGCTCTATGAGAAATTGGCAGCACTTGTTAAACTACCATTTCAAGTGATAATTGTCAATTTTGCATTTAATGACATCACATGATCATGAAAGCAATGTCAAAAACAAATAATTACTTTATGTTCTATTGCCATTGGAATATACGACTGTTTCTAATGGCCAGTTTGAAGACTACACATACTCAGATGCCAAACTTTCCCCAAAATAACTCAACGTGATTAATGGTCTTTGACCAAAACAGATAATGTTGTGCTTTCATAAAAGGTTAACTCTCAGGAAATGTAGGTCTAGCTAACTGAGATTCTATATATTTTTTTTATATTTACTCTTGATAGATGACATTTCTACTACCACGCATTACTACATCCCCTGCAAAACATGAAACCAGAGTAAAGAAACCCATATCCTAAATTCCTCTTCACTTTGGGCAGTCTCAGACATGTTCAGATAAGTATCTACATTTTATTACAGCAGTATCTTTTTTCTTTTTTCCCCTTCAAATTCTTGTCTATCTTTTCTTCCAATTTTTTTTTTACCTATAAAGTTACAGCTGTTGGTACATTATATTAAAACTGTAAAAGTGAATTAATAAATTCTGTTGCATTAATTGAGGATAGATAGACTCTCAGAACAAGACTTTCCTATTGATCTGAATAATTACAGAAGGAGTGAGAAAGGAAAGAAGAGTAAGGAGAAATGCTCTTTTTTTACCATGTCTAAACAAAACATTATATTGGGTGATTTGACTTCTTTCATTATATGCCATTCTCCAGCAAATAGGGTGATTGTCAACTATTCAGAAGCATGCAGAGGTATGCTTAAATATATTAAGCATCTTTATATTTTTCTTCTACAGATCTTCAGTTCATGTCCTTTTTCCTCAGTTAAATGTACACTTATAGATAGAAACATGATGCCAAATAAATTTCACCTCTTTTATCTGCTTTCCAGTATATACAAACTGACTATAAACTATCAAGCCATACTCTGAGTACAGGGTACGATTTATACTGAGAACTAGTATCTTTCTAATAAATTTAACCAGAAGAGGCACTATGTGTTGGATACATCAACGTACAGTAACCACCATAATATCAAGTTTCTGTTGCAAAAATTTGCAATGGTTCAGTAAAATGTACTATGCAAATATGTATCTTAGGTTTTCAGCGTGATCAAAGCAGAATTCTCAAAGTTAATTCCCTCAGGAAAATTTGTTACCATTGTAATTTACAGAGTTTAAGATTTCTGTAGATCTTCTTTCCATTAAAACCATTTTTGTCAGAAAGCCAGTATAATCACAATAAACAAGGTTCAATAGTACATTCAAAAAGCAGTTCAAACTTCAGTTTACCCAACATTAATAAATGTCCAGGTGGTTTGAATCCCCTTTGTTTTGCCAAATCAATGCAGCAAGTGACAAAGGATAAAGGGGAAAATGAAAGGCATTTCTGCAGAAGTGAAAGAGCACACAGGACGCAATTATGTTCCAGCAAGACTAAGTGGACATGACTAGACAGCTATATTCTACTGTGTTACAGCTTTGTAGCACTGTCAGGATTAACTATGCATTTTACTCTTAAGACATACTATAAGTCTTTGTGGAAATGAGCTGTAGCATTAAATAGTCCGACACAAGGTCTTCATGAGTAAAGAGATGAGTGCAGACACAACTACAGTCTTGATCTTTGTTCAAGCCACTTGAATAGAAATTGCTCAGCCCTGGAGAATCCCATCTTTCACAGATCTATGGGCACCTGCTTTTAAGCCTATGCAAAAATGCAGTTTTTTATGAGTCTGATTTTGACACTCCTTTTACATAACCTTTATTATTAGTTATAAGTATCAGGTTATTTAAAAGAAAAAGAAAAAGAAAAAAAGGACCACAAAAGCCATTGTATTATCAAAGCTCAGTAAAATCAGAAAAAGTACACAAACGAAGTTTATTATAAAGTATTTTCTGGACACTCACATTTGTTTCTTTTCATTCAATAATACCTGTATTCTGATTTTGCTCAAACATTTTATAAATAAAACAGGTATTTGTGGATGATAACAATGACTGTGTGTTAAAACCCACATTCTAATGTTCTCCTAGTGCTTTTGTTTGACAACAATACTCAGTATTTTGTACTGTTGCTTATAAAGAGATGCTTCCGACAACCTAGACTACCTCAGGGAGAAGCTACCTAATAAAAACCTTTCATTCTTCACTATAAAAAAAGAGTATAATAATATGTGGGATATATAATCACCTTTAATTAATTAAGCTTGATTATCACCTTCTCAAGTCAGCCAGCTAGCAGTCAGTTTTAACATTCCAAAAACAATGAATGAATTGATGACAAAATAAGAAAGTAAAGCAGGTTCCAGCTGGGGTTTACACAAAAGGCTGTTAAACTGTCAGAATCTATCAGATTTATAATTCTAATAAATAGAAATAGATTGTAAATAGATTTATAAGGTGTTAATTAATCTCATAAGGATTGGATTCATCATGACAGCTCTGATGTATGCACCCATGCTTCAGATAGGTGCATAAGAAGCTCTATTATAACAAAATCTGCTAGTACAGTCAATTAAATGACTCCATCTAGATTAAGATTTGGGTGCAAACTTGGGTTTGTATTAGGGTTAGCTGGATGAAATTCAGTCTAGATAGGTACAGATAAGTATAGGTATATTCACGGTCAGAAAGGAAGCAGAAGGGGAGCAGATGATGATCATATTTTCACTCAACTAAAAACTGTGACTACCACTTGAAAAACAAAAGGGTAACACAAAGATCAGTGATTTTTTTCTTTTTTTTCCCTCCAAACACCAAATTTACAGTTCTTCCTATCAATATTTTATTTTATTCAAAAATAGTTTTGACAATTGTAAAGATCTAACTGTCTAGTGACTTTACCTCACAAAGATTTTTGTCACCCTAGCAAGTACAAAGATGTAACCTTACAGATAATGTGTTCATCCTTGAATTATAGACTGTGATTATTTTAAGATTTCTAGGGTACTGAGAGTACAATGTGTTTGTCATTGTTATCATTAATCGTGTGTTTACAGGGAATAGGCAATTATTTAAGTTGGCTGCTGCCCCAAAAATAATTGAGCTGAAGAGATGGCTCTTTGTTGAGTAAAGGTGATCAACTTGTAATTGACATTATTAAAAATTTTCTTCAGAGTCCATGACACAATCAGTTTTCTTATGAGTCTTTAATAATGAAACATACTGAAAACCATTGTCAATTGAGCAGATGTCAGCTAGGAGAAATATACTGATCATAGAGTCATGGAGTGATTGAAGTTGAAGGCACCTCTGGAGACTATTTGGTCCAACAAATTGCTTAAACAAGAGTCAGCTACAGATTTCTCAGGGCATCATCTAGTCAGGGCATCACTGAACACCACATGGTTAATAACACAGGACCTTCCCTTGGTGAAGCCACACTGGGGATCCCTTATCTACTCTCTCACTTCCATGTGCCTTATCATAAACTCCAGGAGGATCTGTTCCACAGTCATCCCTGGCACTGAGGTACTTCCCTAGGTTGCCTTTTCTACTCTTCTTAAAAATGAACTTGACATTGCTTTTATTATAATCACCTGAGACTTCATATGACTTCCAAAACTTTTCAACTATTGTGGAAAGTGGCTTGGTTACTACTTTATCCAGTTTCTTCAGGACTTTGGAATGTATCTCATCAGAAACCATAGACTTATGGTTCATCAAATGATAGTGAACCTGATCTTCACTTACAGAGGGAGAAACACTTCTGCCCCAGTTCTCACCTTCCAACTAGTTTTTCATCATCAGCAAGCCTTCTGAGGATTCATCAACTCTCATTGCCTAGATCATGATTTGAGGATTTGATTGATAACACTGGCAAATGTTGAGAGAGCAATTTTCAAAGACAGGTAGTTAATGAGAAATAATGGTTTCCTTTGTTTGTTCTTCTATTCATTTACAATTGCAAAGGAGAAAAAAAAATGGTCATACTGACCAGTAAGTGGAAGTTTATAGATTGCTAGCACAAGGTTAGGAAAATGCAGTGTAAATGAGGACAAATAAAAAAGTCTTTTGTCATAGCTATTGG
Organism: Odontophorus gujanensis; assembly: GCA_013399175.1. NCBI lineage: Eukaryota > Metazoa > Chordata > Aves > Galliformes > Odontophoridae > Odontophorus > Odontophorus gujanensis. The sequence continues at coordinate 118,627 of VXAB01010937.1, read as the reverse complement.
CCTCATTGGTGAGATCTTGAAAAGGTATTTCAGAAAAAGTGAGAAAAGATATTACATGCATAGACCTAGTTAGGAATCTTCTTGACTATAGCAAAAAGATTTATTGTTTAATTTAGAAATTGTACAGAAAATTGGAGATTAAATTCCTCTTCACTGATACGTCAGTGGGGTAAACACAACTATCCAAGTTGAAAAACTGATCAAATCAACAGGGAATAGCTATGAATTTTAGGTTTAACTTATAAAAAGTAGGCTATGAATTAGGCAGAGTAAGCATTGGAAGACTTGTTTTTTGAACAAGCTTCCAATCACAATATTAGAGGTAAAAATGAAATTACTAAGTTTTCAAATGGAGATCAGTTAGATTATAACGAGTGTAATGAATTGGTAAGAAATAGGACCCTGAGATTAATTTCTTGTCAGGTCTGTATTTCTATAACATAACATACAAAGATCCAAATGACAGAGAAAAACTTTCTTAACCTGTCTATTACATGATTCACTTGGAGATGTCTCCTGCTCTGAAATAGGAAACAAAACTGCTTCCTACATGTTTTAACTCCACAAGTGATAATTATACCACTCCCTGTGGTTTAAGATAAAAACAGCAGGATTCAAACTCATATCCCCAAATCTGGTTAAAATAGCAAAGATGTTTGTTTTGTTTTGTTTTGTTTTGTTTGTTTATTTGTGGACTTTTGGTTTTAATCGTTTGCTTTTCCAGTATGAAGTGGGTGTACACAGATGAAAGGGGGGCAGGGGGAGGCGGGGGGTAGGAAGCAGGAAAATGAACGTTATTAGAGGACCCACACTGCTTCTTGTATTACAAACTACTTGAATGGTAACAAATTTCAGACTGTGAATCTACAGTGTTATTCTACCATAAGATAGACTATAGCTAGTCTGTACATACAAACATATTCAATTTTCTGCTACATAATTTCTATATTTGGATCAGATCAAAATAACAGATAATACCTTCACTCCTGTCTGAACTTCTTCCCTAGTTATGTTGAAGCATATCAGGGCTTGTTGGTTATCTTGTACATTAACATGTGAAATAGCTCAGTTTTAAAATACAGAAGCTTATAAAGAAAATATTGCAAATAATACTTATAGACTTCCAGATAATTATATAATACTACTGAAATATTTTCAGTTGATATTGACTAAAGAAGAAAAAATATTTAGTTGTTATTTCACTGTCTTTCTTTGCCTTCTTTTCAAGAGTAGTTTTCATTCTAAAACACTCCTAGCTTTTAAAAGTTATCTGTACATTTATGAAACTTACGATATGTCTGTCAGGATGTTATGCTAGAATATGTTATTGTCAAATAATATTCAGTGGTTTTATTGGCAAGCTTTGTTAGGACCAGTTTATATATTTACCTGTAGGGTAGGTTTAAATTTTACTTTTACAATCAGTGGAGATCAAGAATATACTACATACTCTGTTAAACAGAGACTAGATCCCTGTAGCTCTTGTCACCTAAATGTCTGTGCCTTCATCAGAGCCTGAATTCCACCCAAAGGTTCATTTGGAAAACCTTTCACCCATAATGAATTCATGGACATTCCAGCAAGACTCTAGGAAACCAGGAGATTGTATGTTGCTTCACCTTCAAGACTATTGATACAACGTTTTGATATAACATTTTAGTAACGTTAGGTGTATCTCTAGATAGATGTAAAAGGAAGGGTGATTCAGCACCCACAAAATCAAAGTAAAGTAAGAAAAAGAAAAAAAAAGAATGGAAAAGAAAAAAAAAAACAACAAGAAAAACAAACAAACCCAGAAACAAAAACTAAAAGATCTCAGAGGTAGGACACTTTGAAACTGTGGAGCTCATACAGAAGTACTTTCCCAACATAATTATCTTAGACAGATTTTATATATCAGACATCATTATTCTTTCAATACTGGGAAGGAACATCAGGAAGAGCTCTCCTGGGGGATGACATTGTTGGGTTCACAATTTATGTTTCCTCTTGATTATGTGAGAGAATTCCTTACAGTTTCAAACTATGTACTGAATGCTACATACTTCCATATTATCAAGTAATTCAACTTTTTGTTTTGCTCTTGAGTCATTAAATACATGGCAGTATTTCAGTTCCAAGCTCCCTTTTGCTGTGAACTAATTTGTTCTTTCTGAGCTACCTTCTAGGTGAGATTTTAGAAATAGTTATCCCAAAGATCACACTTAATAGATAGTATGAATGAGACCTCATCCTATCTAGATTTATCCATCCCCCGAGAAATGTCAGCAGGTTTTATAAGGTTAAGTATCCCTTATGTAAAACAAAATATATCCTTGGTATCAGGCCAGCCTGTAATACAAACTTCACTTTAGTTGAGGAACTTACAGACATAAACATGAGCAAAAGAGGAGGACTGAGCAAAGGACTTTGCAGCGTGGGGATAACTATCCTGTTTTATAGGAATGTATCATTGAGCGCTGTCAACGTATCCTGCTCCCTGCTTTACTTATACTGGCAATACTTCACAGAGGAGGTGAAAAGAGGAATCACAGTATCACAGAATCATAGGGGAAGTATCTGTTTTAGTTATAACAGCAGGTACTGAGCCTCCACAGCATTTTTCATTGTTGTTTAGTAGTACTGTGCAGCTAAATCTAAGACCTTGACATGACCCATGATGAACAATGAGGTGTGTGTCATTTTTTGGACTATCCTCAGGGCTGAGGTGTCTGGCTTTTAATCAGGTCAAGACCGACTTATTAATAAACTATAATGCCATACCTATTTTGTTCTTGTTGCCATGATAGTAGCTTCATTTGATAATGCAATTTCAGAGCATTATCCTGCGGGTAGCTTTCATATTGAATTAGCAAACGTAAGCTAGACACCTCTTACAATAAGCTTCTGCATCTTTTCACGACAAAATGACATTTGTGACCTTTCTCTTCCCTTTTCAGTACAATCACATAGTACGAAAAACTCTGCTCTAGTGTTAAAAATAGATCACCACACCTATTAAATGCTGTTCAGCAAGACATGTATATTGGCCTTGCTGCAAAAAAAATGAAGGCAGCAGCAGAACCATGTCATGTAATTCTGATTCCTTGGAAATATTTACTGAATTATATAGGCAAATATAGTGTATTTCTCTGTTCACATTCTCTGCATTAGCTTGGCACTATGGATCCATAACAATTAATAGCAGACCTATGAACTCAGAGAGCAGATGGCAGCACTGCTTGCATCAGATCAGAACCACACGCTTGAATGTCTTTGTCAAATTAACACCCAGTTACAACTTTATGTCAGCCCTGTGTTGGCTGAAAGACAATGGGAAATATCTAATCTGGTAAGAAGCTACATGAGCAAATTATCCTCCAGGTATTGTTTTAAGAGAGTGACTGACTTTGATTCAGAGCTGTACTGTACATTAGCTGCAGGGCTACTTTTAAATGTGTGCTAATGCCTGATCTCCTGCATTGTTCAATGAGCAACTTTCATCTCTAGTGTATAGTTTGTAAAAGGTTTTCAGGCTGAGGTCAGTGGGGTGAAGTTCAACAAAACCAAGTGCTGGGTCCTGCAATTTGGTCACAAAAACCCTGGACAACACTACAAACAAATAACTATATGGTATGCATCAAAAAAGGGAAAATAAGAACAAGATAATTTCATAAGTAGCCGCTCATTCATAAATAACACAACTTGTTTTGTAATTCAACCGCTACCATCTTCTCTTCTGTCCTTTCATCTTTGAAAGTTTTTGCCCAGTGCTGTCATACATCTGTAGGTCCTGATAACATAACCAGAACGTATTATGCATCACACTGATTTTCCAGACAAATCAAGCAGAGACAGAAACACTACAGTGGTTTCCTGTACCTATGCAAATTAATAAATATTAACCTAAGATCAAGGAACCCAATAATATATATATATTTTTTCCTCTTTCAATGCTATCCTAAGGACTACATTCAAAGAGATAAACATTTTATCTCCATTTTACAGACAAAAATTTTTGCCCTGAAATATTCTTATTTTCAACTGCCAAGATACCATGAGATGTGAATTTGCATACAGATAACCATTAAAATAAGCACTGCAATTGACCCACTGAAACATAAGGACCCTGTGACAAAGGCTGACTAAAATACAGACCTTAACCACACGGTCATCTTACTTCTCTGAGAAGCAGTGTCCTCCTTTTCAAGGTTTCTCTGTGCAGATATAATTTGTATTTGGCTTTCAAAGATGGGGAGTGAGGGGAATATGTAACTAAAGCAATGGAAGGGAAAAAGTGAAAGTTTATGATGTTTCATTTGTTTACTTGTTCTCCAAGTCTCTGTCCATATGAAGCTAAACAGAAAGGATTTTCCTTATGAGCTTGTTGCACAGAAATAATAATTGTAATTTAATGGTTTTAAAATTGAGTCCAAGAGATAGGATGTTCCAGCTCAATGTGTGAATCTGCCTGTTGGCAATTATGCAAGTTTGCAGTGAAAACTGGGGCCCTTCTGAACCTCAGCTACATGGTTTATTGGTACAGTATGGAAAGTAAAGCTATTATCTAGAAACTCAAGTGTGAATGAGGGAATAGAAAATCTAAATAATTAACAAATCTGGTTTTAGTCAAAGATGTTCCTTAACTCAACTTCCTCTCTTATCCTGTGTTTGGATATATGATGGACGCATTGCATGAAGAGAAAATAACTATAATAGAAAAATAATCCTCACTCTAGAACATATACTTTTATCTTGGAGATTTAAAAAAAACAAACAAAAACAAGACAACACTTATCAATTTTAGCTTGAAAATCAAACTGGAATTCAGGACTTTTCTCAGAAGATACTAGTTAGTTATATACTTTCTTCTCTGTTTTGTTTGATATCTGTCTTCACAGAAGCCTGTGAAATAAGCCTTAGGATAAGGGGAGATGATTTCAAACTAAAAGAGAGGAGATTTAGATTGGATATAAGAAAAAAATGTCTTACAATAAGGGTAGTGAAACACTGGAACAATTTACCATGCAGAGATAGGGGATGCCCATGTCTGGAGACATTCAAGGGTAGGCTGGAGAAAACTCTGAGCACTTGATCTAGTTGCAGCTGCTGTTCATTGCAGGGGAGTCGAACAAGATAACCTTTAAAAGTCCTTTCCAAATTGAACAATTCTCTGATTCGAAGTCAATATTTCACTTAGACTCCCAACTTTGAATCCCAAATTTTAGCCTGCTCCGGATTTTCTAGGGGTGTTTTATTTTCCAAGATATGTCACTTGAGTTTTACATTTACAATGAAAAGTAAATTTTGCTTTTAGATTACTTCTGCAGTTCTAGTTAAAAATGGTTGAATAGTATCAGAAATGTAAGAGGCCTTTCTATATTCTATTTTTGCATCCTTCATTTGTGCCAGACTTACCTGCAAAACTACTCATAACTCCACTAATATAGATAATAGATAATAGATAGATAGATAGATAGATAGATAGATAGATAGGCAGACAGACAGANTTCTATTTTTGCATCCTTCATTTGTGCCAGACTTACCTGCAAAACTACTCATAACTCCACTAATATAGATAATAGATAATAGATAGATAGATAGATAGATAGATAGATAGATAGATAGATAGATAGGCAGACAGACAGAAAGATAAATTATGTTGTATTAGTGTATGAAGAGGATGTACTTATGCTGCTATCTGGGACAGAAATTAGTAATATGCACAACAGATCATGCAACTTCATAGATAATAATATCCATGTTGAGTTTGAGTGTGGAAAGCAAGAATTTATTTATCAGAGATTGAAAGGTGTAATAGTGAGTGAAGTTTTCATCAGTGTATGTGACCATAACAACAAATCAGTCTGTTCTGCATAGAGAAGAACTTAAGGAACACCTCTATCAAAATTGCAACCTCGTGCTGAGTCCTAGCGTAGCTTAAAAGATTTCAGAAGGTATTTTATCTATCACAGCATTCTTTGTTCCAAGGTGTTAGTTGTGCCTGAAGATAAAATAAATGCATTGTTTGTAGTCTAATTTTGTCTATCTTCACCCTATATACTGCATCCTGACCTTCTCTCTACTAGTTTAAAGGTCTCTACTACTTTAAAAATATCATTTGAGGGCCACGGGGAAATTGAATGTAACTCTACAACTCTTAGGCACTACCATTCGACAATTTTTTCATGTTTTTCTCTCAGTTTTCATGCCTTTCTTTGGACTTCTAAAACTTCACTGAGAGAAAAGAGCTGATGTAATAGAAACTTCCTGAGCATTTTACATTTTTGTTTTAAAAATTTAATTTTATTTTGTATGCTTTCATGAAAAAAAATGGGATATGAAAACATAATAGCATATCTAAGTTGATTATATAGCTATAGTATAGATACATAGTAAAGTGTTTATTTCTTTATATGTCCAAGATGCCTGACTTATGTAAAAAAAATTCTCAAAAGTTTTCCTCTCAAGGTTCTTTGAGGATTTTGCTGAAAGACGAGAAAATCAATTGTTTATACAGCAACTTCATTTCAGGCATGGACTGAAGCACACACTTACTCAATAATAAATCTGCTTCTATGAAAGGAAGGCAAAGAAAATAAACAATAAAATATTCTCCATTTATACAGATAATTCTATGTACTCCTTTCAAACAAGTTCAGTGTGATGTACAAAAATTCCTTTATTACCACAGGACAATAAAATACTGAGATTGTTGGTGAATTCTCAGAAGTCCTATGGAAAAGGTCATCTAAACTTAGAATAACTTAAGATGTGACTCCCTCTTGCCCTATTTCATAGAATCTTTGAATCATAGAATCTTTTGAGTTGGAAGGAACCTGTAGATGTCATCTAGTCCAACTCTCCTGCAATGAGCAGGGATGCCTACAGCTAGATTAGGTCCAGCCAGACCTTGAATGTCTCCAGGGATGGGGCATCCCCCACCTCTTTGAGGAACCTGTGCCAGTGCCTCATCATCTTTATTGTAAAAAACTTCTTCCTTATATCCAACCTAAACCTTTCCCATTTTAGTTTGAAACTATTTCCCCTTGTCCTATAACCACAGACTTTGCTTCCTTCTTATAGCCCCCCTTTAGACACTGAAAGGATGATCTCAGATCTCTCCAGAGACTTCTCCAGGTTGAACAGCCCCAATTTACATTGCTTTATCACTGGAACTATTAATTCTTGTAGATCAGAGCTAGTGTAATTCTTTTTAAATTCAGTCTTGAGAGAAGTTATTCCATAGCAACATTTGTTGAATAATGTATTAGTGTGAATGCTGCTCAAGAAGTTCTGTGAATGCACCGTGTTTGAAACTGTGTGCGAATATAGTCTGTAAGAAGCTGAAGTACTAAGGTGCAGTTCATGGACAAATCAAAGAAAGCTATCATTTATCAAGTCACAAGACAGCAAGGTGTGTTATCACAACAACATAATTTCAGTGCAAAATTTGATTCTTTAAAAAATCGTGAAAGTATGTATATACATGACTATGCCAATTTGTCTGTCAAGTTAAATAATGAGTTACTGGGCAACAAATAAGTGTGGGAAAAGTGTCTTGAGCCCAATTTTTAACTCCTAACATTTTTACATGAGATTTAGCAATTTAACTGAAAAGCTCAAGGGTTTAGCCCACATTGCTGAAAATTTAAAATTCACCAGCAAATTAAAATTCAGGATTATATTCAGCTAATGCTGCAGACACCACTGAGGAAAATACACTGCATATTCAGTAGATTCAAATTGTTCGTACTTTCTTTCAGTTGCTTATTCTGCAGAGTATGTAGATATCAGAAGATGATCAGAACTGAAGGCTTCCCTACTATTAGTGTTAACATTAATTTTTATTATATTCTTCTCAGAATTTACCTCTCAAAATAAGGAAGGCAATGAACCAAAATTTCCCAGAATAAGATGACTTGCAGGAAGTCATGCACTACTGAATTACTGACTCACTTTAGACCAATTACAAGCTGAGGGTAGAGAATTCAAACAAGCAAAACAGTGCAGAAAGAAANGCACTACTGAATTATTTAACTTTAGACCAATTACAAGCTGAGTGTAGAGCATTCAAACAAGATGCAAAGCAGTGCAAGCAACCTTGGTGATTTAGCTGCTGCAGTTGAATAATAGAAATAACTTCTCAATTAGAAACAAGAATCAAACAAAGGAAGGAAAAAGACAATAATTTTATTGATCCATGCATTTTGGAATTGCTGAAGTCAAAGGCTTTCCTTCTCCTCTATTAAGTTTGAGAATAGAATCATTTACCAGAGTAGATGCAATGATGAAAGGCAATTAAGTCCTAATGGTCTTCAGCAGGATGATACAGAGTGCTGAAAAGTCTCAGCACCTGTCACCCTGAAGTCTGTGAAATGATTGATTTTTAGACAACAAAAGTTAAAATAAATCATATTTTAAGGTAAAGAAATGACAGAGATGAGCATCAGTACTCCCAAGGGTAACCCAAGAATCATCCAGAGGTTCTTGGTATGCTCAGAGCAGCAGCTTAGAGATAGAGATGTTCAAACAGGTCAAGATGTTCGAGCAGAAGGTGTACTAAAGACTGCTAAGAGTCTTGTCCCTTAACTTGGTAATGCAAACAGGTTTTCCTCTACAGTATACAAGAAAGGCAGTGTAACTTGGAAAAATTCTAGAAGGTCAGCATGAGATTTTGTTCTTTTTGTACTTACTCTGGAATGCAAAACAAGTCACCCTGTGCCAATGAGATGCATCTGGCAGAGGGACTGGAAGGAAGGAAAAATTGCGTTCTTCACACTTCCAAAATGCTGAACTTTCTTTTGAGAGAATGTGCTTTGAATATGACTTTTGGAATTCTGCCATGTTGATTGTGCCAGGAAGCAAAGATCCAAAGATCCTAGCTTTTCAAATCTCCAGGGAATTTAAGTTGAGAGATACATCTCAGCATAATCTCATGCAGAGGATAATTCTGAAGAAGAAAACTATCTCAATTCCTCTTTGAGTAAGAGCTATGGTGCAAGAAAAATGCGGAAGTTCAAATGGATGTTTGAAAGAAAAAAATGAATGAACGAAAACATGGCTTAGAAATCAAAGCCAGTCCTTAGATTACCTCCTTTCTTTGTTTCTACAGAATTTAGCTGAGAGATAAGTGCCTAATTATTTAACAGAGACAGTAACATTGCTGTACATCTCTAGTAGTTCAGATTTCTGGAGTAAACTCCTGACATTCTTTGTCAATGGCAGTCAAATTAAATGTATATGACATATTAGGGGATTGAACTTCTGTTGGTTGAATACCTTCATAAAAATTCATAATGTATTTCTTATGATCTGTCCAATGGTATTAACAAATAACTGCTCACAACAGATATATTTTTTCCTTGGGGAAATTAAGAAGTTCTCTGAAAAAAGAAAAAAAACAAAAACGATTTTTTGCACTTCTGATGCGTTACGGTTAGAGCTATAACATTGTTTATCTTACAATATAAATAAATCTAGAAATCCCTCCTACTTTTCTGATGTTGCTTCTCAGAGTGTGTGTATTTTAAATTATTTTAGTCTTAAACATATATATTGCACATACAGTGTTTGAATAATGTCCTCCATATTGCTTTTTACATATGTAAACAGTTACATTTTATTTTCTCTCTTCTTTTCTTGTCTTAATCCTATGTAGTGAAAATATCTGGATAATCATCTGTACTGTAGAAGACAAACAAATAATGTAAACATAGAAAAAAAAAAGAGGGACTAACTAAGTATGGGTAAGAACTAAAGAATTTAAAAAGAAAGAAAAGAAAAAAAAAATAAAGAATAATCTCAAAGATAAGGAGAAATGAGAAAGAAATTAGAAAAGGAGAAGTCTGTAAAAGAAAAATGGACCAGCATATGGAGTAGGAGAAAAAATGACAAGGAAGAATGTAGAAAGGGGCAACAAAACAGAACTGACTGTAGCAAATTCTGAAAGGGGAACTTCCAACGTTCCAAGGCTCAGTTCTGGCTTTTTTTTTCCCCACACTTTCACTAAGAAATGAAGAAATTTACTGTTGTTGTCAAAAAGGTTGTCAAAAAAGAAAAAAATATAAATATGCCAAAAATAACAATCTGTCTTGGATTGTGCAATATTTATAATAAATTTGGGTATGAACTCAGCTATATTTCACCAGTAGGCAACTGCAATAATAAAAACAACAGCAGTAAGCCAAGTGTGATTTCAGGAGGAAGTCCAAATAAAGAATTATGATAAGCAAAGATTGAAAGATTTTTGTTTGATTGTTTGATTTCTTGGAATAAATATGAGAGACTACAAAGGGAAGAGAAAAATAAATTAAGAAGTTAGGAAAAACTGGAATGTAAATATGGCACTGAGAAGGAAAAGAAAGGGTGGAAAAGGATAGAAGATCTAGTTTAATCACCTACCAGAACATTTTTTAATGTAGGAATTCATTCATTCATCTTAATCTCATCACAGTATCACATCTGAATGTTTAAAGGCCAGAAAAGGTTTAATTTCACCTCTCCTCCCCAGCAGGTAATTGAGGGATGATGATATCAATTCATTATTCCTGTTCAGTAGTTCTCTCTGCTTTTAATGTGATAACAGAACTAACCACCTGATCTGCAGTGGAGCATTCAGCTTGTAGTTCCCAAGTCAATAATATCTGCATTTGATATCACTGTCTTAGGAAATATGCAGGAAGGGCCTTGGATGTTTACCTGTAGTACACAAGGATATCAGATGAAGTAGATAGCATGGATCTGGGTAACGTCTCTTCTGTCTGCTCTTAAAACCCCACAGAAATCACACTATGGCAGTACAAGTATTCTGACTTCCAATGAGAAAATATTGTCCCTGTCTTTTCACACACAGACTAAATAGGAGAGAAGAGACATGGACTCTCAGGATGGAGATGAGTGAAATTTTAGGAATGGGATAACCTCCTCTGACTTCTGAAATTGCTATAAATCTCTGGCTTCCTAATTGCCTAGGATTTTTACTATCCTGTCTTGCTCAATATTTGGTATTCCTTATGGTCACTTTCGTCAATATAAAGTTCTTTACAGTCGTTGCAAGGGCACAGGTATAATAATAATGAAATGAAAGTTTGAAAGTTATGAAACATTCATCTGAAAGATGATAAAACCTTGAAGTTATTATCTAATAATCTTTATACTGAAGGAGAGTATTTATTCTAGTAAAAAACAGCTGCACATTCTAAAAACAACTTAGGGATTTGTATTTTTATTTTTTTTGTATGGGTTTTGTATTTTTTTTAATGTACCTTTGTATTATTTTATTTCACTTCATTTACTTTTTTTTTTCTATGACATATAAGATAGGTTTCCATGAAAGCTTTTTCTGTCAGTTCAAAAGAACCATCGTATATACAGCTAAGCACCAATGACTTCCCATACGGATATCCTCAAACAAGAAATAAACAGGATAAGAAGAAGTATTGGAAAAAAAGAGGAATTATCTTTAAGAAGCACTTCATAACACTGAAGAAATTACCCTTGTGATATTAATGAAATGAAAGCTAAAGGAAATCTGTGATAAAGAAGAAAACAAACAGTAATAAAAGTAATCCCAGTTTATAATCCCTCTATAAAATTTTTCAGAAGGTAGAACTTTCCCCTAGTTTTTGTGTGAGAGTGGAAAGTCATATTTCAAGAGAAAATAAAAAACATGGTCATTGACTTCTATTTAACTATTGAGATTAAACAAAATTAATTTGAAAAAAATTGTTGTCCTGGTACTGTCAGATGGAAATAAGGTGAAAATCTTGATGACCACTGTTAGTAATCTGGCAACAGAAAAAAAAAATAGAGTTTTAGTGGGATTTTTACACATTTGTTCTGGGATCTCTGGAGCTGGCTACAGCCACTATAAATATATATATATTTGATTAGAGAGCACTTAGTTTTCATGCAGTCATTAGGATCTAACCACTTTTTTCATCTTCCTTACAATGATCTTGGTGTTCTCTACATGTGGTGTAACTTGCAAAGTTAAAGTGGTACTAGCGAACAAAGTCACATTTTCAATTTTATAAACGCATTTTCTACACAAAGAATATCATCAAAAGTAATATTTTTTGTTTGTTTGTTTATTCTTATGAGGCCTTTTTTTTGATCGTTTGTTTGTATTAATTTGAATTGGTTATATATCTAATAGCTCTAAAACAGTCATTGAAAAGTCATTAGATTAACATTGATTAGATTTCTTTCAAGTGTGAACTAGATATACATACAAGTCTGTGACAAATAGATGTGTAATATTTTCTCAGAAAACAATAACCATAAAGCTTTTATTTTTAAGTGCAGCAAAAGAATATGGTTAGATCTGCAGAGAATGCAAATAATTATTACAGGAAGGAAAAGGTTAAAATCCAAAAGATGGAAAAAGTAAGGACAAAACTGATATTACTTTTACTGTATAATTCATCTAAAATAATAATTTCAGCATTCATCTATCCCACTCTATTTTCTGTATAACAAAACTCTCCTTAATACAATATAAGGACATCGAGCACTTCAGTTCTGTCCTCTCCCCTGGAAGCACTGAAGGATTTATTGTTACTCATTGTTCTTGCTTCATGTTTCTCCCTCCTGAAGGTGAGGAGGCAGTAACAAAGCTAAGCAAAGGTTATTATTTTCATTTTCAGCTCTAACCTCTTTGTCTTAGAATGCAACCAGAAATGAGTTTGAAGCACCCTACAGGGAAGAAAACTGTATGGGGAAAAGAATATAACCAGGGCATCCTTATCACATTAATAAGTAAATGATAAATAAAGTCTCATTTATCTCTGATTGAGATGATGATCAGGCACTGCAACAGGTTCTCCAGGGCAGTGGTCCTGGCACCAAGCTTCCAGAGTTCAAGGAGTATCTGGACAATGCTGTCAGATATAGGGATTGAATTTTTAATGGTCTTGGAAGGAGATTGCATTTGAAGTCCATGATCCTTTTGGATCCCTTCCAGTATAGGCTACAATTTAGTGATTCTATTAATTTAATAAACCACCTTCCCTGCTAAGCACTTTTTACTCTTAAGTTTACACATGCCTCTTATTGGTATTAACATGCATTACTTTGCAAACAGTATTTAAAATATCAGTTTAAAATGGTACATTCATCATTTACCTAGCAATTTTAGATGGTGATTTCTCACCAAAACTAAGTGAATCTCCCTCTTCATTATTTTTGTAGAATGAACCAAAACTCACTCCATTGTGATCTGTAATCAAACATTATCTCAATTCCTGCAAAGAGGATATGCAGCTTAAAAATACTACAACTGAGCTGAGAATCTCAAAGAAGGATCACCTAACACATTATTGGATTAAAAATAACAAGATTTGTTGAATAATATATTTCATCATCCAGAAGTGAAACTTCATATAAACATAAGGTATTAAAAGAAAGGAGCCCTAGAAAAAGATCGCATCTACCCAAACCAGCTGCAAATCGTGTGGCACATTTGTGATCAAAACAGTCATTTCAGCAAGGAGGCTTTCTTCATTGGGCAAGAGGATTCACATATTTACAACCATATTGTTATCAACAACTCACTAAACTTTTTTTAAAAAATGAAAACAAAACAATATAGAATAGATTGAACAAAAGAATCAGCTTTAAGGAGAGACTTAACTATTAAGTTGCTATAAGTTACACTGGAATCCCGACACAAATAAATATGATTCAGAATATAATTACCATTACACTGATAGAGCGTTTCCATGTCTTAATTTCCTTCCAGGTAATCTTTTAACTAGTTTTGCATCTTTGGAAGCATATTCTGTTAGTATATCACACTAGCTACACCTTGCGTAGCATTTGTGTCATCCAATTTTAAGCTTCTCATGTGAAAGGTCCTTCAGCTGAGAAATTTGTGAGTTCTTTAAAATTTTATTTCTGTTTTAGTCCCACTTTATTTCATTCATGTGGCAGTCTTGAACTGAGAATTTGAAATCATGTCTTGTACTTGTACATTGATGTCTTGTACTTGTCCATTGTTTTCTTTCAGTGTATTCTTACTCTTCTTTATTAAACTGGATTGTGAGAAAGCAACATATTTGACTAAGAACAAAGTAGGTGAAACAATAAGTGCTTTAGGTCTTGTTTCCATATCTATAGCTCGAGAGTGTTTTTCCTCTCCTAAGATCTAGTACAAGGCTTAGAGATTCATATTTTCCAAACAACTTGCAAAATGTTGGCAAAGCATCCTGAATGCCAGTTTCAGCTTTGAATTAACTATGATCAGGATAATAGAGTGTATTGAAGGATATGCTCCAGTTACTACTAAAGATACTGCAACCTTCACAAAATCTTTGCTTTGAGAAGTTGACAAAGTCAAAAGAATTTGAGCTACAAAACTGGAAATATATAGGATCAGAAAAGAAATAATGGATTTGATGGCAATTAAATGAACATCTATCAAAGGATCCCTGAAGCTGTCTACATAACATTGCATCTTCTTGGTGTGTTTCCACAGAGAAATAACTAATAGGCCTGAAGTTATCATAGATAGAACCAGAGGAAAAAAGCAACCTGTAAAGTAAAGAAGAAGCAGGTACAAATGTGAACTATCCCAGTCACCGATACGTGCTGTGCTATTCTCTCCACAGTTCCCTGTTGACCTGCAGAGGTAGGTGTTGGGTGTAATCCATAATAAAGGAAATGAAGTTACAGAAGAGATCACCAGTGATCCTAGGAGCAGCCATGGGATTATCGCAGTTATTCTGAGCTTGATCTGTAGCAACAACCATTGGGTGACATTGATTATTTTAACGCAGTAAAGGACATAGAGCCAAGTACTGAACCACAAACTAGCATGGTTTACAAACATCCATATAGCACCAAACGTTTTGTACACAGAAGCCAACTTAAACACATCTGTAAAGTAAAGACTGTGAATGTACATCATTACAGTCACCTGCAAAATAAATCTTGATGTGCTCAGGAAGATCAGGATCATATCAGCTGCAGATATTCTTTTGCTTTTGATCCAGTTAATGCTATTAACAGCAGTAATAAATCCATTTCCCATGAATCCAACAACAACTTCAATAGCAACAATGCACATTGAAACGATGAGAACTGGTGGTAACATCTTGCTGCTCTGGTCTCTTCTGCCTGTTTAACTTGTGGAGCTGCACAGGAAGATGAGTAGACAACATGGTATATGACTAGCCCTAGTCTCAGACTGCTCACTTTATATCTAAGAAGAAAAATACATCTGGAACTGATAACAGAAAATGATTGCTGGGATTGTTCCTGAGTTTGCAAATTAGAGGACTTAGCAATTAATTCTAACCCTTCACATACAAAAGATTTGCCTATATTCTTCATTAGGGATATGAGATAGACAGCTGCATTAACCTCTCCATCTTTTACCCTATTATATTCCAACCTAGCATGACAGAAGGCTCTATGACTCTACAGTTTGACTGTACCTAACAATGTGGAAGGGATGTATCACACAAAGCACCACAAGCAGAAGCTCATTAGGAGATAATGAGAGATTACTCATCCACAAACTCATTCATTCAATCTACAAAAGCAATCATAAAATCACAGAATTCTTTGAGTTGGGAGGCCCCTTAAATTTTATCTTGTCCAACTCCCCTGCAATTAATAGGAACATTTATAGCTAAATCGTGTAATACTGGCCCAGAAATATTGTCAATAAATGTTTTCTTGAACTGTAGACATATGAAGAAAGAACGAAAGACTTTGACAACAGAGTAGAAAGCATTTGAGATTATCTGGCAACTGGAAAAGTACTTGAAGATTTTAGACAATAAATTGTTCTGGAATCCATTTCTCAACAAAATAAAATGACTCAAAGTGATAGACAGACCAAGCTTCTAATCAGAATGCAATAAAACCTGCCAGTTGGATTTAGTGTTTACCATTTTGCCCAAGCTTCAAGTTTTTGATGAATTGTACAGTAGTGAAATAGCTAATTTAAACTAGTGTAAGTTCATCAATTTACTAAAATGAAAATCTCTGTATTTTTTTTTTTCTGTTAATAGTTCTGTCATATTGAATTTACATTAAAGCTTAGGTCCTACTTACCACAATAACTGAGGGAGAGGGGAGGAGAGGGGAAGAGAGGAGGGTATCCTTTATTGTTACATACTTATATAAAAAACAGCACTGTAATTATCACTTGACTGTTCCCAATGTATGCCCCAGACGGAGCGAGTCTTACCTCCTGGTATGTAGCTTCATGAATTATTTAATTGACTGATTTAGCTTTTCCTAACCTTGCAGCTTAGTTGCAACATGCTTTTGCAGAAAGCTCAGTCAGAGTACTGAAGGATAGTGACATCACTGAAACATGGCTACTGGACATGCATACTTCAGATAAGATAGTCTGGAAGGTTTTATGGGGTGCAACAAAAATGTGTGCTTTAGGTGTCATGTCTGATATAGGTACCTGTGCTGTCAGTGTAAAATGAGAGAGGAATGGCACTGCTCATAACAGATCTCTATGTAAATATGAATAGAGCCCTTCAAGGGGACCTTGTCTAAGGAGGACATTGAGAGCTATCTCCAGGAAATGTAGATGTAATCTCATGGTTTATCCTCAGAGCAACAGAAAGAAAGAAAAAAACTAAAACCAACCAGGACTGTCCTCAGAGAGTATTTCATATTATGAAGATATGAAGAATTTTCTTTCATCTATTTCTAGAGGAATGATTAATGATGAAAATGCATTACAGAATCACAGAATCACAGAATTGTAGGGGTTGGTAGGGACCTCTAGAGATCATCTAATCCAAACCCCCTGTCAAAGCAGGCTCCCTAGACCAGATTGCACAGGTAGGCGTCCAGGTTGCCGAGGAAGTGATAGAGTCAGCACCTGTGGAGATATTCAAGAACAGATGTGACACTGAGGTATATGGTTTCACACGGCACGTGCACGGCAACCAGGGGATCAGACCCAGTCAGCACGGGTTCACAAAGGGCAGGTCGTGCTTGTCCAACCTCATCTCCTTCTATGACTGGGTGACCAGACTGGTAGATGAGGGAAAGGCTGTTGATGTAGTCTACCTGGACTTCAGCAAGGCCTTTGACACAGTCTCCCACAGTATTCAAACTGGCAGCCCATGGTGCGGACAGGTTCACTCTTCTCTGGGTGGGGAACTGGCTAGAGGGCCGTGCCCAGCGGGTAGTGGTTAATGGAGTTAAGTCCAGCTGGCGTCCTGTTACGAGTGGTGTCCCCCAGGGGTCGGTATTGGGGCCCATCTTGTTTAATATCTTTATTGATGACCTAGATGAGGGGATTGAGTGTACCCTCAGTAAGTTTGCAGATGACACCAAGCTGGGAGGATGTGTTGATCTGCCAGAGGGTAGGGAGGCCCTTCAGAGGGATTTGGATAGGCTGAATAGCTGGGCTGAGATCAATGGGATGAGGTTCAATAAGGCCAAGTGCCGGGTCCTGCACTTTGGCCACAATAACCCCATGCAATGCTATAGGCTTGGGGCAGAGTGGCTTGAAGACTGCATAGAGGAAAAGGACCTGGGGGTGTTGGTTGATGCTCGGCTTAACATGAGCCGGCAGTGTGCCCAGGTGGCCAAGAAGGCCAACGGCATCCTGGCCTGTATTAGAAATAGTGTAGCCAGCAGGAGCAGGGAGGTGATCATCCCCCTGTACTCAGCTCTGGTGCGGCCGCACCTCGAGTACTGTGTTCAGTTTTGGGCCCCTCACTACAAGAAAGACATTGAGGCCCTGGAGCGTGTTCAGAGAAGGGCAACAAAACTGGTGAGGGGTCTGGAGCACAAGTCTTATGAGGAGCGGCTGAGGGAGCTGGGATTGTTTAGTCTGGAGAAAAGGAGGCTCAGAGGGGACCTTATTGCACTCTACCACTTCCTGAAGGGGGATTGTGGTGCGGAGGGGGTCAGCCTCTTCTCCCAGATTACTAGTGACAGGACGAGAGGGAATGGCCACAAGTTGCGCCAAGGAAGATTTAGATTAGATTTGTGGAGAAACTTTTTCTCTGAAAGAGTGGTCAGGCACTGGAATGGCCTGCCTAGGGAGGTGGTTGAGGCACCATCCCTAGCGCTGTTCAAGAAGCGTTTAGATGAGGTGCTAAGGGATTTGATTTAGTAGTTTAGTGGGTAGGGATGGTGATAGGAGGATGGTTGGACTAGATGATCTTGTAGGTCCTTTCCAACCTAATGTATCTATGAATCTATGAATCTATGGTTTAGTGAACATGGTGGTGATGGGATGACGGTTGGACTAGAAAATCTTAGAGAACTTTTCCAACCTTAATGAATCTATGATTCTACGAAAATAATGCTTTTTACTTTTAACATTTAGAATTAACTAATACTAGGATGGTAACTGTCTTTGATTTTTTAATTTTATAGTAAGAATACATTAAAAGTTGTTGAGAAAAAAAGAAAATATAGAGTTTAACATTTTAAAGTTAATTAAATAAGAACATGTCCTTGGATATATGGAATCAGGCACACAGATTCACTTAAAGTGATGTGTCTATACAAGGAGGTAAGCTGTAATTTGAGTGGAACAAATATTGTAATGAAGAAAAGGAGATAGTCTATGAAGGAAGGATGTAAAGGACTTGCATAACCCAGACAGGGCATTAAGGGCCTTTTGTAGCTGCACTTAGGAGCTACAGAGTTCACAGTCATTACTGGAAGGTTTAATTGGCAAAGGAGACATGGGAGACCATACAACATGTCAGAGCTCATTGACTCATTTTTGTGAATATATAAAGATGTCTGAGCCACAGGGTGAAGCAAACACATAGAAAGTTATAGAAAAATATTAGCATGACAAACAGTAAATTCTGGAGAGTCAGAATTTACATGACGTTTTCCCTTGCAAGATGAATCTCACCATATTCATAAAAGGCAGACAGTTTCAGTTCATTGGGTAACAGCTTTCCTCTTCTGACTCATGCATTCCAATTAAGAACTGTAGAAAATACTCTTTCCTCTATCCCTAAAATGATTTTAATTGTTGAAGTAGTTAAAGAGATTATTAAAGCACAGCAAAGTTTTTGGCTCTTGTAAAACATTGCCTATTGTGCTCATTCAGAAATCCACAAAATACCAATTCACTGTTATCTGGTTAATCTTTCAGCCTTTAACTGTGTGCAAGAAGCATATGAACATGACACTAGAAGATTTATTCCTGGTATTGTTCAAGACAATACACATCCTGGAAATCTCTCTGATGAACCATCCAACTGCAATCAGTGTTTCACAGCTTTTAGTGAGAAGTAATTGTCTATTGCTGAATCAGGAATAGGAAAATTAGAACATGTTTAATGGGACTGGCTTTATAGCATAATGTTTCTGGCATTCTTTGAAGTGAGAGGTTTGATTTCAGTGTGACATGACAGGTGCTCAAACTCTCACCAACCTTCCAGATCGTCACTAACCTCTCGGCATCCTAACAGAAATGCCTTTTGGTGCTCTACATCAATCTAAACCTTGATTACATTTCAAAATCTAAAGATTTCACAGTGATAGGTCTGGCACATTTAAAACTATATTTCCAAGAGCTGGTCCAAGCACTTCTTGAGCTGTAGCAAATGTTCTGATCCTTGCCTTGGGCAGCCTATTCCATGCCCACCACCCTCTGGTGAAGAACCTTCTCCTAACCCCACCCTGAACATCCCCTGATGCAGCTCCATGCCCTTCCCTCAGGTCCTGTCATTGTCACCAGAGAGCAGAACTCAGCTACTAGATGTTTATTACATATGCTCATAATGAGCTCTTAAGTAAGTAAGCTTTTTACAGTCCATAATGAACTACACATAATATTTATAGCACAGGCTTAAGACACTGATTACTTATTACTAATAGCAAAACAACTGAATAATAATTTTAAAAAAAAAAAAGCATGAATAAATACTTCCTGTAGAATATGAAGGAATAGTTTTGCAAAACTTACAAAAAAGTATACAAAGAAGTCATCAACATCTGGGCTTAGGCACTTGCCCAGAAACTCTATATTACTGGCTCTCTTACTGTAAGCATGATTGGTTGTGCCCACGACACTTTCTAAAAGTGTATCAAGGGCTCTTCATGTATTTAACAAGCTGTGGAAGGGTTGTGATCCTTAATAAAACATCCTGTGTCTGGCAAACAACAATAAATCACACTACCATTTAACACATTGATGAATTTATATTGCGCAGAGAAACAATGCTGTGAAATATCACAAAAACACACGGGAAAGGGTGATAATGACTATTACCACTAATTTGCAAGTTGTCATGCTGCTGTCATTATTGACCTGGAAATAACATATTGTTAATTTCAGTAAGATACTATTTTGTTGTTGTTGTTGTTTTTGTCAAAATGGAAGACTGATCAGACACAGATAGAACAAAGGAGTAACTAAAATTTAAAAGTAGGAATGCATGTACACACCAGAAGAAAGGACAAGAAAACAGAAAGAAAATACTGTCTGTAATCAGTCACTCTTTACCATGAAGGAAAAGAGTTTAATATAAGCAGTAAATTTTGTAAAGATGAGTCAAGACAGCTTTTGTAACGGTGAGTTTGTGCTTGGTAACATATAAAGTATGAAAATGTATGTTTTCACTTCCTGAGTAATACCTGCACCACTCGCTCTCATTCCCTCCTTTCATTGCCTTCTAGTACGTCTTTACCTTCAGCATGCTAACAATTGGTTTAACTCTCTCCAAAATCTACATTTCCAGATTATATGCTATATTATGATATGCTATTATGTGATTATATGCTATATAATGTCATGTTAGTAGTAAAAGCTGAGAAAAGATGGGAAAATGTTCGGAGTTATGGTGTTTATCTTCCCCAGTACCCATTACATAAGGTTAAGCCATGGTTTTCCTTGAAATGGCTGAAAAACTCCTCATGAGAAGGAGTTAATTAAACCCATGTTTTCCTTTTTGCTGCACTGTAGCTTTCTATTTGCCTTTTGAACTGTCTTTATCCCACAAATGAGTTTTCTTACTCTTATTCTTTCAGTTTTCCCCACAATCCACTATCGGGGAGTAAGTAAGCTGTATAGGGCTTATCTGTCTATGGAGCTAACCCACAACAGACCCTCAGTTTTCACTTTTGATGGCAAGTATTTTTTTTTCTCTTATTAAAATATAGACTTCTAAGAATGATTTAAATTTCTTAGTTCACCATCATTGTGTACTTTTCCCTTGCAGTCAGATGGAAACTTGAAAAAATTCCAGTGATCATACCAAACATCTAGAAGAAAATATTTAATTACATTAGCCAAAGCATTAGACCTTGCCCAGAGGATGCGATGACATTTTGAGCTTTGAAAAAAGCCAATCTTGGATCACCAGGAGAGTTACAACCTAAAATGTATTTCTTGTATATCAAGGGAAGACAGGATGAAGAAAAATCTATATCAGAATGTTGAAAGAATAAGTAAATTGTAAACATGTTGACTTGTGCTCAGTATTCCCCTTTTTACATTAGCAATGTCAATGGTGGCATACCACTTGGCTGCTTTTGACTCCAGTTCATACTGGAGTTGAAGCATGTCCAGCACAGCAGCACTCAGTGGGAGTGTGACTTCATTCAGGCCACGGTAATCTACCGTCAGCCTCCATTCTCCACTGGCTTTACGCACCGGCCATATGGGGCTGTTAAAAGGTGAATGGGTTTTGCTGATCACCCCCTGGCTCTCTAGCTGACGGATCAAGTTATAAAAGGGGAGCAAGGAATCCCTGTTGGTGCGGTACTGCTGTCTGTGCACCATTCTTATAGCAATTGGTACCTGTTGCTCCTCCACTTGTAGCAACCCCACAACAGATGGATCTTCTGACAGGGCAGGTAAAACAGATAACTGCTTAATGTTTTAACTCCCAATACACCACATGATGTTATGATGTGGAATATCAATAATACAACAAAAATCATAAAACCATAACAGGCTACCAGCAATAAAGATAAATGTTAAATATCTCAGTCACAGGATACAATAAGCAAGTTGTACACATAAGCCTCAAACCATTTATTAGAGTTGTAATAAGCCCGATTTTCACAGAATCATGGAATCATTAAGGTTGGAAAAGGACATTACGAACATCTAGTCCAGCCACCAATCCATCCTCACCACATCCACTAAACATCCCTTTAGTACATTTAGTCTAACAAGAACACACAATCCACGAAATAGGTTTGCAGTCTATTGATGGATTTGGAGAGAAGAGGATGCTGATGATCTTGCACACATAAACATTCATTCACTGCTTTTCACAGACACTTTGGGAGACATTTTCTCCATATTCTAGTGTCAATAGATGTTATTATCTACTTTCCAGAATTCTACTGTTGATATTGTTTTGTAGACCTCCACCAGCCGCCAGGTCTTTATCAAGTTAGGTGACATATCTGNAGTTAAAGAGATTATTAAAGCAGAGTAAAGTTTTTGGCTCTTGTAAAACATTGCCTATTGTGCTCATTCAGAAATCCACAAAATACCAATTCACTGTTATCTGGTTAATCTTTCAGCCTTTAACTGTGTGCAAGAAGCATATGAACATGACACTAGAAGATTTATTCCTGGTATTGTTCAAGACAATACACATCCTGGAAATCTCTCTGATGAACCATCCAACTGCAATCAGTGTTTCACAGCTTTTAGTGAGAAGTAATTGTCTATTGCTGAATCAGGAATAGGAAAATTAGAACATGTTTAATGGGACTGGCTTTATAGCATAATGTTTCTGGCATTCTTTGAAGTGAGAGGTTTGATTTCAGTGTGACATGACAGGTGCTCAAACTCTCACCAACCTTCCAGATCGTCACTAACCTCTCGGCATCCTAACAGAAATGCCTTTTGGTGCTCTACATCAATCTAAACCTTGATTACATTTCAAAATCTAAAGATTTCACAGTGATAGGTCTGGCACATTTAAAACTATATTTCCAAGAGCTGGTCCAAGCACTTCTTGAGCTGTAGCAAATGTTCTGATCCTTGCCTTGGGCAGCCTATTCCATGCCCACCACCCTCTGGTGAAGAACCTTCTCCTAACCCCACCCTGAACATCCCCTGATGCAGCTCCATGCCCTTCCCTCAGGTCCTGTCATTGTCACCAGAGAGCAGAACTCAGCTACTAGATGTTTATTACATATGCTCATAATGAGCTCTTAAGTAAGTAAGCTTTTTACAGTCCATAATGAACTACACATAATATTTATAGCACAGGCTTAAGACACTGATTACTTATTACTAATAGCAAAACAACTGAATAATAATTTTAAAAAAAAAAAAGCATGAATAAATACTTCCTGTAGAATATGAAGGAATAGTTTTGCAAAACTTACAAAAAAGTATACAAAGAAGTCATCAACATCTGGGCTTAGGCACTTGCCCAGAAACTCTATATTACTGGCTCTCTTACTGTAAGCATGATTGGTTGTGCCCACGACACTTTCTAAAAGTGTATCAAGGGCTCTTCATGTATTTAACAAGCTGTGGAAGGGTTGTGATCCTTAATAAAACATCCTGTGTCTGGCAAACAACAATAAATCACACTACCATTTAACACATTGATGAATTTATATTGCGCAGAGAAACAATGCTGTGAAATATCACAAAAACACACGGGAAAGGGTGATAATGACTATTACCACTAATTTGCAAGTTGTCATGCTGCTGTCATTATTGACCTGGAAATAACATATTGTTAATTTCAGTAAGATACTATTTTGTTGTTGTTGTTGTTTTTGTCAAAATGGAAGACTGATCAGACACAGATAGAACAAAGGAGTAACTAAAATTTAAAAGTAGGAATGCATGTACACACCAGAAGAAAGGACAAGAAAACAGAAAGAAAATACTGTCTGTAATCAGTCACTCTTTACCATGAAGGAAAAGAGTTTAATATAAGCAGTAAATTTTGTAAAGATGAGTCAAGACAGCTTTTGTAACGGTGAGTTTGTGCTTGGTAACATATAAAGTATGAAAATGTATGTTTTCACTTCCTGAGTAATACCTGCACCACTCGCTCTCATTCCCTCCTTTCATTGCCTTCTAGTACGTCTTTACCTTCAGCATGCTAACAATTGGTTTAACTCTCTCCAAAATCTACATTTCCAGATTATATGCTATATTATGATATGCTATTATGTGATTATATGCTATATAATGTCATGTTAGTAGTAAAAGCTGAGAAAAGATGGGAAAATGTTCGGAGTTATGGTGTTTATCTTCCCCAGTACCCATTACATAAGGTTAAGCCATGGTTTTCCTTGAAATGGCTGAAAAACTCCTCATGAGAAGGAGTTAATTAAACCCATGTTTTCCTTTTTGCTGCACTGTAGCTTTCTATTTGCCTTTTGAACTGTCTTTATCCCACAAATGAGTTTTCTTACTCTTATTCTTTCAGTTTTCCCCACAATCCACTACAGGGGAGTAAGTAAGCTGTATAGGGCTTATCTGTCTATGGAGCTAACCCACAACAGACCCTCAGTTTTCACTTTTGATGGCAAGTATTTTTTTTTCTCTTATTAAAATATAGACTTCTAAGAATGATTTAAATTTCTTAGTTCACCATCATTGTGTACTTTTCCCTTGCAGTCAGATGGAAACTTGAAAAAATTCCAGTGATCATACCAAACATCTAGAAGAAAATATTTAATTACATTAGCCAAAGCATTAGACCTTGCCCAGAGGATGCGATGACATTTTGAGCTTTGAAAAAAGCCAATCTTGGATCACCAGGAGAGTTACAACCTAAAATGTATTTCTTGTATATCAAGGGAAGACAGGATGAAGAAAAATCTATATCAGAATGTTGAAAGAATAAGTAAATTGTAAACATGTTGACTTGTGCTCAGTATTCCCCTTTTTACATTAGCAATGTCAATGGTGGCATACCACTTGGCTGCTTTTGACTCCAGTTCATACTGGAGTTGAAGCATGTCCAGCACAGCAGCACTCAGTGGGAGTGTGACTTCATTCAGGCCACGGTAATCTACCGTCAGCCTCCATTCTCCACTGGCTTTACGCACTGGCCATATGGGGCTGTTAAAAGGTGAATGGGTTTTGCTGATCACCCCCTGGCTCTCTAGCTGACAGATCAAGTTATAAATGGGGAGCAAGGAATCCCTGTTGGTGCGGTACTGCTGTCTGTGCACCATTCTTATAGCAATTGGTACCTGTTGCTCCTCCACTTGTAGCAACCCCACAACAGATGGATCTTCTGACAGGTCAGGTAAAACAGATAACTGCTTAATGTTTTAACTCCCAATACACCACATGATGTTATGATGTGGAATATCAATAATACAACAAAAATCATAAAACCATAACAGGCTACCAGCAATAAAGATAAATGTTAAATATCTCAGTCACAGGATACAATAAGCAAGTTGTACACATAAGCCTCAAACCATTTTTTAGAGTTGTAATAAGCCCGATTTTCACAGAATCATGGAATCATTAAGGTTGGAAAAGGACATTACGAACATCTAGTCCAGCCACCAATCCATCCTCACCACATCCACTAAACATCCCTTTAGTACATTTAGTCTAACAAGAACACACAATCCACGAAATAGGTTTGCAGTCTATTGATGGATTTGGAGAGAAGAGGATGCTGATGATCTTGCACACATAAACATTCATTCACTGCTTTTCACAGACACTTTGGGAGACATTTTCTCCATATTCTAGTGTCAATAGATGTTATTATCTACTTTCCAGAATTCTACTGTTGATATTGTTTTGTAGACCTCCACCAGCCGCCAGGTCTTTATCAAGTTAGGTGACATATCTGACAGCCCTCTTCTGATACTAAGAAAGTCCCATAGCCAGTGACACTGGATTATTATTACTGGACAAAGAAAAAAACACAGAATCACAGAATTGTAGGGGTTGGAAGGGACCTCTAGAGATCATCTAGTTCAACCCCCCTGCCAAAGCAGCTCCCTAGGCCAGGTTGCACAGGTAGGCATCCAGGCGGGTCTTGAATGTCTCTCCACAGCCCCTCTGGGCAGCTTCTTCCAGTGCTCTGTCACCCTCAGAAGTTCCAATGCCCAGAAATAAATTAGTTTCATTTTGTCATTGATTATGTTTGAACTCATATGGACTGAGATCAGGAATTAGAAGATCCAAAACAACAGCAACAAAAGAAACGTAAGAAATCCTTTAATGTAATTCATATTAATTAATGTATCTGAAGAACAAAGCTGAATCACAACTTTGTTTCTTTGTTTGCCTTCTTTTTCATAATACTTTTAAGATCTTTAATACACATCTTAATACTTTGGAAATCTGACCTAATTCCAAATGTATGCTAAGTATAAATTTGCCTAATGATATTGTTTTCCAAAACTTAGGTGATGCAATTCATTTAAACTGTTCAGACCAAAAGACCAACTGCATTGCTGGCTGCATCAAGAGAGGTGTAACCAGCAGGGTGAGGGAGGTAATTTTCCTCCTCTCTTCTGCCCTTGTGGGCCCCAGCTGGAGTACTGGTGCTCCGAGTATACGAAAGATGTGGAACCATTGGAGTGTGTCCAGAGGAGGGCCATGAAGATGCTCAGAGGGCTGGGGCACCTCTCCTTTGTTGAGGGAACTGGGTTTGTTTACCATGGAGAACAGGTTCCCTGGAGACTTCATTGCAGCCTTCCAGTGTTTGAAGGAAGCTAACGAGCAGGAAGGGTAGTGACTTTTAACATGGTTCCAGATTGGCCAAAGACGAATGACTTTAAAGTAAAAGAGGGGAGATTTACATTAGATGTTAGGAGAAAAATCTTTCTTCAGAGGCTGATGAGGACCTGAAACAGGCTACCAGAGAATCTCTGAATGTCCTTAGAAGCATTCAAGGCCAGGCTGGATGGGACCCTGGGCAGCATGATCTGGTGGGTGGCAATCAAAACATGGCTTTGGGTTTGGAGCTTGTCATGAAATTATCTCTATATCTATCTGCGATGAGGACAGCAGATGTACAGGCCCACCAGCCTGAAAAAGTGTGTGTGGGAGGGTGTCAACAGTTTATGGACCAGTTCAGCCCAGTTCTGTGACTAACAGGACACGGGGACCCCTGGATCCATGCCCCAGAAAAGGGAAAAGGGGAAAAGGGAAAGGGACAAGGTAGGAAAATGGGAGATGGGCCTTAAAACAAAACAGTAGCAACAATCTGAGGAGGAAAGTTATTTAAAACTAAATATGATATCAAAATTCAAGATAACACAATATAATACAATATAATTGGAATTGAGGTGAATAAATCAAATAAAATGAGACAGAGAGTGTCCAAAAGCAAAGATCTTATATTAATGCTGAAGGCAAGATGGCTAGGGAGCATGCACTGATGAGATGAGCAGCAAAAAAAGAGGCAGTTCCATGAATTGTGAGTCGTTTTATCTTTCCCTCTGAACAGAAAACAGGAACACAAAATCCCCTGGGGTACATAGTTCTTCTTCTCTCCTGAAAACTGGGTATCTGGAAAATTGGAAAGCCCATGAAACTGGAGCATTAACTCTTTAACTCCTAGTGTTCTACATGATGTTTTGATTTGGAAGACTGGTAACAAAAATCATAAAACCATGACAGAGCTTGATGATCTTTTAGATCCTTTTCAGCCTAAGCCATTCTTTGATTCTATGACTCAGAGATTCTATGATTTAATAACGCATTGTTTTCATTTAAAAAATGACCTTTGCAGTCCTTTTAAGAATTCTTCTATACTCTTTGTAAGCAATACTTGAAATTCAACAAATAAGGATCTTTGTCTTTTCTGTTGCAATGAATCCATCAAATAGAACAGTAAAAATGACTTTACGCAGTGATGCCATTAAAGACTGCATCACCAAACTCACTGCACCAGTAATTTTAAACATATAGCTTTTTAATTATCAAATTGTATGTGCTTACTTTAGTCAGCTGTATACCTTTCAAATACACATGTTTTTTAGTGCACAAAGAGCATATAAGTATTGTAACCATAATAACATTTGCAGGTCCCCATAATTTCAGTACTGTTAGCATCAGCCTTGCAGGTATATAATGCTGGATCCGCTTATGTTTGTATAACTACTGTGCCATTTTGACAGATGATTGCAATGCAAATCCCTTTGTCAATACTCCAACCACCTGTGATGCAAATTTAGATTAATCCTGATTTTCACTGCTTACTTACACCTTTTCAATAACATAAGTGACACATGTCACAGCAAATCCTACTCACCTTGAAAGTCAGCAACATATTTGGCACTGACTCTAGGAAATAGAAAATGTTATATATTCAGAGTGATCTCTCCAAATGCCTTTTCAAAACATATATAAACAAAGGAAAAGCCTGTAGTTTGATAACCTTTTCTCAGTGCACAGTATTTAAGTAATAGTGCCTGTACATTTCCAGAGTCTGATTACTTGACTTTAAGACCAGGTTCCCAAACATGAAGAAAATTAGTGAAAAATCTACAGTTCAATTGCTTATTTATCTTGCAGTAACTAGATGTTAAATGGATGCAAGCATAGCTTGGGGTAGTACAGTGCAGTGAAATCTATTACCAACATGCCCGGCTACAGATATTACTTCTCAATATCCCATCAACTCTTTAACTTTGCATTAATGAAATGTTACTTGCTGTGATTACTATAAGAAAGAGAGAGAATGATGCATGAAATAAAAACTGTCAAATCCTTGATAAAATGCTCAAGACAATGGCACATGCCTGCTTATTCTATGCAATGGAATGATATTCTTCTCAAGTGGGAAGCACTGAAACAAATCATGGAATCACGGAGTCATTAAGGTTGGAAAGACCGTTCAGATCATCTAGTCCAACCATCAGCCCATCTCCCCATGTTCACTAAACCATGTCCCGTAGTGTTGTATATCCATGTTTCTTGAAAACCTCCAGGGATACTGACTCCACCAACTCCCTGAGCAGCCTGTTTCAATATCCCACAACTCTTTCTGAGGATAAATTTATCATAAAGTACTACCTGAATGATGATCACTATGCAGGACTGACATCAAGCACATTCAGAACAATTGAAAAAGAATAGAAGTTTTGCAGCTTTTCCTGTGTTTTGAATTAAAATAAAAGGAACAGAAAGCCAATTCATCCTGGTTTGAATTTCTAGAAAGGTATTTTTCCTGATACAGTTGGTGGCAGGTTTCCATAAAGTGAAGTACCTGCTAAGCTCTTCAGTGTGATAAAAACAGAATATTATGGATAATGTGATCAACAAGTATGCAATATCTGTTTCATGGAATAGGTAAGTAAAGCTGAAAATTTACTGTATTTTCTAGTGCAATAAATAGGCGGCACCAAATGAAAGGGGTTAAAAGGAAACTAAAGGTGATGCTTCATGTAACACATAAGAAAGTTACAGAACTCCTTGTCAGAAGATACTGCCAGTGTTAAAAGTCTGAATAGTTTCAAAGGATTAATTTAGAAGCCCATTGGAAAGAAATCAATTGGTTGTTACTTAAATACATAAAACCCATTTCTGGTTCACCAAGTCCCTGGACTATTAAAGTTTATTGCCTGGGAGAGCAGTGGGAGAAAATATCATGGGTGTTTATCCAGTTTATGTAAACTATGTAACCTTCCCAAAGCACCTATTCTCTGTATCTGTCACAAGGAAGTCACTAGAAGTCACTGCACAGGTGGACCTTTTTTTCTACTCAGTGTGAATGAATTAATGTTAGTTAGCTATGCTACATTATGAGGTCTTCTCACTGTTGAGTATGTTTTATGAACAACAGTAATTCTGTTATGGTTTTGACTATGTCCAACCAACAAAATACAGCCCCATGCTACAGCTGTAATTATTTGAAATACTAATGTACCTGGATTCCAGAAAAGAACTGAATCCCATTGTGACAAAGGTAGTAAATACATGCACAGTGAAAAGAGCAAGTTTTTTCCAAGTAATGTAATTTCCAATCAAAATTATATTTGGATACAGAAAGATCTCACAGAAAGAAAAAAAGAAGACTGTGCAGAGGAAAACAGCCTAGGGGTGTTGGTCGATGCTCAGCTGAACATGAGCCAGCAGTGTGTCCAGTTGACCAAGAAGTCCAATGGCATCCTGGCTTGTATCAGAAATAGTGTTGTCAGCAGGAACAGGAAAGTGATGATCCCCCTGAACTCTGCTCTGGTTGAGGCTGCACCTCAAAACCTGTGCTCCATATTGCCTACTACAACTACCTGAAAGGAGGTTGTGGTGAAATGGATCTTTCCTTTCTGGGAAGGTGATTGAGTCTCAGTCCTTGGATGTTTTCAAGAATCATGTAGATGTGACACTGAGGGACAAGGCTTAGTGGACATGGTGAGCATGGATTGAAAGTTGGATTAGATGAACTTGGAGGCTTTTTCCATTGTAATGATTATATGATTCTGTGTTTTTGCTGGTTTAGTAGTATACATGTTGATATTTCTACTTACAACTCTTCACTTTCAGTAATACAGGAGAAACCCAAATTCTCATTCATTTGTATGATTTTCAAATTACTAATACAGTAAAATACAATGGATTTTTTCCTGTTTTACTGTGTAGTAAACATGAGAATAAGGATCATTATTTCAGAAATAACAATTGGTTACTCAATTCACTCCCACTTACAAATATGTGCTATAACTGTTTTTATTGCAGAATACTTTTTTTCTCTTGTGTTGGATTCTGTTTCTATTCTATTTCCAGTGATGTTCAAATATTTTGTATTTAACTTTACTATGCATCTCTGACTCAATCCAAAAACATGACATTTGGCCATCTGAATAAAAAGCAGAACACTTAAAAAACCTTTCCAAGATCTGTACTGCAAACTTACTTGTACTCAACATCAAATTTACAACATTAGTTTGCTTTCAGATAAGGAGAAAGGAGGAACAGCCTAAAAATACTGACAATTTAGAATACATAAAAATTATATTATTAGTTTTAATGACAAAAATACCACATGGACACGTTTGATTGTCAAGTTGTATTCAGTGAACACAGATGATATATGAATGATATATTAGTTTAAAGTGGAATAAGAGCATATTTCAGTGATAGAGATGAAAGTGTAATATCTCTCCATGACTAAGAATGTGCTGTCCTTCTCCCACCAGCTGCTGGTGGTTTGCTTCTGCCAGATCCTGTGCCCAGTGGTCTCCATCACAAGATTTTATGCTTCCCTGAACTGGCAGAAAACTAGCACACCAGCACAAGTAACTGGTATTTTGCAAGTTTAGCAGATCAGATCATATCAGTGAAAGAAGGAAGATGATCTCTGGAGGTAGCTCCCATATAGAACATGTAGGAGCAGAGTTATGGGGGTCTAGAAGGAGAAATGGTAAAATCACAGAATCATAGAATCATAAGTTCATTAAGGTTGGAAAATAAACCACACCCTTCAGAAAGACATCAACGCATTTCTTGAACACCCAGTGAAATCGTACTGGATAAAAATGAGACCTTCTGACAAAACAGTAGACAGCCTTGGCTGTGCAACACAAATAAAAACAAGAGCATTATTCCAGCAGATTACATAACTGTCATGGTATTTATTTAAAAAAAGCGTTATGCACTAATTGATTACTTTATCTTAGGATTCATGGGGTTCAGAGAACTATTCTGCTGTATAGATTCAACCATTCTGCTCCAGATGAAGTCATCAGGTCACTTTGGTTATTTCCCTTATGGCAAGGGATCCAACCAGGTGCACTTAGCAGCTTAGGCTAATATATTCACATATTCACATTTTGGATGAATTAAAAATGGCTTATTAATGTAAATAAGCTTTTAAACTCCGTAAAGTCAGCAATCTCATATGCTAGGTTCTTCTTTTATCAACTCTACAATCAAAGTTTGTCAAATAAAGAGTGTAAGCTTATTTCTACAGATGCAAAACCAGTTATTTCACCAATTCAGTAACTGGATACTGGTTATTGTTGAATACAGTATGCATGAGACACTATGGAAATACTGGAAATTCTGTTTCTCCCCTTCTTCTTGTCACTCTTAAACAGATATGAAGAGATTTAAGGGGCAACTACATTCTCTGTACTGTGTTGAGGTTTGAACCTACTCAGAATTAATGGACTGAGAGCTTCTAAACTTATTTTGTGAAAGACTAACTGCATTTCAGATAACAGCTACAGATGTCACAAAACCAGAGGTCTATTTGAAACTCTATAACCAGTCCATTACATACACTTTTTCCCCTTTCTCCACCTCAATAACAGAAGTGATTCCATCGTATCTCCATCATTCAGGAAGAACTCATGTCTGACTATATCATAGTTAGCATCTCCGATCAAATCACAGCAGCTACATTCCCCATTATTCCCTTTTTCCACTCCTCTCTCTCTGTCTGAGTGTTTTCAATCTGATGACTAATGGTAGCAAAACTCGTTTTCTCATTTTGCTGTGCTTCACCAGGCTGCCTTGTTATTTTAAAGTCTCTCCTCCATATGGTGCCACGCCGCAGTTCCCATATTTCATGTTCTTCCCTGGGAGCATCCATCCAGTTATCCGATATCACGTTGCCCTCTAGTGGCAACTAGTTGGCTACTCTCTCTTCACTCCATTCAGCTCTTCCATGTGCTAACTTCTTTTCCTGAGGCATTTTAAGTTGGTTTGTGCTGTTTTATTATTTATTATTCAATAGTAAGACTCCAGAAGACTGATATGGTATACATACATATATATTTTAAAGATATGCATAAACTACCAGGCACTAGAGGCAGAGAGCAGGCGAGAGTAGAGAAACGTGTCACTTACAACACCAGAATGAGTCACTCAAACGCATTAGACTTGTGGCTTTACTTGAACAATAGAATAACAGAATCACAGAGGTTGAAAAAAGACCACTAAGATCATCCAGGCTAGCCATCAACCCCTTGCCACCATGCTCACTAAATCACATCCCTCAGTGCCACGTCTCCACAGTTCTTGAAAATCTTCAGGGGCAGCGATTTTGCCACTTCCCTGAGCAGCGATTTTGCCACTTCCCTGAGCAGCCTGTTCCAATGCCTCACCACTCATTCTGAGAATAAAATTTTCCTAATATCCAACCTGAACCTCCCCTGGAGCAACTTGAGGCCTCACCCTATCTCTAGATACCTGGGAGAAGAGGCCAACACATACCTCACCTCCACAACCTCCTTTCAGGTAGTTGTAGAGAGTGACCCTAAATCTTCTCTTCTCCAGAATGAACAGTAACAGTTTCCTCGGCTGCTCCTCATAAGAGTTGTGCTCCAGAACGTTCACAATTTTATTGTCCTCCTTTGGACATACTCCAGAGCCTTGATGTCTCTCTTGTAGTGAGGGCCACAAAACT
Source organism: Odontophorus gujanensis (assembly GCA_013399175.1). Taxonomy (NCBI): domain Eukaryota; kingdom Metazoa; phylum Chordata; class Aves; order Galliformes; family Odontophoridae; genus Odontophorus; species Odontophorus gujanensis. The sequence goes on along the minus strand of VXAB01010937.1, from coordinate 85,367 downwards.
GAACACTTTACTCAAGATGCAGCCTTACCAGAGCAGAGTACAGGGGAAAAATCACCTCTATGCTTCAGCTGGCAACAGTATTTCTGATACAAGGTAGGATGCCATTGGTCTTCTTGGCTTCCTGTCATCTGACATCCTCAGGTACTTTTCCTCTGTGCAGCTTTCCAGCCACCCTGTCCCAAGCCTTTAGCAATGCATGGGGTTATGACCAAAGTGCAGGACTCTGCACTTAGTCTTGACAGACCTCTTACAATTGGCTTCAGCCCATCAATCCAGTATACCCAGATCATTTGAATTCATCCAGAGCATTTATTCATCTGAATATCCATATAATTATCTTTGTTAAAAGTCCAAATATACATCCTACGTGCATAGGACATGCTGTGCTAGCATCTAATCACTATTCTTTCCACATGAAGAAATAATTATTTTTTCCTCTAAGATGAGCATTTGAGTTGTTTCATTCACTCACTCGCATTCATTCACTTTCATTCACTAGCATAATTTGTAACATTAAGGTAATTGTCTTTGGTTTTGTTTTATTTATTTTCCCAAGACACTATAGCACAGTCAGATTTCCAGAAGCCATGTCATCAGTGCATTTCATCTCCTTGGACTACACAATCCCTTTGAATTCTAGTATCATGGGCTCTGAGCAGACTCCAGATCTGACAAACATGATGGGAAAACACAGATAATGGAAGAGCTCATCAACTAAAAATGTAATTATCATAAGAGACTATTAAACACCCCCAAAGCAGAGTCAATGCTGTAAAAATGCTGTAGAAGTTTTTTCATTCTCTTTGAGTAACACCACTGCTACAAATACAGCAGAATTGTATATTTATTCCAAACTGCACCATTCGTTTAACAGAATAATATCTATTCTACCTTGGTTTGAAATCATTGTTTTCCCTCTGTTCTGTAATCTCCTTTCAGACTCACTGCAATATTAAAGTGCTTCATAAATTATGAGGCCAGTGGTGAGCATCACTAGAAATTAGTATACAGATTAACATGCCAGTCCCATGCTAGTGAGGAAACAAAACGATAGCCAGCACAGAAATTTCCAAATACTGAACAAAGTGGTGAGTGAGGTGCCCCCAGATTCTCAGGAATAGGCTCTGGAGCTTTTCATGCGACCCAGAAAGCCAAATATATAAATAAATATATAATAAAAATAAATTAGATTTCTCAGTGTCTGATTATTTTGATATTCTGAGGGAAAATGATAGATATCCAGACTTAATAGGACTCTGAATGACTTGCTTGAATGTAATGAGCTAAAGATGCCATTTGATGCAAATGGATAGTACCCATTTCTGTCACCAGAGGGTAAGTAAAAGCTCCCCTGTACACATGTTTTTGAAATCTGCTTGCAGTGTGTTTGTTAAGCCAAGTTTGCTTAAAACATAGAATGATTTTATACACAGTCTTTCTGCTCCTTGCTACTGTTCTTCATTACAATGCTAACATCACCTTATTTCAGTAATACAACCAGCCTTCTGGTTTCAGAAATCTAATGTGCTACTCTATTGTTTCTAAGATAAAAAGTACTAATAGCAGTGCTGATAAAGATATGCAACTGAAAACAACTTAAGTGGCCTCTAATTTCTGAGTCTGCTGGTTAGCTGCATGCCATTATTCTCTCTACTGCGACATTTACTGCTGCTCCTGAAAGAGATGCCACATGGAATTGCCTAAGATACTATCAGAGAATGGCACCACTCCATGTGGATCTGACCAGACGGCTAATTTTGTATTTTGCAATCACCAGACCATAATTCTTGGAAGAAAACTGGATGGTGGCTACAGCAGAGAAACAACAAAAAAATATCATGCCAGCCCCTTTCCTGGAAAGCAGTAAAACATTTTCAGAAACATAGGAATTAATATGGAAGTTTTGCAGAACTGGAACTTCAGCTGATTTGTTTTCCCAAACAGATTCATCCATCTTTAATCAGCAACGCCAGCTGTCCCTGCTGGGAAAGTCTGCATCTCTTTTTCTGCTTGTCCCCGGCTGTGCTGAACCGGCATTTCCAAAAGTAATTACCTCACCAAAGTGCAGTTGAAGACACAAAAATACTACAGATTGCTAAATCCGTGCCAGCTATGCTGATTCACCAGGCAGAAAGTGCAGGTTCAGCTCAACAAAAGTCACAAAAGAACTTCAGCAAGAAGGACAGGTTGCTTCGCAGCTGGATGGGAAGGGATGACTGGCTGCTTATGGAATACAGATCCAAGTCATTGTCTCAAGCTGCACATTTGAGAAGTGCTATATAAAAGAGAGTAAGCTATGCATATGTATGTGTGCAGACACCAAGGCCATGATAGCTAGATAACTATGGGTACCGAAGTCATGTGACATAGCGCTAAGGAGCCGAACAACAAATGCATTTTATTACTTCAATTTTCTTTTCTTTTCTTTTCTTTTCTTTTCTTTTCTTTTCTTTTCTTTTCTTTTCTTTTCTTTTCTTTTCTTTTCTTTTCTTTTCTTTTCTTTTCTTTTCTTTTCTTTTCTTTTCTTTTCTTTTCTTTTCTTTTCTTTTCTTTTCTGGCAATGCTATTACATTTCAGGTTCCTGACATAATAAACTGATCTGCTGTCAGCAGCCTTGATTTTTATGTTATAAAGCTGTGATATATTAGAGTAAGAAAGTAGTTCACAAGGCTCAAATCAAATTACAGTACAACCAAATAGTCTGTAATCATGAAACTGAAATATTGCCTCCTTTGGTGGCACCTTACCATTACTAGATGTAACAATAGATTGGATTAATAGATGTAACTTTGCTGTAAACTCAGTTGCAAGACTTCCATTATAAGTGATATAGGTAAATTCCACTCACAGTGACATCACAGATATTCCTCTGTCATTCCTCCAGAATATTAAAATAAACATAATCCAAAGATGACTTCACACACTACTGATGTCTACTCTTTGCCTAACACTATGCACAATGCTAAGGTACTTTACCTTTCATCTTTGAAGTTCTCAAAATGCTGTACTGTCTGTTATGGAAATTGCATATTCTCCAATGAAACTCAGCTGTCACTGGGAAAAAAACAGCATTAGTTAATTCATTCTACCCATACCTCTGTGTGAGCTGCATGAAGCTATTCTAATCTTGTCTTTTATCAGTGCTGTCAATATATTATTATTTTACTAAGACTGAGCTTCATAAGCACTTATTCCTTATGCAAAATGTGATAACCTTAGAGTGAGTTATTCTGTATTTCTTATTACTAGCATCTTTCCAGCACTTAAATATGGTTAATAATCGCAGATTGTGGATTGACAGTCTATCTAAAATGATGAAAGGGTAGTACAATAGTAAAAGGTACCTCTGTCATTAACAGCATTGTACAGTTTTGGTTCTGCATTCATTATGTCCAGTAAATTAATATATAAATCTGTTTAGTCGAATATCTTCATAATAACACTCAAGAGTCTTCTGGGAGCAGTCCTGCAGTGAAAGTGCACTTGAGGAGCCATTCCAGTTATATAACATCTGAAAGCATGGCACACAGCCAGCTTATTCTGTCCTTTGTGTCTGCATGATGGGATTTACATATCTATGAAATGGGCATGAAGCACTGCAAAATCATTTTATCTAGGTATAACGACTAAATAAGCTGCAAATAAAACAAACAAACAAACAAACAACAACATAAAAAAAGCTGTCTAATGGGTGTCCCAACTAATTGTAGTTAATGCATATAAAGGTAATTTTGCCTTCATCCACCTTCGAAGAATATAATTAATCTCAATATCATTAATCTCAGTGGGAAATTGGCAGTATTGTCTGTGAGGTTTATGGGGCCACAGAAGGGATATATGTTGAATCAAATCACATCTCAGAAATATTATGGTACTATCTACATTTACTTCTATTGTCTAAGCGTGATCTGTGTAGTTATTATCACCTCACAGAGACTCGTGTTCCACACTGTGAAATTTGCATGAAAACAACAGCTGTCAAACAACAGTAATTGCAAGAAAGTACTGGGGTTAAAAGAGGCAGCTATGAATTCTTTTTGGCAAAGTTAGCAAATTCATCAGAACTAGCTTCTGCATGACCAGATGAGATAGAATCATACTATGCGCATGTGGATTCTCCAAGTACTATAAAAGTTAACATTAATTAAAATGCTTATTTTCCATCTGTACTTTGAAATCCATTTCTATCTTGTCTGCTCTATGTGTGCATTCCTGCAGAAACATTGTGATCCGGGCATTTCCATTAAGATTTCCATTTCAATAACAGGATGACACAAAAAGAACAGTCACAGTTGGGAACAGAGGAATCATAACTATGGGTGCCATTTTCATGCCTCCAAGACAATTACCTGGAGAGTTTACTAACATCTCAAGGACCACTGAACTCTCGGCAGTGACCATTGGAATTGCTATGTGCATTTGATCTACCACAGGGGAAGCCACTCTTGGTGTTCCCAGAAGAGCAAGAACAGGAACAGAGCAAAAAGATACATACAAACAGACCCTTGAAGTCATTCCCAATTGCTCTGCACTTGTGGCAATAACTTAAATGAAAAGATGTGTCCAGATAAGCCTGGATTTCTTTCATCACACCTTTAGAACATAAATATTTATTAAAATTTTCATGGCTTATAGTACTGACATGCTTATAATCTCTGAATTTTCTAGTGGGGCAGAATTTAAACATGGTGTTAAAACAAAACACAATGCAGTGACCAGGATGTTGGAGGATGAATGTGGCAGCAACTCCAAATGGGTATTTAATAGCAACTACAAAAATTTGGACTGTCCCATCTGCTTATCCTTTTATAGGAAATTCTGCATCTGCCATTGTTTCATGATGCTTACTGATTATTCACTCAGCATCGAGAGGATAAACCCAAACCAAGTGTGCACAATCAGTCCCAAGAAAAGTCATTTTATCTTTCTCATTGCTTACTTCAGACAGCAAGCACTTGAACTGCAGCTATGATCCTCAATGCCAAAGGCTGACACTGGTCTAGTGATCACCATGATGCTCAGTATCTGTGCCAGCTATGAATGTTACATGTACAAAGAGTAAGGTTTACTGTGAGCAATGTTAAAGGAGGTTTTGATCATCTGATCAAAGTGTGCTGTAAATCAACTTGCACTTTAATGTAGTGAATACAAAGTTTTGTTCCTTCACAAATGGAATTGACTTGCTATATGTAGGGCAAAGCTGTTTATAATGCACACTGCACTGTCTGAATTGTTATTTTCACTCTGTGCTAGGATGTTTTAAAACAGTGAAAAAAAAAAACTGAAAATTTAAATAAATAGTTATTACTTGAAGTAGGAGGGATCTATCTGTTTTAGATACTTAGATAGGAATGAGATGTATTTCTACAAGTAAATCATTAAGCTTTGTATTTAATAGGACTTATTTTCTCACTAACCTCAGAGAATATAATCAAAACAGATTTTTAATTTTTGCATGCTGTCACTTCTATAGCTCAGGTAAAGTCTATTTAATCACCTCAAAATTTCTAAGAAAAAGTGCATCTTGCTTCTGCTGATTATCAAGGTCAAGCTAATTGTTATTTTCTGTGGTAGGTCTTTAAGATGTCTTGCAGGAATTGGATACTACAAATGCCTCTGCCTGTTTACTGCAGGAGAAGGTTATAGTGACCAGCATAAAGATAGCTGCCACATTTAGTTAAACTAGACTCCTCACAGAGTGCATGATCTTGGCTTTTAATATAACCAGGTGTGATAAGTATCATAGAATGAGAGACGGTACTCTCCTGGAGTTGATACTGCATTGGGTTGCCCTAGGAATAACTATTATTGTTTTAGAGCATTGTTTGGCATGGGATAATTTACCCATGCAGAAGAACTTAATATTTATGAAGACACATCCAAGTTTTTAATATCGATTATAACGCTCAGAGGGCTACTCTTACAAAGAGAGGTTGAGGGAGCTGGGCTTGTTCAACTTGGAGGGAGACATTGCTATGATTTTCCTGTACTTAAAAGGAGCTTGTAAACAGAAGAGGAACAGACTTCACACAGTCTAATAGTGATGACGGGAAATTTATTTAAACTAATAGAGTGAAAAATTAGATTAGATATTAGGAGGAGATTCTTCACTTGAAGAGCAGTGAAGCACTGGTATAGACTGCCCAGAGATATTATAGGTTCCCAATCCCCAGAGGAGTTGAAGACCAAGTTGGATGGGGCCCTGAGCACCCTGATCTGATGGGGAGCAACCAGCTCATGGAGGGGAGTGGAACTTGATGGTCTTTAAGGCCCCTTCCAACCCAGGCCACTCTATGACTCTATGATAGTTACAATGAGTAGTAAATTAAATAAAGTCTAGAAGTGATGCCTAATGCTCACATGCACTCTGCTTGTCTCATTTGACTTGAATCCTGCAACACAAAACAAAATGCAGTCATGATCCATGACAGAAAACCATGTTTATGATCTTCACATAGACCATCTCTGCTCAATAGTAGGACAGTTATGTATGCTACACAGGATGCTTACTGTGTTGTGACCAAGGTCTGCCTCAGTCTACACATGAATTATCAAGAGCTATTATAATGCATTTCAGCTGCCTTACTATCATTCTAGCAGTATAAGTGCCTGTCGGAGAAATTGTTTGGAAAAACACACCATAAAAAGTGTGTTTGCTTTTAATACAGACAAAAAAAACCCTAAAAAGACAATAACAAAAACTTGATAAACATAATAGAGAAGCAAGTATCAAGCAGAAAGAACAGAAAACTGTTTTGGAAATTAGGAATGAAAATCACTGAATCCCTCGACTGTATGTGTGCCCTTTTCTCCTTTTTTCAGCAGGGTTTACTTGGACATTAAACTGTCTTCAGACCATGTATGAGAGAGTGAAATGAAACAAAAAAAAGAACAAAAAAACCCTCATCTTAATATCTATTCTTGGAACAAGAATATTATTTCCATATGTTACTTTTCCATATGTTGCTTCTAAAAACCCAAAAAAGATGGGTCATTTTCAAAATCTCAGTGAATAAACAATTGAAAATAAAAATAATAATTTAAAAAAAAAAAGAAAAGATGAGGAAGACAGGCAAAAGTGAATATTATACACAGTAATTTATGTAGCTATAGACTAATTTTACAACCATAGTTTTGACAGTCTCACTAGAATTTAGGAGTTCTTTTTGTCATTTGGCTAGTAATTTGAGGTATTCATAAAGGAACATGAACAAAGCACCTCTTAGTGAAAAGTGATAATGTCACTGGAAGAGTCCATTAATTTAAGTGGCTCCATCATATGCATTTGAATCTGTAAACTCTAAATCCTAGTGTATCAGATCAAGCAAATAGAATTCCTTTTACTTAAAGTATGTAAAAACAAGTTCTGAGTAATGTATTACAGCATAGAACAAAAAACTGTGTACTTAGTTAGGAATAGAAACCAGTTCTTTAATATCTTCAAGTATCTGTTAATGTACACACAACTGGAATTTCTCAGAAACCAAAGTCCTATGTTTGAGTCTGAAGGTCCAATCACTTTATATAATGCACAAGTAAGATGAATGTTAATGGCCTATTATTGACTACCTACTTAGCCTGGATTAGCTTCAGAGTTCTTGACCTAATAATTGTGGCCAAAACAAAGTGTGAACCCAAGCCCTTAACAATACTTTATTAAGGATCCATTCCATCTTCTACTGAAATCAGTGACTCATTATGGTCCCTTTCAACCCAGGCCATTCTATGATTCTATGATTCTATGAACTGCTATGCAAAGCAGGCCCCCTACGGCAAGCTGCACAGATAGACATCCAGGTGGGTCTTGAATACGTCCCTGAACAGACCCAGTTCTCTCAGTCTTTCCTCATAGGGGAGGTGCTCCAGGCCCCTTATCACCTATGTGGTCCTCTGCTGGATTCTTTCCTGAAGATTCATGTCTTTTTTTGTACTGGGGAGCCCAGAACTACATACAGTACTCCAAGTGAGGTCAGATCAGGACAGAGTAGAGGGGGAGGATCACCTCCCATTACCTGCTGTCCACGCTTCTTTAAGTGCACTCCAGGATCCCACTGCCTTTCCTGCACACTAGGGCAGTAGTTGTTATTTATTGAAAATGTTTTCATTCAATGTGTTGTGCTAACCCAAGGTTAATGTTCTTGTCACAGTTTCAAAAAAAAAAAAAAAATGTTTAAAAGGAGAATTTGTCCCTTTTGAAATAACAGGAAAAAAGTGTCTTTAAAATCAATTTTGCTAGTTTAATTTCTCATTAGATTGAATTAATTAATATGAATCTGAAGATTTTTGTATTGACAGATTTCTTTAGCATTTTGACTCATGAGCAACACTTCAGTGTGCTCTAACAGAAGTTATTTTAGACATGTAATGACTATATATTATGAATTTAATGCAAAGTATACAAAGTATAAGTGGCAAGGCCTGTAGCGAATAAAAGCCTCTAATCCTTAAAAGTCTGATTCAAAATATTTTTCTATATATTTAATATAGATACTTTTTAACCTCATTTTTGTATGTGAGCTCATTAACAGATCTTTTCCTGTGTAGCTCAATTACTGTTCAGTATTGTGTATTTTATAGACACATATATATCCTTTTGAGGTTTACGTATGTGGGAAATGAATGTCAACAAGAAAAAATCCACAGAACTTTGTTCCCAAAGGATGTACAAATTGAATGCCATAAACATAAAATAATTAACAATGAAGGAAAACAGTGGCCTCTTTTTGTTTCATCCTTCTATCAGATGCTGATAAGATGTAGGCAATGTATTCAGAGAACAAAGGCCCATTTAGGGAATGTCTTGGTACATACCATCTTAAGATTACAACCGAGAAAAATCAATGCAGGGATACAAAAGACAACAACTACAAAATGATCAAGTGACCATTTTTTCCTATAAATAGAGAAAATTAGCTAATACTGGGACTTCAAAGGACTTCTGAAAATGGCTTTGTAGCATTCTATAAACAGAACACCAAGTTCCTATTCAAGAAAGTTAGCTTTCCCAGTCTCTTAGAAGAAAATTGCACAGAATTATTTCTATTTCATTCGTATTAGAAATATAAAATGTGTCAGTCACAGAGACTTGTTGAAGATTTCTCCAACCCTTCTGTATTGTGGCAAAAAGCAAACAGTGAACCTTTGTTTGCTGGGAAGTATGAAAGAAAAATATCTATAGCACCATATGTTCTGGGCTGGGTAGTACTGATGATTGGTTGGGAGATGTGTACTATGCGTATGAAATGATAACTCTTCTCCAATTTCTGTCAGCCAAAATATTGATACTGAGGGGATATTTCTCTCTAAGTTGCAGTATCGTTTGATGCTACTCCTGGAATAAAGCAGCTTAAAATCACATTTTTCTCTGTAACCAAATGTATAGGATAGTCAATAATTGTGATTTAGAAGCTTGAAAGTATACACCACAAATGGAACTCAGCTCTAGAACCAGTGTATACAGCAACATATATATCCGGTGTATACAGCAACATGTTAACATGATTGTTTCATGCCTGGTCCAAAGGATAACTGTCTAGCAACATACAGACTAACATTTTAATGCTGATCCCTGAGAAAACAAGCCATTCATGTTTCAGACCTGTACTTTTCAATTTATGTCTGGAAATATTTCAAGTACAATATAAAAAAAGTTAACATGGGAAACTTCTCAGGAAATACACATGAATATTATGGAACCAATACTATATCACTTCTGATTTCCAATTACCTGAAGCATACCATTAAAACAATTACTAAGTGCATGAACTAATATATGCAGAAGCACAGCATTATATACGACAGCTGATCTCAAAGTGATAGAAAAGACACACAAACAGCAATTTGCACTGCAATTTGCACATAGAAATGAGAGAAGAGTCTTTCCTGTATTTCACAGCCCAGATGATTCCAGGTGCTGGAAAGTGACAGTTGAATGATGGTAAGTGTGGGTAGATATTTTCTGCATCCACATCTGTTTGTTCTACTAGCCATTTCCTCATGAAAATGAAGCTATATCTGTTTTCCCTCTTGTCACAGTTGTTCTGATGTGGAATGCCAATAACAAAAAAATCATACATCATGTAGGGCATTGGGAGTTAAAGAGTTAATGCTTCAGTTCCATGGACTGCCAAATTTCCAGGTACCTGGTCCTCAGAAGAACTACATACCGCAGAGGAGTTTTCATTCCCATTTTACACTCAGAGGAAAAGATAAATCTGCATGCAAGTTGCGAGACTTCCCTCTTTTGCTGGTCATCTCAGCAGTGGAGGTTCCCAAGCTGTCTTGCCTTCAGCTTTAGAGTAAGGTCTTTGGTTTTGGACACTCTCTCACTTAATTTGATTTATTAGATTCAATTCCAATTATATTGCATTATATTATTTTGCATTCCAATACCTTATTTAATAAATTAGTTTCCACCTCAGATTGTTGCTGTTGTCTTGTTTTAGGCCCATCTCCCTGCCCTTTCCCTTTGTTTCCCTTCCCCTTTCCCAGGGCATGAGTCCATGGGTCCCCCCACCCCTTTAGTCATGACACTGGGCCGAAGTGGCCCATAAATTGCTGACACCACTACAGCCCCTGAGTATGAATTCATGAAGTGTTCTCCAACGCACAGACTGTTTGCTCAGATCGTTCTCCGAGGGCAAGATTTAGACTCAGCTGAACTTTTCAAGCAGTGTGCAACTTATAAAAAAAGAATTGGTTTTCAAAATAAATTACAGCTTCATGTTAGAAAAACAGAAATACTGTTGGCTCCTACATGGATTGCTTATATATTGATATGGCTTCTCTGGCTACTTCTTTTGGATTAATTGGCCCTATGTGTGTAAAATGCTGGGATAGATACTATAAGTGAGAGGTACATTATATCTAGTAGGAGACAGGAAATCTTATTATGTTGCAGGCAGAATTACATATAAGGGTAGAAAGAAAGCATTGCATTCAAAAGACATATGCACAGATCTTAACTAGTATGGGAAGTTTGATGTTCGCCCTTAGAAATATAATTCTATTCTCAAAAAAAATACTGAAAAATTTTAATACATCTGTCTTTTCCTAACAATTCATATATAAATTATAGGGTATGTTTACAGTGTTTAATTTATTAGAATAAGAACTCTTATCTACAAGATTTGTGAAATACACCGGCCTCATCCCTAGCACATAGTATTTATGCCTGAATTTCCTCTGACACTTTCTTGTAGCACTGAAATATCATGGGAATGCTGCTGAAACACATACACTTATAATGAGCCCATAGCCATGCATTGTGTGCTCTGAGGAGAAATCTGGACAAGACCAATCTGAATCAGCCTATGAGCTCATGTTGCTAAGAGACGTAGCAAGATCACCCTGAGGCTCTTGATAGTGTAAAGAAAAGCTCCACACAGTTAAGGAATTGATATTAATGTAGACTTTTTTTTTCCCCAGATTGCTTTTGAAAATGGTTCTTGTTACATCCTAATTCTTTAATAATATTTTAACATTGATTTCAGATAATCTAATGTGGATTCCTGTGCCAGAGTGAAAGCAAACAAATAAGAGGTGGGGCTTATCAGGAGTACAAGGCTTGAGTTAGCATCTGGAGTCTGTACTTAGCATGAATAGAATAACTTCCACACTTAACTAAATAAAGAGAAAATAGAAATGTAAATAATTGTTCTCAGTGTAATATTCTCAGTGAAACGTACCCTTTATGACATCAAAAGATAATTTAATACTTTTCTGCAGTCTGACAGCATGAAGCTACTAAAGAAAAATGTAATATACAGAATGTGCAAAGAAGCTAAAATTATGTTAATATATTACTTTGTTCTTGTACAGCTTCAAATACACTGTACTGCCAGTTCTTTGATGACCACATTTAGTTACTTCAAAGTCACTGTTAGTATCATTTTGCTGCCTCTTCATATTTACATTTATCCACTCTTAAATTATTATTATTATTTTGTTTAAATTACTGTAATAATTTTTCTACCACAGTTTGGCAAAAGATGGCACCTTTATCTAAAAAGAAGAAGAGGTGAGGCATAAGGAAAGTTGCTGTTGAAAGATCTGTTCTAAACAGTGTGAGGAAGACAGAAACATCCAACAGATATTTTTGTCTCTTTTCTGTAACGAAGTAGGAAGGAAAAACTATCTGTTCGAAGGATAAGAAAGACAATTTATTGATTCTGAGAATAATCAATGCTGTGCTTAATTCATGATTCTACCAACAAAAAAATAGAGGTTTAAAAAATCATATTGCTTATTCATGACTGACCATTTTGAACGACCTTGTTCCTGATGGAATGGTTTTGTTGCCTCAGTCTGATAGAGTTTTTTGAGAGTACAGAACACTGTAATATTTTATACTTCAGTTTCTCTGCAGCTTTCAGGTACTATAACAGTACATTTGTGCTTAAAAAATAAAAATAAAGAGAACCTAAACTTCATTATATTTTACAAAATTCCTACATCATTACACAGATCAATATTGTTTCTCCAGTCACAATATAAATTTTCAAATCCAGTTTTCCAGAGCATCTTTGATAGAAGAGATTTTCTGTAAGGTGTACCAAGACTGTCCTTCTAAAGAGTTAGATTTTGGAAATTTTGAGTCAACAGTCCATGAAGTGAAAAATTAAATAATCTTTCATGATGACATATGCAGGATTTGTAAACCTTTGTAAACCAATTGAGATAAGGCTAGAAGACTCTTTTAGAGGGTTGACAGTTACAGTGTATTGGGAGACATGAATTCATAGAAGTCTGAAAATAGCATTTACAAGCCTGTAGGAGCACTGGAACACAATGCCCACAGAGGTTGTGGAGAGTCCTGTGGACATATTTAAACCCATCTGAACTCATACCTGGGCAATCTGTTGTAGGGTATCTGCTTTAGCAAGCGGTTAGATCTCAATCTCTTGAAGTCCCTTCCAACCCCTGCAAATCTGTGTTTCTGTGATTCTGTTACTTCACTCTTCAAATTATCTGGAATTTATTATAAATTTGAAAAAAACAGATACTATGGGTAGATACTGGTCTTGTTTTCAGTTGGCAACCTTATATTGAAATGTCATATCTTAGTAAAATATTTAACTCACCTGGTTTATGCTTGTTCTCTTGGTAAATTCTTAAGTTCTATATGGAATTGGTTTGTATTTGTATTTTTTATGTCTTAACTCTCAAACTGTCTTCACCAAAATACCGAATCTTGGCACCTCCACAGATCATACAGAAGTTAAAGTTAAAANTCACCAAAATACCGAATCTTGGCACCTCCACAGGTCATACAGAAGTTAAAGTTAATGAGGGCTTAGAGTTGAAGAGTGACCAAGTGGAACTGAAGTGTTCAGTATTAGTCATAACTAATAGAATGAAGTAGGGATTTGTTTTTTTCTGTTTATTAAAGCACACAAACAAACAAAACCCTTTATTTGATGATTACGTCTTTTACAGATGTCTTATGTAAAAATGACTGCCTGATTTGGGGTCAGGAAAGATCTTATCCTTCATCAAAATGGGAAAAATCTCAAACATTTTTGTTGCATGGAATTTTAGAACTGCTGATCTCTCTGACATTATGAATTCCCCAATTATACTGGGTACTTTAGAGGAGGAGCATGTTTCTGCAGTCAGAAAGAATACAATTGCTCTTATCAGGCTTTATCTAAAATACTGCTGTGTTTTGTACTATTTTGGTGTCCTCTGACTAAGAAACAATTTTCTGAAGGTGTACTTAAAATTGTGGAATAATAAAGTTTGGAGAGGAGATCTGGACATCATTTAGCATAATTCCTGTTCAAATCTTTGATCATTGCCCTTATAAATATATATATATTGTATAATTATGTATATTCTTCAACACCTTTATCATCAGAATTGTACTCCACACTTGAGATGAAAGATAGTACAATTATACTTTCTTAGTCTATCTGAAAACTGACTTGTCTGTCCTATCAGTACATATGACTTTTTCACTGTGCAATTGCATCAAAAATGAACTATAGCCCAGTGAGTCTCTGTGCCTGGGAAGATCATGGAGCAGATCCTCCTGGATGCCTTGTTAAGGCACTCATGAGACAAAGAGCTGATCCAAGACAGTCAGCACGCCTTCACCAAGGGCAGATCTTGCCTGACCAAGCTGGTGGCCTTCTATGATGGAGTGATGACATCAGTGGACAGGGGAGGGGCAACAGATGAAATCTACCTGGTCTTTTGCAAAGCCTTCAACATATGGTCCCTCACCACATCCTTCTCTCTAAATTGAAGAGGTATGGATTAGAAGGATGGACTGTTCATTGGATTAAAAACTTGCTGGCTGGTCTCAGCCAAAGGGGAGGCTGGTAACAAGTGCTGTCATCCAAGGGTTGATTTTGGGATTGGTACTTATCAACATCCTCATCAGTGACATAGATGATGGAATCGAGTGCACCCTCAGCACGTTTGCAGACGACACCAAGTTGAGTGGTGCAGTCAATATATTGGAAGGAAGGGAAGCCATCCAGATTGACCTGGACTGTCTGGAGAAGTAGGCCTGTGTTAATCTAATGAGGTTCAACAAAGCCAGGTGCCAAGTGCAAGGTGTTGCACTGGGACCGGGGTAACCCCAGGTATTTATACAGACTGAGGGAAGAACTCTTGAAGAGCAACCCTGCAGAGAAGGACTTGGGAGTCTTGGTGGATGAGAAGCTGGACATGAGCCAGCAGTGCACACTTGCAGCTCAGAAGACCAAGTATATCCTGGTGTGAATTGAAAAAGGGGTGTCCAGCAGAGAGAGGGAGTTGATTGTCCCCTTCTACTCAGCTCCTGTGAGACACTATCTGGAGTAGTATGCCCAGGCCTGGGGCATCCAGCACAACAAGGATGCAGAGCCCTTGGAATGGGTTCAGAAGAGGACCACTAAAATGATCAGAGGGCTGGAGCACCTCTCCTGTGAGTAAGGGTTGAGGGAAACGAGCTTGCCTAGCTTGGAGAGGAGAAGGCTCTGGGGAGACCTCATTGTGGTCCTCCAATACTTGAAAGGAACATGTAAACAGGAGGGGAAATGACTGTTTACATGGGTTGATAGTGATAGGACAAGGGAGTATTGTTTTAAACTAAAAGATTTAGGTTAGATGTTAGGAGGAAGTTTTTCACTCAGGGGGTTGTGACACACTGGAACAGGTTTCCCAGAGCAGCTGTGGATGCCCCATTCCTAAAGACATTCAAGACTAGGCTGGATGTGGCTCTTGGCAGCCTCATCTAATGCCTGGTGACCCTGCCCATGGCAGAGGTGTTGAAACTAGATGATCTTTGGTGCCCTTTTCAACCCAGGCCACTCTATGATTCTATGATTTTATGGCCTTCAGTGACAAACCACTATGGCCAAGGCCCTCTCTTCTAGCTCTTCCTAATTAGCGAATATTTAGATCGTTATGGAAAGATATGAAACCTGTCTTCCAAGCTTACTTTATCCCATCCCCTTGCACTTTATGAATTCAATATCATTCCTATTATTTCTGCTCCCGAGGTCACTTAATTCTTTTCCTATGATATAGCTATACTTTTTTGTTCTCCAAATGATGCTTCCCAATTGTTGCTTCTATACCAAGACCATAAATGAAAACATTAAACATGAATGTTCCTAAAATTGATTTTTGAGAAATTTCAGTAACAATCCCTTCTAGGCTAGTACATTATTTTCAGTAGATCTTGGTGTCAGTTCCCCATTTCTATAGTTTCTCTACTAAACACAATCATCTTGATCTTATATATTTCTGAATGTTTTTCCATGACAAATTCTTTTCTGTATTTAGCAATATATTTCTTTTGCTTATTAATCATTGTTCATCAAAGCCTGTCATAATCTACACCAAATAAGATCATATTTCATTACATCTCACTTTTTTATGCAATATCAATCATTTTTTCTTCAAAAAAGGCTTTATAATTTCACAGATGGAACAGCTGTAAAGAAACAAAATTTTTGGAGTCAATATGCAGATCTTTAATATATCAGAAGTGAAACTATTGATTCAACAGAAATTCCTAGCCTAGATTAGAGAAAAGGCAATGAGGAATTTAAAAGATGCTGAGAGCATGGTTAACTTTCTTATGCAAAACAGAACAAGAAAAGGGGTTTTGAGTCATCTTGAAAACTATTTGCAATATGGAATGTGTTGGTATTAGGGTGTATTTTGAAGAAAAAAAAGGATAAGGAGAACTTCAAAAAGAAGTAGCTTTCACTGCTTCCCAATCATTTTACATTTCAGATTCAGAGCATATCTACACTACCTTCAGAACTCAACAAAATAATCATACCAAAATACAGTCACAAAGATAAGATGCCTTCATTCTGCGTTCTACTTCAGAAAACAGATTAATGTCAGATGAACAGACTCTTTAAGTTAGAAAAATGAGCAAAATGACCAGGTTTCTTTCACATTCTCAAGACTATTCATTTTTAAGCTTGACATTTTAACACTTTGTTTCAGTGTTTTACATTCAGCATTTTACATGCTGTTAACATTCCCTGGCAAATCTTCAAGATGAAGAGTTAGAAATGTAAAAGGAAAACAAGCACTTTAACTTGCTACATCAAAGCTCCTATTTCCCCTGTTATATGTATTTGAGTGCAGCTAAGAGAATAAGCAACGAAAGCTAATCATTTAACTAATTAACCTATTATTCTTACTGGGAAATTTTCATCATCAGATTTTTAGTTCATTGAAATAATCTTTAGTCTTGGGTGCTCAACTTTAAGCCACCCAGAAGTTCCATCTGATCCCACAGAACTACTCACAATAGTTTGCATTAGACAAATTATTTTTTTAGTGAGTTTCACTACAGAAAGGTGCAACATTGCTTGTACATAGAATTTCTGTTCAAATTTCAACAACATATCTCACGCTTTTTGCTGTAGCTATATGTTGCCCCAAACAACCTACATACATAACCACTGTGCCTTGAAATGCAATTCACATATTTTCCTCCAAAAGACTCCAATTTCAGATTAATACTGTGCTTTGCTAAGTAGTCACTGTCTGAATCTCATTGAGGTTCGGTACAATGAAAGAATTCAAAGTGCAAATGGCATTAGATCAAAAAGTAGATCTATAGCCCAAGAGCAAAAGTATATCAATTGACACTGAAGTGTTAGATTGTACGTTGCACTTGAGTAGTTGAATACACAAATATCACATTCACTTTCCCAGTATTAAGCTCACATAAAGAAAAATCCTGGAAAGTGAACTGAGATTGCTTTTTGAACATAAAGATCTTTTCCTATCTATATTATCCCCCAAACCAACATTCCTCTACATCATCTACTTTTCATGCAGCTCTAATTATTCTCTTTCTTTAACCACAAAGAGGGCAGTAGTTGCCTCTCACAACCCCTTCTGTTAAAGCATTTTTTCTGTTAAAGTATGTTTTGCTTCACTTCTCATGGAAAGATAGAGGGAGAGAGAAAGAGACAATTTCAATGAGACCTCTCTGTTAATATTCAAAATGATGGTTAGGAAGGTCAGGAGCAAACATCAGCTTCCCTTCACACCTCTTAGCTCATTCCACAAATTAATAACATCATACTGGGTGCAGCCTAGTCCATGAGTAATGAATGTTAGCCATAGTTCCTGCTGGCTGCTTCCGAGGATGCATTTATTTTTCTCATTATCTTACATACAATCTCCCAGCTATTGTCTGCTATCCTTGCTCACTCAGGAAACCTCAGAAAGTGCTAAAGATGTCAAGAAGCAATAAGCCTCATTTATTTTTATGGCCTTCATCAGCACTTTCTTTTTTGCTTAAAGGCCTATAATAGAATCCACTGATTAGAATCAGTACCATATCAGAATATAGATATGATAGCCCTTTTTCTGAAGGTGAATGGGCTACTGAAGGACACTTTCTCTGTTTGATACTTCTAGGGGATACTGAAGCAAAACAAAGTTATTATTTATTTATTTATTTTTATTTTCCCTTCATGCTACTATCCTAGACGTTGAGAAATTGATTAAATAAAAACTTAAGATGGTCATAAAAGGACCAGTCAATTGAAAGAAAATTATTCAATCATCACAGTACCACAAGATAAGGAGTCAGCTTTATCAGCCATTAATAAAATTGTATAAATTATCAAAGACACTTCTATTTGTTAATGGCCATATTTACTAATTAAAACAAAACAAAACAAGAAGCAAATAATGAATTCCTATTACCTAGATTTATTTTTGGTTAAATTCTATACATATGAGAGTTACAAATAAATTATATAGTGTAATAACTGTTACAGTTCTTCACAGTTCTAATCTGCAAATATCTCATTTTCAGTCCCCAGGTATATAAATCCCACATAAACATTTGGAAAAGTAAGTTAGTTTCTCCTTAGTCCGCATCTATTCTTTGTATATTCATTACAGGTAAAGGCTATAACAGACTTCTAGACCAGTTCTAGGCAACACTTTCAGATTAATACCAACTTACCAGTAAATTTTACATTGAAATTATTAGCACTGCCCACATAATAGTGTACTAAATCTGTTATCTCCCACTGAAATGAAAAGATCTGACAGTCTGTTTAGGCATGCATCCTTCCTCTCATGTGCACAGCACTGCACAGTATATTTTTTTTTTCAGTCAGAAAATGTCATTTTGTCTGGCTGATCATGATAAGGGGAAGAATTGCTGTAGAAGAATAATGACACACCAGTCTACTCTGATGTGAATTGATTTATTATGCTTTGGCAGGCATAGCTTCACATTAAGACTAAGATTCAGAAATTGTACAGAACTCACATTCATAGAAGCAAAAACTCATATGCATACATTCTGTATCCAGTGCACTGTAAAAGAGAGAAAAAAATGTATTACTACACTCAGATTAATTAGTGCAAGTTTTCACTCCAACAGAGATAGTAGTTACAAAAACTAAGAGAAAACACAATTCCTGCTTAAAAAAAAGCAGGGTGTCATCAGGGTTTGCTGCCCTAAAATTAAGTTTTAGCTGTAATAGGCTCTCAGAATTTTTCCCTTTTTTGTATAAGTGGTCCGATTTCTCATTTCATGTGTCATAGATGATGAATGTCTAATTACATGCATAGAATAATGTGTAAAAAATAAGTAAAATAATATAAAGAAAGTAACTACCATGCTTAGTTGAAACAGTAAAGAATAAAAATTAATGCTCTAAATACAATCACTCTTCCTGAAAGATGTAACAGAGAAGCTATACCCATCATAGTAGCACAAGGATAATAATTGCTCTCAAAATCTTGTTTATCTTCCATGAAAGTTTTCACAAAGGAACACTGAATTATTCAATCCCAGCTAATGGAAATGGTCAAATGCATATGATATCATGTTTCCAAGGAAGCATCCCATAAAGAACTCTGACCACATGCCTGGCATAAAGACTAGAAGACCAGAAGAAGGAGGACTCAAAGAATCATTTTGAATGTTTCAGTCATCAGGTGTACAAGAGCAAATGGAAACATATATGCGTGCATGTGCATACTGTACTTAGAGAAGGATTAAGTACAGTCCATTACTGTAGGAGAATACATTTTCAAGAGCTCTAATCTATGAAAAATCTGAGACTAAACAAGGGATGAAATGTCCCTCAGTACTTGGGACTGGTGAGGCCACACCTCAAGTACTGTGTTCAGTTTTAGGCTCCGCACTACTAGAAAGACACTGAGACCCTGGAGCATCTCCGGAGAAGGGTGACAAAGCCATGAGGGGTGTGGAGCACAAGCCTTATGAGTGGCTGAATTATAGAATTGCTCAGGTTGGAAAAGACCTTCAAGTCCAGATGCAAGGAAGGAACGGGGATTTTCAATCTGGAGAAGAGGAAGCTCAAGAGAGACCTTATTGTTCTCTACAGCTCCCTTAAAGGATGTTGCGGTGGGGTGAGGGTTGGACTCTGCTCCAGATAACAACAATAGGACAATGACCTTAAGTTGGGTCCAGGAAGGTTCAANAAAGACACTGAGACCCTGGAGCATCTCCGGAGAAGGGTGACAAAGCCATGAGGGGTGTGGAGCACAAGCCTTATGAGTGGCTGAATTATAGAATTGCTCAGGTTGGAAAAGACCTTCAAGTCCAGATGCAAGGAAGGAACGGGGATTTTCAATCTGGAGAAGAGGAAGCTCAAGAGAGACCTTATTGTTCTCTACAGCTCCCTTAAAGGATGTTGCGGTGGGGGGAGGGTTGGACTCTGCTCCAGATAACAACAATAGGTCAATGACCTTAAGTTGGGTCCAGGAAGGTTCAAGTTGGATATTAGATAAAATTTCTTCTCAGAAGGAGTGGTAATGCATTGAAACAAGCTGCCCAGGGAGATGATTGGGTCACTGTCCCTGGAGGTGTCCACAAAACATGGTGATGCAGCAGTAAGGGGCATGGTGGTGATGAGTTCATGGTTGGACTGAATGATCTTAGTGTTTTTTTTCAATTTCTATGATTCTATGAAAATTTCCATATTGCCATATTGCCATGCTACTGTACTTTGCTTCTAGAAATAGTTCCTATTTTCCTCCCTCTGAGAGCTTTGTTCCTCATATCAGTTATGCACTCTTTCCTCAGCTGACTGCTTCTTCTGGCTTTTTATTCTGTTTTTTGTGTTGACTAGATGCAGTATACTTCTATACATTCTCTCCTACGTGATGTTTTTGAATGGCTGCAGTTCAATTCTAAAGAATAGTTATTCCTCCAATTCTTCTTTCCTTCTCAGCCTTACAGAAGTAGTGCTGACTGCTTGCAAATTGCAGATCATGTTCTTTCCAGGTTCATTAGTAGAGCCAAGAGTTTTTTTGAGAGCAACTTCAAAGCATTTCTCCAAAGACTGACTCTGCACAGTGTACCTTGCTGGAACAATGAATTCAACCTTATTATGTACATCTAGTGGATTTAAGGGAATTTGATGAGAGAAACAAGCCCTTGCCATTACCCCCTGCTCTAGTACATACACGGTCACGGTAATAAGTGCTCTGCCATTGTACCCAATCTGTTTCAGTTCACAGTAAAATCTGAATGCAGGCTCTGAGTGTGAGAGCCACTCTCCTCAGTGATCTACAAATCATTAGCTGGCAGCACTGAGAGACTCGTAAGCATCCTACATGCATGATCTGCTTAACAAAAATAAATAGCTGAACTTCCAGTATGAGATATTATCTAACTAGAAAAAAAAAATAAACAAGCATTACAGTGCGATTCATTGGGATAATGCTAAAGAGAAAACACTTTCAACTTTTTTGCTCAGAAGTTTTCTCATTTGAAGGGAGGGATTTTATCCATGATTTTCACAGAATTTGCAGAGCTTAAATAGAAAGAACATTTACAGGTCAGGGATATGACCTGTGAAAGGGATATGACCACATCCTGGTGGATGACAGGTTGGCCATGAGCCAGCAGTGTACCCTGTTGTCCAAGAAGGCCAATGTTATCCTTGGTTGCATTAAAAAGAGTGTGGCCAGCTGGTCAAGGGAAGTGATCCTCCCCCTCTACTCTGCCCTGGTGAGGCCTCACCTGGAGTATTGTGCCCAGCTCTGGACTCCTCGGTACAAAAAGACAGGGATCTCCTTGAAAGAGTCCAGCGAAGGGCTACAAAGATGATAAAGGATGTGGAACACCTCTCTTATGAGGAGAGGCTAAGAGACCTGGATCTGCTCAGCCTTGAGAAGACACAGAGAGGATCTGATCCACATCTATAAACATCTGAAGAGCAGGAGGCAAAGGGATGAGGTTGAACTCTTCTCATCAGTGTATGGTGACAGGACAAGGGGAAATGGCCACAAACTGAGGCACAGGAAGTTCTGCACAAATGTGCATGGAAACTTCTATGCAGTAAGGGTGACAGAGCACTGGCACAGGCTGCTCAGGGAGGTGGTGGAATCTCCTTCTCTGGAGACATTGAAGACCCACCTGGATGCCTCCCCATGCAATCTAGGCTAGGGAGCCCCATTTGGCAGGGGGTTGGACTCAATGATCTCTGGAGCTCCCTTCCAACCCCTACAATTCTGTGATTCTGTGATATAAAATGTATCAACCTTTTACTTCCTGGTCCTAAATACTGCAAAGAAGTGAAAATTCTTACTCTCACAAAGTTGATTTCAATGACTAAATATAGAAAACATGCCATCTTGACTCCTACCTAGAGGATATTTTCCTAGTCAGGAAAACAGACAGATAAAAGCATAGCATTCTTTAGACATTGAAATTATTAATAAATTAAACTGAAATATGATTGATTCCAACATCATCAATCATATTTTGTAAAAGATAAGCTAGATATTCCCAATCTGTGGTGACATGTCTTTGAAGGAAAAATAAATACTAAAGGCGTGAGTTCAGAAGCAATGTCATCTCAAAAAGAACTGTCCAGAAGACCAAGCTGGCATGTAAGTCACCTAAAAACAAAGAGCACTACAACTGATGATTGCCACTTCTTTCATATTCAGAATCATTAATCTCTTAGTCTTGACAAATCTTTTCAGTAGAAAGGAATAAATTCAATATAAGAAGTTTTAAAGTAATGAATAACTCTTGCCTATGAAGTGCTTTAATGACACCTTGTCAGAATTCAGATTTTATTATTAACTCTACAGGATGGCAGCAGCCTGAAGAGATACAGTTACAAATCAATTTTGCTGCTTCTTCATAACGAGTCACTAATTGACCTCAATTTCTGACGGAGTCACACATTTCCTCCCATACTTTACTTTAATGATGTGAATATTAGAGAATTTACTGACTGGTCATGAAGGAATTTATTTTAACTCTGTGTTGCCTTGAATGGGCTTTTAATGGAAGAAATATAAATCATTTTGGAAGCATTAACTTTAATGGTCGGGCTGTATTTTTTTATATCCTTTAACAGATAAGATGATCATCCTTTTGTTAATATAAGTGTTTGATTTTTCTACTTTAAAATAAGAAAGAATTACAGCGAAGAAAATTCAGATTCTCCATGCAACACTAATAATCACAAGTTCTGAGATATTTTATTCATAGGACCTTAAAACACAGTGTAGAAATGTTTTAACAAAACAGTGTTTAGTAAAGGCTGTGTAATAACAAAGCATGTACTTAAGAGAAGCTGTGATTACCCCATCCCTAGAAGTGCTCAAGGCCAGGTTGAATGGGGCCCTAGGCAACTCAGTTTTGTTATGAGTCTGGAGATGCATTATTCTTGCAAGTAGTTGTTTATGCACTTGTGCCTTATAATGAAAGCTAGAAAAGCAAAATTGCTCTAAGTACTGTCATGCAAGCCTAATTTCTGCACACATATTTATCCAGTACTGAACTTTTAGAGCTGATCATTCCTTACTTCTAGAGTAGGAAAGACCATCTTCATAGATAATAGCAATTCTCAACACTGTTACATAATGTTATGTGTATCATAATGATCACAGAATCATAGACTCATTAAGGTTATAAAAGACAACTTAAATCATCTAGTCCAACTGTCAAACCATCATCCCATGCCCACTAAAGCAAGATATATCTGTCAAATTTAAGCAGTTACTGATGTAATTCAGTCACTACTATGTAAGTGTAATGAGGAATACCTGATCCTTACAAGGAAAGAAGAAAAGCTACAGACCACGAAACAGCTCCAAAGAGAAATGTGAATACAAAAAGACATCTTTAGAAAAAAAATAAATTAGATTCCTTTCTTCATTTAAGTAAATAATATTGCTGTGATTATTGAATCACGGAATCATGGAATCACCTTCATTGGAAAGGACATTTAAAGGTCATCTAGTCCAACTTTCCTGCAATGAACAGGGACACCTACTGCACAGTCAGGTCAGTTCAAAGTTTGCTGATGTCTGTCTTCTTCTAAAGAAATTAAAATAAATTGAATTAAATTAAAAAATAAAACAAAGAAATAAACAAATAAACAAACCAATAAATAAATAAAATAAGATTAGATAAAATAAAATAATAAAACAAAACATTAAACCAAGAAGCAAACAAAAGGTGCAAACAAAAGACACAAACAATTCCTAACAGACTGGGAAAAAATTTTGGCTTGAGCATCTTATAGATTGCTTTGTTTCACAGTACCCTATTAAAAAAAAGGGGAAAAAATGAATGTAAAAAATGATAGGGAAAATAAAAGATAAAGAATAAAATAAAAAAAGAGAGACATTTAAAACATATGTTATTTGTGCAAGGACTTGTAGTCCTAAATTAATACAGGCTGCTATGAACTAATGCAACAGCTGCAGCAGAGGAAGATGGGGAAAATCAGTAAAGGGACACTGGAAAATAAAAGAAGAAAAAAATATGAAAGCTTTCTGATTTTAAAGAATCCACTGTGAGTAAAAACCCCACTCACTACAAATTATTTGACCATATTCACATAAATGTGTCTCCTTTTAACAGGAGAAAGCATGGAAAAAAGTTTTTCTCACAAGTAGTAAACTTTGTTCACTTCTTTTTATGATACTGTATCAAAGGATGCACCACTTAATGAAGGGAAAGCAACAAAAAATACATATATTCATGGTTCTCATGGCCACTGGTGTTTAGCAAAGTGATGGAATAGTCATGATTTATCCCCAGTACAAGCAATGTGATGTCAAGAGCTTGCTGGTACATAGTTTTGTAATTACACTTTGGATAAGATATCATTGGGCAGTACTTCTGCCCTGTGTGGGTGCTGGAGCACTGGCACAGGGGCTCAGAGAGGATTTGGGATCTTCTCCTCTGAGGTGTTCATAAACCCCTGGACATTGTGCTGAGTACCCTACTCTGGGTGCCCTGATGGGGTAGGATTGGACCAGAGGGACTCAGAGGTACCTCCAGTCTCAGATATTCTGTGATTATGTGAAAATATTTCAACAGAGTGTTTGCACCTAGTTGCATTGAACTCTAGCTTAGATTAATTGCACACTGTACAGCACTCCCCATTAAAAACATTGAAAGGTAAAATGATCTCGATTTCCTCCCATTCTGAAGCAACATTCTTGCCTTCACTGCAATTTAAGACTTTCTTGACATGCTGCATCTCTACTGAAAACTGTAATCAAACTCTAATTGTGAAAAAGAGAAGGACCAGAGTGCAACATTTCACAAGTTTAGTATCTTTTAAATATGCTTCCAGGGCCTACAGTTAACCCAACATGCAGTCAGTAAGATTGATGAGGAATAATTACATTAACTATACGTACATACTCATACATTCACATACCTACACTGCTGCATGCTCTTCACGTTGGTTTATATTCTATGGAGGTAATGTGACTTTTTATTTAACAATCTCTTATAGAGAATAAGACAAAACAGAGTGTTTAAACCGCAGTGCTTCAAATACTCAATGGGCATGGTGGTGATGAATGGATGGTGGGCCAAGATGATCTTGTTGGTCTTTTCTAACCTTAACAATTCCATGATTTTATAATTCTATAATTCTGTTATTGTTTAAATGTGTTTGTGTATGCATACATGTATCCAAAATCATGCAGGGCAAAGTATATTTGAGCCATTCTTGTGCTCTAGATCTTTAACAGGAATATTTTACTCTATCACACAAAAAAGATGCAGTTTGCATTTTATCCACACTATTTTTTTCCACTTTCTCATATTAAAAATATATTAAAATATTTAAGTTGCAAAAGCTGATCATAGAAATTTAATGCAGTAAATTTCAGCTCAACTTAGACAAGTATGTGCATTTTCATGATCTCAAGTTGCACGCTTAGAGATCTTTTTTCCCCTAGGACTCTGCCTCATTTAATTAACAGCTATTTTTCCCCAGTTTGTCAGTGTATCTTATTTTGTATATGTGCCAGACATTATTTAACAGGAACAATTTAAACCTTGCAACAGTTCAGCATCATTAGTTTCTTAATGGCTTCAGGGATGGATGAAAGACTGCAGGAGAAAGCAGAGATATAGGCAGAGTAACACCAGCAAAGCAACGGAGATACAGAAGTACACTGAGGAGACATGAGGGCTGCATGGGGAGCAGATTCTGGCTGAAGCAGAGAGTAACAAGGAGAACATCTAGAAAAAATCAGGTGGAGAGATATGTTGTTGACTCTGTGTTCAAAGATGTTTGGAGACCTTGAAAGTTCATACCCAGTTTAGTGAAGATGGTTTCCCTTTGAGGAATTTGGATTTACCCACTCCTTCATACAAATAGTTATTCACACAAACATGCAAAGCATATTTAATGTATTTCTTCTAGAGTATGATTTCAGAACTTGTGGCTTTTATATATTTGGCTCATGACTTTTGGGTACACTGAAGTTACTTGCTTTGAGGTGTTTGTTTTCTGTTCAGGTCAGATCAGATGACAGATTGATTTCAACATTTTCTGTAATGTTTGAATTACCCAAAACTAGAGGTCCTAACAGAAAAATCATACTTTCACTTAAGTACTTCTGTTCTCAGATATTTAAGGCGCACTAATACCATGCAAAAAAATATAAAAAAATACCATGCCAAGCACAGATGGGCATATTTAAATTAAATGTGAGTTTATACCTATATAAATTATAATCTCAAGTAAAATACTTTCTAGAGTGGTTTTAATATTGCATTAATTATATGATTAATGAAATTATTTTTCCTGCTAACTCTATATTCCAAAATGGTTTGTGAATGTTTAGAGATCTTAGTTAATAGGTTTGATATATAAATATTTGTAATTTGGCTAGTCCTCAGAAGTATTAATTCTGCAGGACTTTTCCTCCAGTGTCTTTCTATAGTACATTCACTCACATACATCATGTCTGTAGCAGATCCATTGATACAGAGCTTCACAACTTAGATATTTTAAACAAAACCTAAACACACACAAAAATCCACTGTAAGTGTAAATTAAGAGGGGAATATAAGATGCATATGCAGCCTTGTAAACAAAATCCTGTTGATTTGGAAATGATGATGAATCAGCCCATATCTATCTGCACAGTAGTTGGGAATTATTTCAGTTTTGGATTTCTGTGATATTTCTTGTAGCCCTGTTCCACAAACAGGGCAGTGAAATGGGCACTTAAAAGGCATGTTTCACTAGACTCCTGCAAATGGCTACACTTGGATGAGGTGAATCATGTCTTGCAGAGACAGTTTCTCTCCACAGATGAAGATGAGACTTTTGGGAGACTAGATGTGATATAAACATCTATATTATGGCTCAATAAGATGAATTCCACCAAGCATCCCAAGAATATTTTTGGATTTTTAAGATTTCTTGTTCGTAAACAGAAAGAAACAAAAATATATATTCTCAACAATGTAAACACACACACACAAACACACACACACACACACACACAAAAGAAAACATTAAAAATTACAATTTCTGTTTCCTAGCTATGAGAACATGGATAAATTTCCAGTGTAACTTTTGATTTTCAGGTATGACTAGTGCAAGGACTTCTGAATGAATGAATCATCTGCCATTTTTTTTACCATCAATATTTAAAAGGCTGTACTGGGTGTTTGGATCCAGAGTAAGCTGCACTAATCATTAAACCTTTCTGCAAAGCCTTTGTCTGTAGTACTGACAACAGGTACGAAACACGGGCTAGTGTGCCATTCAGATCAGTCATGCACTAGTTCATTGCAAATTCGGAGTCAAATGGATAATATTTGATTTATGGTGCTTCTTATTTGCACCAGCTTACAAGGGAGTTGCTCAGTTGTGGTGTTGTGGTTCTTTGGAAGAAGCACTGCTTGATGGTGCCAGAGGTGAGACTACCCTGAGAAAATAAATGTGTAGTTCTATGAAGGTTCTCCTCTGGAGATATTTCATATTATTTGTAAGTCACATCACCAAAGACCACACTAAGGATATTTATTGAATATGACACTCCTTTGTCTTTCTAAAACAATGAAGTTATGAGATAAAATACAAGAAAGAGGTGAAGAAGAGAGAGAAAGAAAGATGCTCTTTTTGAATTCACAGGCACCAGATCATTGTGTATTCATCATACATTAAACATGCTGACAACTCATGAAAACATCCCTGGACAAAAGTAATGTATGAAGGCAATATCTCCTCCTACATTTCCTTCTTCAATAATATGTTTTGTATAAATAATCTTTATTAATGGAGGGACAGTTCGACCTAGGTGAAGAAACTGAAGTATTCAAAGAAAAGAAAAAGGGGAAAGGGAAGGGAGGGGAAGG